>VWZF01001128.1:70829-250185 GCA_013396755.1 Sclerurus mexicanus
ACAGGGCCTTTCAGTCTAACAGCTCATTCTTTGCACAGGCACCAGCTGTGGAATTTCTTCATCATGATCACCTGGCTCTTCGACTAGCACTGCTCTCTCTTTTATCCCAAGCTTCTGAACAGCAGCAGCACCCTTAGTTTCAGTGACTCCCCTTAATCCAGTGTTTTAACTGCGTTGTTCGGTGTTCGTAGCGCAGCCCAGCCCAGCCCCGGTGTGCACGGTCCGGCCCGGCCCGGCCCGGCCCGNCCGCCTTTCCCCCGGGAGGAGTTCGCGTCCGTCTGTGCCGGCCCGGCCAGGCGGCGGCGGGGCCGGGCGGCTCCGGCGGGGAGCGGTGTGGGACCCGTGTGGAATCGGTGTGGGAGCGGTGCGAGGTGTCGCCGCTTGAGATTTCCTGAGGTGTTCGGGGTAGTTTGTCTTTGACGTTGGCTTCTCGCAGCCCTAAGCACTGAGGCGAACACAGGTAACATGGTGCGCTAGAATGTCCGTTTGTTGATTGCCATTTACTGAGACGCAGGAAAGGCCTCCTTGCTTTCACGTGTTTTCTTTTGCACGCAGTTAAATTGCGTATTATTTCATAAAGTGTTTCAGATCAGACATTTTTCACCAAAAACTAAGGTAACTAGGCTAAGGAAGGAAGGCCTCTAGCTGCTCCCTGGTGGGAGTCATGGCCTCTTGGGAGGACAAGAAAATCCCTTTTGTTATACTGTACAAGTTACGTAATGGCCTTTGTCAGAAACTCAGATGCAACAGTTGGATAGAGGCTTGAATTTTACATTTACTGCAGAAGTAGAGAGAGCTAATCTTAGTTTCCCAGCTGCAGAGTTCTAATGAGAGTGGTTACTATATAAGATTTCTTACAGCATTTTCTGTGCTGTGGTAGTTTTGTTACAGCATGTACTGACCGCAAATAATTTTGTTACAGAAGAAGCGGAACTGATAATTTGCTACTATAAGTTAAGGGATTTCTGAGACATCGGTGCATGACCTTTTAAGTCTTAATCATGATGTGTGCTTCTGTCTTCCCTTTAATTTAGTTTTACTTTATTGGTGTATGATTTCTTTTCATGTTTGATTTTTTTTCAGCCAAAGTTACGCAAAACCCAAGGAGGGAAGCAAGAGAAAAAAGTTATCCATCCGTACAGCAGAAAAGCTGCACAGCTTGCAAGGGAAGTACACAAACAGGAAAAGAAAGAAAAGTAAGTTGACTGCAAAATCTATGGACAGACCAAAGAATGATAGCAGAGGATACTTTTTGTTTGGGGAAGGGGAGCAATATTGAAAAGGAGACTGTTATGCTGATATAACCATATGTTAACAACAGAAAGGCCGGTATAACTTAGTCTACTGCTAGGCCATGTGAACTAACAGGTTTGTATTCATTAAATCAGCTTATACAAAGTACATAGTTCTGCTACTTGATTTTGAAAATAGTCCTTACAAATTAGGTTTCTTGTTACAGCAATATTTTGCTGTTTATAATTTGAATAGAACAACACTGGTGGTTTCAAGTGAAAGTTAGTCACCTAGTTTGGCTTTACTTTTAAGTTCAGTAAGAATCCTGCTTAGGATGTAGCTGCTTCCACTGAAGGGTTGAGTTAATAGAAAACAAAGCCCAGAAACATTCCTGCAGAAGAGAGACTTCTGAGTAAAAATGAATAGTTAACTCCTCTGTGGTAGTTTCCTGCTGTTCCATGGCAAGTTTGGTTTTCTGCTTCTAAGTTTTCCTTCTCCCTCCTACAGAGGGAAAAGATAGCTGAGGAAGACTGGCCTTTAATTTACATTCTCTCAGCTTGTTGGTTGTTATGCTAAGACTGTTAATTTATAAAGAATAAAGCTAACTTAAAGCATTTTCTGTCAAAGTATAGAATAGTAATATATAAACCATATAGACTATATAATGCTGTAAAGTACAGTGTCTGGATGGACAATGTGAGCTGATCCTGATGTCTGAAGGAGTTAAATTGGAAACCCTTGGTACAAAGACTGTGAATTTTTTGTTGGGATCAGTGTACAACCTTATCCACAGCAAAGCTGTAGGGTTGCTTTAGCTAGAAGGAGGCCCTTTACTAGCACAGCAGTGTCACGTAGCCTCCAGCAGAGCATGCTGCAAGTAGCATGTGTTGAGGATTGGGCAGTTTCCTAATGTGGAAGATGTTTTCCCTGTTGCTTCATGTTTTGACTCAGCTCTCTAACTGTTGATTGTAAGTTTTTATTATAGATTATTTTCCTAGTGCTAAACTAACCACTTTTTCCCTTAACTCACCTTGCATCATAATAGCCATTCAGAGCACTTAGTCACAAAAGATAATTGGATCTTACTTGATTCAGGTTGGTCAAGCATGATTTACCTCGAATGAATCCATGGTGACTACTCCTGTTCATCTTCTTGTCCTCCCTGTGGATACAGATGGCCTCCAGAATGAGCTGCTCCATTGCCTTTTCAGGAATTGAAGTGAGGCTGACTGGCCAGTAGTTCCCTGGATCCTCTTTCTTGCCCTTTTTGAAGGCTGAGGTGACATTTACTTTCTTCCAGTCCTCAGGCAGCTCCCCAACCACCACAACCAGTCAAAGATGACCATAAGCAGCCTGGCTGTGGTGTCTGCCAGCTGTCTTGGCACTCGTAAATGCGTCCCAGCAGGGCCCATGGATTTGTGGATGGCAGTTTTGCTAGGTGTTCTCTAACCCATTCCTACTTGACCAAGCCTTCCTTCCAAGCCTTCCTTAACCCTGGTTTACTGGGTCAGAGATTCCCAAGGGCTGGTCTTGTTAGAGAAGGCCAGTGCAAAGAAGGCGTTCAGTAATTCTGTCTTCTCTTGTGTCCTCTGTTACCAAGGTCCCCCCTCCATTTAGTAATGGGTCCACATTACCCTTAGTTTTCCTTTTGTTACTGATGTATTTGAAGAAGCCCAATCCTTACTATTTCAAGTGTGAGGCCTCCAGGCTGATGGTAGAAAATGTAACCTTTCATTTTGCATAGGGGAACTTTTCCACCAAGAGTAGCGTGTCAGTCTGAACCATCCAAAGCATATAGTGATAAAATGATCTCTCTATAAATAAGGCTTATACATCTTAAACTTCTGAGTCCTAAACAGTTAACTAGTGTTGTTCACAGATCTGCAGTTTGTCGATCACTTTTGTTGTGGTGTTCTAAATGCACATCTAAAAATCAGTTGCATTAAAAACATCTTGCAGTTGTCTATATTCTCTGCACAGTCTTTGCTTGAAGAGCATTTTAACTTGCAAGACATGAATAATGTTGGTTTCTTTTTTCCTGTAGTGTTTTTAAATGACTTGTTAATGGTTCCAGGTTCTTTTGAATCTCTATTATCTTAATTATTAGCTTGTTAAATTTTCAGGTTTTTTTTTTTAAGTATTAGGAGTTAAACATGTTAAACTTTTTAGTGTAATTACTTGACTTTGAGTCTCTAATATAGTAGTGAAGTTTGGGTTCATTTTGCATGGCTCTGAAAAAGATAAAATAAATTTCTGATGCTGTTGTTGGAAGAAAGTTTTCCACTCCTACGCTCAGGAAAATTAAGTAGCCCACATCAATTTTGTTCTTCCAAGATGCTTCTGCAGGTCTATTAAACGTCTTCCCACAATTTTGCAAATTGCTTCTGTTGAATGACAGTCCTGTTCTCTGGTTGGAAGGTTAATACATCTTTTGGTGGTAAATAGGAGAAGTGGCCTTGTAATCTCTATAGAATTTTCTTTCTTAGTCCCATCTACTAATCTGGTACTTTTTGACTGTGCTTCTTATTATATAGAAATAAATTGTCTGAAATGTGGGTATGACCCAAAACTGGAAGCAGTATTCTTGCAATGACCTCACCAACCCCAAGTAAGGGTAGTTTCTCTGTATGGGTTAGTGCAC
This sequence comes from Sclerurus mexicanus, assembly GCA_013396755.1. Lineage (NCBI taxonomy): Eukaryota > Metazoa > Chordata > Aves > Passeriformes > Furnariidae > Sclerurus > Sclerurus mexicanus. The sequence goes on from VWZF01001128.1 coordinate 74,704, forward strand.
TTCTGCGTCATGAAAGGAGTGGATCAGAGCAGTCAGTGAATCTAGGAAGTTCATAGAGTTCATCTGTATTATTTTAATTAAGCTGTGAATTTCTTTGCCAGAAGATGCTCTAATTGTGGCTGGCTAAATTTGCGCAGTAATACTTTTTGAACAAATGTACTTTTTGTCTGTTGACTACTATTCAATACAAAGGTATTACCTTGGGTGTAGGGAGCTCTTGAATGGCATGTTACTGAAGGGTCAGAATGTCTTGTAGAAGTATCAGTCAATGCTTGCTTTGGTTTTATGTAGTTTGTTTCTTTTGGTTTTGGTTGTTTTAGTTTTGTTTAGTTTTTTTCTGTTTATTTTTCCTTTGGTACTTGTCTGGAGATAGGATTCAGGGCTAGAGACAGTTTAGGCTTCTATTTACTCATTATCTTTGCTCTATGATGGAGGAAAAGAAATAACTACTGTGAATGTTCCTGCTTATGTTAAACAGTAAAGAAAAGTGCATGTAGTTATTAGATGCATATTCAAATATCTTTTGCCCAGGTGAGATAATAATGAAGGAAAGACATTATCCACAAAGAATTTCAATACTTAAAATGCAGCACTGGGAAAAAGAAGGGAGAAACTCTGTACTAAGTTGCACAAGTCTTTTACATCCTCCATTGTCCAGATACTCTTCAATGCAAGCATTCCTAATGAAATATGACAACAGTAATAAGCTTACTGTCTAGAAACTGTGGCTGCACTACTGTAGTGGTTTGAAACCCATGACAACTACAAAAGACCAATCTTGACCATAATAAGAGGAGACAGACTAGTTGCTTTTAGAAAATTGACTACAATCTTAAGTCATCAAGCTCACTTGAATTACACCTTTTTCCTGCTTGCATTGCTCTTCTCAGTTCTCTTCAAGGTGTAATGAGCAGCAATAATTTCCAGTGTATTGTTATCAGTTTCTTCTCTCTTAATATACATGTGAATCCTTATTCCTTTAGGCAACTTGTTTGCTCTGTTGAATAATTACAAGTATGTTTTTGTGTGACAGCAGTTCACTGGTGCCAGTAGAACACTGCTTTTTCTACACTTTAGGACTTGGTAGTTAAGGTAATCTAGCACTGGAGTTTTTTTCCTGTTGTTTTCCCTCTTTCTATTGTGCATACATTGTATGCTTTTTAGGAGTCCATGGATTTTCATTACAAACACATCTGTCTAATACTGTCATGATCTGAAATATGAGAGCTAAGGAGTTTTTACAGTGAAAGGGGCATGGAGTGACCCCTTGGGAGTAAGCAGTAACCTTAAAATATCTCCTTGTAGAGGTATTTGTTTGATTCTTCTTACGTTTTCCATTGTCTAACCTGCCCCGCTATGATTCTATTTGTGCTGTTTGCAGCAGCAGTGCTGTGTGACCTGCTCTTGCAGATTCTTCATGATGAGCTGAAAAAATGTTAGCTTTTAAAATTATTTGTTTTGCTTAAAAAATTTTTAATTCCTATAGAGAGATTTTCATATATAAATATGCTAAAATGCATAACCAACAAAAATGGACATGTGTATGGAGAAATATGGAAGGTATTTAGCAATGGGAAACAAGGAAATACATCCTGTCAACCATGAATTTTTATGTTTTATTTTCTTAATAAAAAGCCTGTCTTAGTTTTCACAGTCATAGAAGGCATTTGTATATGTAGATATTATGGTGAAAAGTACTGAGTGAGTAAACTGATTTGGGAAATACTTATTCATTGTTAGTATTTAGAGTAGAACAGTTGAATACAGTATCTGAGACAAAGAGCTGCTGAAGGAGCAAGTAGAATTCAAGTACCTAGTAGACATCAAGAAAACCATGAAACATTCTTATTAATACTCAGTGCCTAAGGAGATGATTTTTGGGAGGGAGGTGGAGGAAAAAATCATCAAGAAACAACAGCCTGCCACAAGATTGCATCCCTGTCCTTATCCTCTCCTTCCCTTGGGCAAAAGATGCTACTCATTATGTGGAAGGAGATGAGAGGAAGTTTCTTTGACTCACCTTATTTGATTAGCCTCCCTGCTAATGCTATTGTCTTCTGGAAGTCAGTGAGGTGAGGTTTTTATGAAAAGTACAATAAGCTAACATCAGAGCCCATCATTTGTTATTTCTCATACTGAAATTAGGTGTGTAAACCAGGAGACTGAAGGTTTTTCTTCCAGAAAAAAATCAAGATTATATACTTCACTGCCTTGATAAATAAACACTCTAGTGACCTTAGCAGGTGCAGGTGAAAATTTGTAGTATTTTAGAACATAGATGCATGACATGATTCTATTTAGACAGCTTTTCTAGACGACATTGTGGTTTTCTCCATGGCAACGCTTTGCAGACATGCTCACCTTGCTGTGTTGCCATGCAGGGTTCACAGCAGGGACTGCTAGTGTGGAATTCCACTGGGTGGAGTGTGTGTCCTTTTCTTGGTTGCTGTTAGTATCCAAACCTCCCTGCAGTAAGTCCTTTGAGGGTGCCTGCCCTGGCTTTTATTGAAGGTTGCTTCTACTGCTGAGCTTTAAAGCTGACTCCTAACCTAAGTCCTTTTTTCTTTTTAACAGTCTCATCCAGGTCTGTCATTTAGACCACAGAACAAGAGTAATTTTTGTTTCAAAATGAAAATATTTTAATTAATCACCAGCTTGATTTTTTTTTTGTATTAAAAATGCTCCTAGATGCTGGGGTATCTATAAAAGTAAAAAGGCTTTACTTTAATGTGTTATTGGAATTCTCAGGAGATCACACATGCTGTGTATTTGCTTTTATGTGGCTTTTAGATGGTCTTCAGAGAATGAAGTACTTCTTGAAAAAGCTAATCTTTATTTTAATAATGTAGATTTGTGGACAAGTGACAGAAGTATGTTTGTCTCTGGAAAGTAGGGTTTTGTCTTTGTTTCCAATTTTTGTGACAGGTGACAGACTTCTGTGCATTGAGTTACTTCAGGCAAATTCTATAGAGTAAAAGGAATTTAATGAAGGAGCACATTAGCTTTGAACTGGGATAAATATTGGCATTATTTGTTCTTCATCAATGATATTCTTTATGATTTACTTTTAACAATTTTCCAATTTAATAATTATAAAAAGTCAATTTTATCAGAGCTCCTTGGATATATACACTGAACTTGCATGGCTAAGATATTTTTTCAGTGACAAATTTCATACTTCCTTTCTTGAAACAACAAAAAATTGAAACATTTCTTGCTGCAGATTGAATCTGACACCTTCACAACAAAAGAGCATGAGGCACAGTATTACCCGTTAGAAAACTTGTCTTCTTGGAGAACTGCTAAATAGGATGGGAATTAATTCCAAACAGAATTGCGTACACACATTCTATTGAGTACAGAAGGCCTTGAGTATCCTGCCAGAGATTGAGGTGGGGTTAAAAATACTTTGAGATAGATTTTTTTCATCCTTTTTTAATGATGCCTTAAGATTTTTATATATTTGTAGATTTTAATATAGCTGTATACCTTCTCACACTTAAAGTACCAACTGATGGTTTCTAAACACCTTTCTCATGGTTTGTGGCACATTCTTGAAATTCTGTTTAATGTTCTTTTCAAGGAAAACGATTTTAGCAAGGACATCTTGTTTGGGACACATGCACATGCACAATATGCTGTAGTAAAAGCAAGATAGAAGGCCCAAAACCCTTGGAGAAGCTCCAGAGGGGCTGACCCGGGGAGGTTCTGGGGGCAGATGATTCTCGGGTTGGATGTAACCATTAGATATGATAATTAATTAGTGCTGTAAATTTGTAAGAACCCTATACTGGATGTGCATTTATGTATTTTGTTGCACCTGAAGGTGCTCTCATTAAAGGACCCGCTCTCTATTTTATCTATACTAATATTGTCTGGAAAGTTTTTTTTCTCCCATTTTAGGCAACAATAAAGTTAATTTTGGTTTCTTAACACATTAATTTTGCTGTTCAGTAAGCAGAAACTTGAATTATTACAAGCTTGTTAGTTAGTAGAATGGTGTTTTTCAGATTGCATGCTTGATTTGCAAGAATGCAGTGTGGCGAAATCTCCAAACTCATTAAACATACCAGCAGAATACCAGAAATACTTATGGAAGTTTTTGCAATGCAGGTCTTCTATGAAATTCCTTTTGTGGTACTCGGAGAAAAATGTTGCATCCATATTTCCTCAAAGAAACTGTTTAGCTTAATAGGTAAACTGGACAGATTTCAGACCGTAGTTTCACCAAAAAATAGGTCTTTTAGATGAAACAGAATGAGTTTTACATTGTTTGGAATTTGGCAAATATTTCTATTTGAAATTTTACTGTGACTTTCATTGTGACTGAAAAAAAAATAATTTTTGGAGAATGAAATTAAGGTAATTATTTGTATGGCACTCATTCCTGGCTGACATACCTGTTTTTTCTCGGCTAGATTGAAGACTGACAAAGCTTTGCGTTTAAGTATCATTGGTAAGTAGAAACTTCTATTACTGAATACAGTATTCAGCTTCTTAGTGACATTCTGAGTTTTACCAGCTTTTATAGATAGTTCAGTTAGAGTTTCTCTATAATCTGCTTCTGTAGTCTTCAAATAGACTGTTGAAAATGATAGAATACCTGATTACTCAAGTGATTCATACTGGATTGAATTTGGGGCTGAGGATAGCCTAATTTTTAATCAGTGTACGTGACAACAAGACAATATAGACCAAGCAACTGTTTTGTACATCTGTATATGTGTTTATGGTACTTGGTCTCCATGCTTTTTTTAATTGCTTGTAAAAGATGATATATGTAGGTTGAGACACATTGGACTAGCAAGTAAATTGAAAACCTTGACCCAACCTGAAATATTTTTCTCTTCCATATGATTGATGCTGCACTTTTTCAATTTAATCTGTTTAAAAAGGGTGATGATCAGAACTCTTGTTCAGCCATTGTACTGTTTTTTTCCCCTTTCTCAGTTTCCTTCCTAAGCAATTGATATAGTGATATTTTAAACACTAACTTCCAGTAACATAAAGCTTAATGGTTTGTTGTTTTTTTTTTTTCCTAAAAGGAGAAAAACTGCAATGGTTTCAAAGCCACCTTGACCCCAGTAAGATCGAGTACACAAAGAAGGAGGCTGGCGAGCTAATTGAAAAGTAAGACTGATGTTAAAAACGAGATTAAAAAGCTTGATTTTTCTTTAAAAATAACATACTTGAAATAAGATCTGTAAAGTGATGATGAGTCAGAGGAGGACTTTTATATATTGCTATCAATATCAAGTAGTTGATTTTGTTACTACTGATATCTATTGAAAGATGTATATATTCACAGTAGAATTACTCTAATAAGTCACGTGTTGTGGTTTTTTTTTTAAAAACAATTTCAATATATCTCTTAATTTTGTAGTGTGTGGAGGACTCCACATGATTTGGACAGTAGTAATTGCATGCATTTGCTAGTTGGTTATATGGTGACAATTGAATGCAAATATTTCATACTCCTTACTTACTCCTTTATTTTTCAATTTGCCTTGCTGGGATGATTGAACAGTAGTCAGGTGGGTCAGTTTGTAGGGCAGGAACTACCAAAATTGAATCTGCTAAGAAAAAGATTCAGTTATTTTTGTGCTGCTGAATATGTGTACCTGTGGCTTGTCACTGTTTTTCACCAGCTAGCTAAAAAATATAAGATACATATGTATTCTTATGCAGATGTACTATATCAGTTTCCTTTCAGAAGCTCTGAAATATTTTCTACACTGTTCCTAAACAGCATATTCTGTGAGCTCATCAATGCTAGTAATATGGCAAAGGCAGTAAAAACTTTTTGCATTTGAGTTGTAAGTTTGCAAAAAGATATAGAAACATGTAAAAAATATTATTGAGATGGTAAAATCCAACAGTTAAAAGTTAGGAATACTTAAATTTTACACTGGTCTTCTAAAGCAGGTGAATTGTTATAATAAGGGAGTTTTGTTCTATGCAAACATAGTTTAAAAAAACGGCAAATACAAAAACCCTAATCCTGGAAGCTGCACGTGATTTCAGTCAAGTTCTAAATGGAGATTCCACTTTGTTCAAGTCTAAGAAATATCTCTGACTAATTGAGAAAATAAATGAAATTAGCAGAACAACTTCCTAGGTTATCGAAGTAATTCTGTTTTGCAAATTTTTTGCATGACTACATCTAGCATAAATGCATTTTATTTCTTTCAGTTATATGTGTCGTTTCAATGCTGAATTGGAGCAGATTGAATTACAAAACAGTATTAAAGGTAGACAAGGAAGACAACATGGTTCACGGGAAACTGTCATCAAGCAGACAATAGAACGTGAAAGACAACTCTATGAGGGCTATGGAATAGGTATGTATAAGCATCAGAAATAATTCTGTGGTCACATCTGCTCACAAGGCTAGAATCTAAGTGAAATTTCTAGCCATTATCTTTATTTTTTTTAAAGATATTAACTAACTGCTAGGTTAATTAAGCTCCTTGCAGAGGAGTTTGAGAGGAGGGGCAGGCTGAAGGAAAGGAATAAAAAAGATGGTAGAGGTCTGACTTATTCTGCTTTGCCTTTGTAGATCTTTTCTAGTACTATCCCTTCCGTGCAGATATATATTGAAAGTAAAGTGAGATTTAATGAACCTATCTTAAGTACAAATTCCGTTCAATAGCTTGTTTGGACCTTCATTTGATAGCTGGATCTAGGCTGAAGGGAAGCAGCAGTAATGGTGAAATGAGGGAGAAAGACAAAAGGATAATGAAAGTGCAAAAAGCAGAGAGTTGTTATGAGGAGAGTCACGTACCAGATAGCAGTGAAGTTTACGTATTTTGCTTTAACAAAAGTGTGTTGGAGTTGAATGATGAGCTTGGTTTTAATGCTAAAGTATTATTCATTCATAATCAGTCCTAACAGTAAAAGTATGTCGTGGAAGACGTGAAAAATCTACATTGTTCTGTGGCTAGGATACAAAGCACAGCAAGGTTTGGGTTGTGTGTCATATTCCCCTTTAGCCTGTGTTGTGGTTTAAGCTCAGTCAGCAACTAAGCACCACACAACCGCTTGCTCACTTTCCCCCACACTGGGATAGAGGAAAGACTTGGGAGAGTAAAACTGAGCAACTTGTGGGCCAGGTGTTCAACCGGCTCCAGGACAGCCAGGTTCCGTCACCTGTAACAGTTACTTGCTCTGAAGGTCTCACCTTCCTCCTTCTTCCCCATCTTCATATTCTGAGCATGATGCCATATGGTATGGAATATCTCTGTGGTCAGTTGGGGTCACCTGTCCCAGCTGTGTTCCCTTCCTGCTCCTTGTGCATCCTCCTTGCTGGTGGGATGGGGTGAAGAGCAGAAAGGACCTTGGATCTGTGCAAGTGCTGCACAGATAACAAAAACATCCTGTGTCATCAACACCTTTTCCAGCACAAATCCAAAACACAGCCCTGTGATAGCTATTGTGAAGAATATTAACTCTACCCTGGCCAAAAGCAGCAAACCCTTATTTATATTTGTGACCGTTTGAAAATTGGCCAAATGCCAAGAGCCAAAGGGCCCAGGACAAAGGCCCCACAGGCCCCTCCTGGCCACAGGGAAAAAAGGAGGGGGGGGAAATGGATGACCCACAAAACTGAACTCCAGTAGAACTAAAAGAGTTTGTATATATTTACACATATATACATGCATATACAGAAGAGAAAAGAGAAAGAAAACAAGTTTTCACTTCCCTCTCACCAAGGCAACTGCTGGTCCTGTATCTCAGGACACCTCCTCCTGAGCCGGCCGGCCGATCAGCAGACCCACACCTATGGCCCACTCCCACACAGAGGGTGACTGCGGGGAGCTCTGCTCTCCAACACTGCCGGAAGAAGGACTCACTCCTGACTTCCGATTCCCCCTCTTTATATCTTTGCTTATGTAAAGAAATGAGATGGAATACTTCCTTAGTTATGACCCAGTTACCAGGAAAAGTCTAAACCAAAACCACTACAATATTGTACAAATCAAATGAATAGCTTTTAATTTTTGCCAGTGCAACCTGTATGACTTGATGTGTAATCTTTGATTTCTTGGAGGGAGAAAAAATTGACAGGAAAATAGGTGCTATGAATATTGTCAAATAGTGCAATTGTAGAAAATCTTCTATTTGTTCTTGCTTTTAAGTTTTAGTTTTTTTTTTCCTTACTGCTTTGTGGAAGTCTGAAAGGAAAAAGCCATGGGACTAGAGAAAAAGATGTCAAATGCACAAGCACAACATAAAAATAGTGAAGAATCCAGAAATATTGTAGGCAAAATTTGAGCTTATTATAGTATTAGTAAGTGGAGCATTCAGAGAGCACAGTGCAACTTCACATATTAAATACACTTTCAAACCATGCATTATTTGTTATCACAGCTGCTGCAGGTTTTTACTCTCTGTCTAGGACAGTATTCATTCAGAGAAAATAGTTGCTGCTAAGTACTATAGCAACTAAATACTGTAATTAGAGATTGGGCATAAATGGAAATCAGCTGGAAAGAGTGCTTTCATGCCTCTAGCTCATTATTATTCCAGGAAGCTGTAGCGAGTGGAGCTTTTATAATTGACTTAGTATTTGTTGGGGGCTTTTCCCCCCCTATTCTTGAACTCAGTTATTTCTTGTATGCATGTGCATTTGCTGTGAAGAGACTGCATAATAATAATATATATTGTTTTCACGTATGAAAGTCTCCTAAAATTTGATGCTATTTGTATAATTGAATTGTTAAGGTTGGAAAAGACCTCCAAGATCAGAGAGTCCAACCTTTGACTGAACAGCACCATGTCAACTGGACTATAGCACTAACTGTCATGTCCAGTTGTTCCTTGAACACTTGCAGGGATGGTGACTCCACCATTTCCTTGGGCAGCCTGTTCCAATGCTTAACCACCTTTTCAGTGAAAAAATGCATCCTGATGTCCAGCCTGAATCTTCTTGGGTACAGGTCAAGGCCGTTTCCTCTTGTCCTGTAAGTGAAAAATGAATTGTTTTTACAAAGTTTAAAAACCAGTTTACAACAGTGGTAGATGTCCAAAAAATATAGTAAATTTAGTGTATTTTAAACAAACAATACCTATGCAGGGAACATTCAGTCTTTCAGTGAGGTTGTTGAGCTTTGTTAGCAGCTTCTTGTCGTTTACTTACTCCTTAAATATATCTACATTAATTTTGCTGAAGTCTTCTTCCTCACGTTTTCATTTTTGTGTATTTAGTGGTTTTTTTAGTCTGTTCTTACATGTTTATAGCAAAGCTATTGAAAGGAAACCCTATTTATTTATTTATTTATTTATTTATTTGGAACTCAGAGTTAGTATGCATTCAGTGGAAAAGCATAATAATTTTTTCATGTGAACACCATACATTTTTTTATAATTTTCTTCTAAATACCTTGCATTTTCTCCTAGAAGCATAATCGAAATCTTGGGGGAAAATGGCTTTTAAAACTAAACACACTAGTTTTATTAATTCTTGAGACTTCTCATTACAAGGAAATGGATTAATTCAGAGGGAGGCTGTATCTTTTCCATGTATCTGTTAGTGTAACTGCTGTACTGTTTGTTAGCTGCTCTTTTCTCTAATGATCATTATTGTATAACTGAATGGTTCTTTGTCTAAAGAGCAGCTACAGTTTCCTTCTTTTAACAAGCTGTTTGTTCTTCCTCAGAAGAAAGAAAACTACCTGAAATGGGCAGAAACATTAAAAAATGCTTACTTAAATTTTTCACTGTTGTATTGTTAAAGCACATAAATTGCTGAATACTTCATCTTAGAAATGCCAGACTGTCTGCTCCCCCAAATACTGTCTTAATTTCTTTTCCACTAACTCCTGTGCTGTATTTCTCTCTTCCATTTTTTCTATCTTTAATTCAGAAAAACGTGCTCCTGTGACTTAACATTTTAAAGGAAACGAAGGAGATCACAAGTAGCACCAAGGCTATGACATTGGTGCATGCTAAGGAGATGCATCTGAGTAAAGCAAGTTTTATTTATCCACTATAATTTAGAAAATCAGTTACTGTGCAGTATATTGTTACTTTATTACTACACGCATGGGACTAGAGTTTCTACTTCTGTTCTTAATCTGGCAACTCAGTGGTTTGTATTGGGCAATATATTGCAAATGCACATGAAAGCATAGCTTAAAAGCTTTGCCACTGCCAAAGCAGTGAGATCAATTCAGTGCCAAATCTTGGATTGTCAAAGGATCTTCTCCCTTCAGAAAACCTGCTTTCTCATGATGTTGGTGAGCTCTGGATTACAGGCTAGATAAAACGAGTAGAATATTCTCCTTGGCAAAGGTTTTGCATAAGTTAGTAAAACTCATTAAATGCTTTCCTGAAACAGGCAATTGGAAAGGTTTTAGTTGAAACTTGTCATTTAGTCCTGCTTTGTCTGACAAGAACACTAAACTGTCAAATCAGTGCTTTGATAGAAGGAACAAATATAAATCTTAGCATATTTCTAGGATAGTTGGCCCCAAATTAGCGTGTTGCTGCTTCCACCAGATTCCCTGTTAACATCACTAAGCTCTATCCTAGAAGCAAACGGAATGGCATTGCTCCTTGTAAAATACCTGAGAGAAGGGAAGATCTTCTTTTTCTTGTGAGAGTTAGGATGTTTCAGCATTTGGCACTGTGCTGCCAAGAGTGCAGTTCAAGGGACTGCAAAGAAAGCAAGAGGAACCATGGCTTTGTTTCAAGGCTTCATTGGGAAGTATGAACATAATGTGGCATTGATGTCAATCAGATCCAAGGAATTAGCAGACAAAAAAAGCATTAGGTAAATATTTCTTTGCCTTGCCTTGCTCAGCTGTGAGCAATATCACCTTATCTGCTTACCAATAAGTAAGCTGCAGAAATTGGTGTAATTTTTATCAAAACATCTTGCATCTATTACTGTTCTTCAGTTGGTAACTTTATAACCAAATGGGGAAGGAAGGAATATCTGACCACGAAGATATGACAACAGCTATCATCATCCTGCATTTTGTAGTAGCAAAATCATCTATAATCCTGCATTGATAGCATGATCTGATTTATTACTGTAAGACTTGAGAAAGTTGATAGATCAACATAGGCAGAACAGTATTTTCAGGGCTCCTTAAAGGATAGCATGAAAGTTGCTGAAATGTCACAATTTTAAAACCTAAAATAGAGTGGCTTTAACGTTGCAGGGGTAGAAAGTATCTGCATTGTTGAGAAACTTGCTGGCTGTGAAATCTGTACAGTAATGCTGTGGAAAGATTTCAAGGCTGCTAAGGCATAAATCTCCATAAATTAGCAAAGATGTTAAACATGGGTCTCTTGCAATACTGCAAGACTGACCAAGAAAAGAATGACAATGAATTGAGGCAAAAGCAGCTTTGGCATCCTAGGTAAACTGCATATCTAGTAGGAAGCTGTTGGCTACTCCAGGAGGCAAGAAGTGAAATGGTCTGTCCTGTAGGTCTTGGTACAAAATATTTGCCTTCATTTTTACTATCAAAAGCAATACAGATTTGTTGTGTGTATATGTTACTTTTTTCTGTTAATGGTGAAGAAAATGTGCCAACAGTGGCTATAAATGTTATGTTGCATTTACTACAGGACTTAATAGGCATTTCAGTAACCATGGAATGCTAGTTTCTGTATTGAGCAGTTTATAGAACAGGTATTTAACCATGGAAACTATAATTTCATTGGAGTGAGACTAATTGTTATCAAATACCCATTCTTTGTTTTCAGACTGTCTCATTGCAGGTCGAAGGAAGTAGTATTATGTTCAAAAATCCTACATTCTAAAATGTGTTCTGTTTAAACACCTGATATCTTACTGTACTCTTTACAGTGTTTATATTTTGAAGTCAGGCACACACATAAATATTCTTGTACTGCGTAATAAATTTTACAAAGTGTATTTTACTGTTTATTTTCTTACTTGAATTACCAGAAGGACTTGCCTAAATGTACTGCCTATCTGTCTTGTTTGCAGTAGAGACTTAAGCTGGTCTTCACATTTTTTTCTAAAAATGTTTCAAAAAACTTATGGACCACTAATTTGTTAATTATTGTAAATTATTCATTAATTTAGAGTAAGGCTTGTATATTTAGGTCAGTTTTGAAGCTAAGCTTGTTTATTTTACCTTTTATCTGTTGTGTATATTTTATAATGAGTTCTGCAGAGCAGAATTGGGGTCTTTTTATTACATGGTGAATGAATGTCTATTCAAAATGGGCCTTGATCTTGGTTGAGGAAGTTAGTTATGCTTTTCAAACATAGAATAACATGTTTCTAGTTCTTCACTGAACATTTTTAAAGGGAAACTTTGTGTGCTTAAATTTTTGCTGTTTCTCAGATGTGTCAGTTCAGAGAAGATGAAGCACCCTTTTTTAATAATTTGTAAGGATTAGATTTTCAGTAACAGGTACATCTGAATTCTGAAACAATTTGTAGGTATAAGTTCACTTCCTTTTCTTTAGCAGGGAGGGGTCTTCCTGTTTATATATTGTTCTAGAAACTTTGTAATATGAATCCTTGTTCTTATTTTCTTGGGCTTTTTTCCTCTGAAGTAATATATTCAGCTGTTTAGCTCACATTTCTTTCTTTGAAATGATACTCACTTGAATAATGTAACTCATCTAATAGAATTTTATTTAATTCCTATTAGAAATTCCAGACATTATGAATAGAAAGCATCTCAAATTTTTCAGGTAAGTTCTTTTTATTATCACTACTAGTCTGCTTATGCAAAACGATGTTTCTAACTTTGACATGCTGTATGTCTTTTTTCATTAAAAAAAGAATTTATGCAAAACTGTTAAAGAATTTGTCATTTGAAAAAGCAGACTAGGTATGGGATTGCTGTTTTGGCATTTCTTAGTAGTTACAAGATAAATGCTGATGACAGTCATTCATTAAAACACTGTAAGAGTTAGATTCAACAGTTAGAATTCCATTTCTGTTACCTAAGTATCTTTTTTTCAATATTCTTAGATATTACTTTCTCTTTACCTAAAATTCTGACCTCAGCTATTCACAGTAGTGTTGGTGTGTATATACAGTAGTTGAAAATCTTAAGGAAATTAATGACTTGCATCCAGTTAAAAGATCTGGGAGCTGTGAAACTTGCTGCTAGCTCGTCTGGGCCAGCAAGTATGTCCTGGTAATAGAATGAATGAACATATTTACTGACAGCTCTATCAAGTGAAATACTTTAAGGGGGGGGGGAGAAGACTTAGGCATACTTATGGTGCAAGGAATGATGCATCACTAACTCCCAGGGGTGGTAAGTAGCCTGAAGTCATAGGATATTGGAATAAAGCCAGAAATATCAAAGAAGAGACACTGTTGTGTTTATAAATACATAATTGACTTAACTGACCTGAGACATCAGATGGAAGTGTTGTTGCCTTGATAGAGCAAAAACGTCTTGTAACTGCGAAATGCTACCTTTGCCCTTGAGAAAAATTATCCATGAACTGCACTTACTGTAATTAAGAAAGCATTCTATTAATTGAGTGGTGGATTTGACTTAAATTTTAAATCACCCTTTCTCCTTCATGCAGCCTTTTGAAATAATGCACTTTACCATGTGAATGAATCTTTACTAACACTTTGTGTCCTCTTGAAGTCAGTCTTACAACATGTTAACATTTACCGTAAATCATAATGAGGGATTTTATGTACATGTGATATTAGATCTGCAAATTAAGCACCCAGATGAAGAAACTCTTCCAGCCTGCTTTGCTGTTGCTTACAAGACTGGGAGTTGAATGAGACAAACCTAAAAGCAAGTGGCCTAAAGTAACTGAGGGTACAGTAAGTCTGTGGGAATAAAGTGAATCATGTAATTTTTGTTCAAAATGTCAAATCTGAAAGTACTTATTTTTTCACAGAGAAATCACAACTTCTGTAGTGTACAAAATCAGGTCAAATCTTTGGTGCTTATTCATACCACAGTGGGACTGATAAGGTAATTTACAAAAGCAGTCTCACTTGAGTGAGTATCTTCTGAAGAAAGGTGAGTTAACTCTACTGTTCTTTCCTTTCTATTAGTAATTAGTTTTCATTACCTTTTTTTTTTTTTTAAGAGAATGGGATGGTGATCTGAGGAAACTGCCAAACATCAAAATGAAAAAGCTCTCAGCTATGGATGCTGCTTGCAGTCACCCTGAGGTGGCAGATGTGGAAGCAAAAGAAGACTTGAATAAAGGAGAAGAGGTGCCCCTAATGAGCACCAGCTGATCCAAGAGCTGAAACAGTGAAGGGAATTATGAGAAACCTATTTTAATTATCACTGGAAACCAAAATAAAATTTAACTATATTTGTAAAGGCTTTGCTAGTTGCTTTTCTTATGATCTCACTGTGTACCTATGGTAAAGAGTAAACAGTGTGTTAATGGGTAAAATTGTATATTATTGGATAAAATTTTTGAATATATATACTTAAATTCTTAATTGTGTAAATTTACATCTTGAAATCTAAGTAGTTGAGTACTTCTTTCCTGGTCATAGGAACAGTCTAGATTCAGACTAGAATACTGTGTGATCAGAAATCTTTACCTTTTCCTAGTAATTGCAATAACCAGTTAAACATGAGGAGCTCTTCTTTTCTACCCTCTCTGAGAATCTGTATCAGGAACGTAGCTGGAAATGCTTCAATAAGACGGTATTTTAAGTTTTGTCACGAGAATTTGAGAGTTACACTCTCCTTAGCACTCTATATTGTAGAATTCAGATCAGAAGCCAATTAAAGTCCCTACAGTCTGTTTTTAAATATATCTTTTGTCCATATTTTTTCCTAACCCCTCTATTGAGAAAGCTATGCATTTTAAAATTAATTTGCTCAGGTCCTTTAAATAGCAGGCTTGCCTTAAGAAGCAACTTTTTAGATGCCTTTAAATGTGTCTTTCAGGAAAGTTCTTAGCAGATTATCGCTTAAAAACCTGTAAGATGAATGAAAAAAAGAAAAAAAGGGCAAGTGTAAAACTAGGGATAATTTCACAGCAGGCATTAAGTAGGACATCTCAGTGTGTATTAGATTGTCTGGGCACAGCAGTCACAGTTCAGTTGTACTGTTTGGACACACAGTAGTAATCACAGCTCACATGCCTGTTAATTATGTGGAAATAATTGTTCCTTGTGGATAATCTTTCTAGTATTTGATCCCCAGCACACTTCTGTGTGCTAAACAACCAAGTTTTTGTCACGGTAGATAGTTATGTGGGTTTCCTAGATTTCATTTACAGATATCTAAGTGTGTATTTTCATAACTGTGCAGCATGAGTTACTGATGAGTGTTAAGTCTTCTAACATGTATATTAAGTTTTTTCCTCTCTACAAAATAGGCTTGTGCTATCCTTTCAACTTTTAGGAAACCAGTCTATTTAGGTAATATAGAATTAACCATTGTCCTCCTTAAATTCTACAGAAGAAACCTGAATAAATTTAACAGACCTGAAGGATGTGTGAGTGATTTAATGCATCTTCAGATGGACTGCCAATCTTAAACCTGGGTAGAGGTCTTGTCCTCTGACACCAGCCATGGTGACAGTCTAGGCTGTCACATCACTGATTTGTGTTTGGGTTTTAGAAATGTATGCTGAAGCTCAGGGCAGGACTGTGCTGTTTTTATAACTTTTTTAAATTGAGCTGTGTTGTGGAATTTATCTTGTTTTGATTTGTGAAACTTGAGATGTTAAACTCTGGTGGACGTTGAGCCAGGGTAATTGGATTGAACTAAAGTTGTGTATGTGGTATCTTTGACAGATTTTGCCTTTCATGAGAAATTTTTGCTTGTATGCAAAGTCTGTGTGCTTTGAAATTGCAAGGAGAAACATTGTAGAAAAAGTCTTCCTGTGACAGTGTGTAAAATGCAGAAGGAAAAATGAGCAGTAAGGTAATTGGAAGGTATCATAGTAATTACAGTATATTAAGCTGACATTCTGGTGAATGCTTCAAAAAGATTGTCATGCAAAGTTATGAAGAAAGATATATTCTATATTCCTTGAAATAATCCAGTAATAATATGTTATAAAAAGAAATTATTACTTGTGTGGTTAATGTGATAGTCAAGTATTTGAAATGATCTCTATAAGCACATGTTTACAGTTTGGACTTTGTTGAATTTGTGGATTTTCTCCCTTGAATTCCATGTATTCGCTGCTTGTTTAGCTGGGTTTTAAACTGTCTTGTTGTCTTACTGCACAAATAATGAAAAAAGAACACTTTCTGCATGTGAACTTTTAACACTGAATTATATAGCTGTCAGGTATTCATATTTGAACTGAAAATAATCTAGGCTTAAACTGATGATGTGCAAGACCAGTTTACCAGGCACGTTGTTGTTGCAGAATGCTAATGTCGCAGTGGCAACAACAAAAAAACCCCACTCAAAGCCATGTATTTTTTTATATATTTTTAATTTCTGTGCTAAGAGGTTTTTGTCCTGAGAGACCTGGAGTGGGAGGGGTGAAGAGAGAGGGTTTTTTGCCTCACATATGTTAGTGAGATGAGGTAATGGAATCTCTTCTATCAGTTTCATAATCCAGTCATGCCTGTGCTTTTAAGCCAGCTTTTAGGGATTTATATGGTGATGAATCTTCCCTACAGTGGAAGAAAAATGAATGCTCTCAGGAATTCTGAATTGTTATTCTGTTTCTCTAAAATCTAGAAAGCAGATGCTGGTATCTGTGGGAAGGGGAAATATTTATGTGATGTTCTCTGTTCTTACAAATTTGCTGTAGGGAATACCTTGAGATTCTGTTCATTTGTAGCTAAGGATCACAGGTTTTAATGTTAAATCCTCTATTATAATTCTTTGTAATTTACAGATCTTTTTTCTGGTTAAAGATTAATTTTAGAGAAGATTTCTTTTATTCTAACTCGTCAGATGTTGCTTTGCAATGTCCCTGTGTTTTTTAATTTTTAACTACAAAGTTGTAGTTAAAATTCATGTTTCTTTAGTTATCAGGGCTTATATTGAATATACAGCATTTCAAACAAAAAAGTATTTTTACATGTAAAGTTACTTTATATAGGTATACTTTTTATAGTATGTTCAGGGGGATGCAACAAGTCAAATATACAATATATTAAATATTTTCTGAGCCATTTGTAATTAAGCTGTATAGAGTATCATGTGACTTGTTTTGTCTGTTTGTCTTTCAGTGCAATAGCATATTTACTCATCTCTGTGATGACTCTGCCACATGTGAGGACAGAGTCAGGGATACAAAAATGTTTGATGTTTGGAGTTTAACTTTTTTAAAATTGGGTTTTGCTAGACACCTGGCAGATAGGAAAGGGTAGTTAAAAAAACCACCTTTTTCCTTTTTCTCAGCAGGAAAAGTTTTCTGTGTAAGGAATCCTTCAGGTCTAGTTTTCTAGTAAAGGGCAAAAAAATGCCTGCAATACAGAATTATCTCAAATCGGCTTGTTCAGTCTCAGCATGATACAATGCATACATTATCTTTCTATCTTCTAGCTCTTTAAAAATCCATTATAATTGATTTTCAGACTTTCTTCCCCAAAAGAAGTACTTCTCATGAGGTAAGAGACTTTGCTAATGAGGTAGTGTGATTTATACACTGCAGTTTAAGCTGTTGTCTTAAATACAGCTAGCAAGATCCTGTGCAGTTACTGTAATGAAACTAAAAGTTACCTGATGGTGAGACACTTAATGTAGTAGTTCTGTAATCAAGTTCTCTAAACCTTAACTACTTGATTGTAGGTACTGCTCAATTTTATTAAAAGAAGGATTTAATATGTAACTACTTAGCTGCTATAATGAAAAATGAAACTAATTAAACTATTAAGTTATTAGACAAAAATGGCAGCATTACTTTAAAAACTGAAGCATTTTCTAAATAAATACAGAAAGGTGGAAGCATCCTACTAATGTCAGCTCATACTCAAGTTCACACATAGTCAACCAAGACAGTACCATGCCGAGTCGAAAACTGATAAAGTGACAATGCCCACTGCTAAGATATGTAGTGTTCAAAAAATCTTACCCATACTTCTTAATGAAATATTCTCCTTTTTCCCCAGCTCTCAAAATTTGCTAGCAAACCTAGAGGTGAAGTGGCACTCAAAGATTCAAAAAAGCTTTAGCCTGAACTTCTAGATTGACTTGTTCTTTTGACTGTATCTTCAGGACTCCTGTAAGTAGCAGTCTTTCTTCTGCGAGCCATTAAGACTTTGTTGGTTTTTTGTTATTTTTTGAGTTTAATATAACCCATCTAAATCTTGCTACTTTGCTTTTCACTTCTATGCTGTTTGTGAGCCATTATTAAATTTTGTAGATCATGTAGATCACCTTGTTCCCAGGCATATGCATACACAGACATAATGATCTATGTTTCATTATAGTAGTCCTCAAAATAATTAGTAGTTTAGTTAACATACTTAAAATTACTGTGACCTGTCTTCTTTGATTTTCATTTGGAATAGTGCTGATTATTGTATTTTCATATATATTGCTTTTTATGTGTTTAAAAAAAAAAGGAAGTTGTATGATTCAGTGAGCATCAGTTGTAAGTATTTGCAAGTACTAGAAGGGCAAGTTTGTCCCAGGACCTACACTCTTCAGCAGACTGGAATCATTCTTTTCTCAGTCAAGGTTATTTTCTGAGCTCTGTATCATAGGCAGTGGAAATGTGGTACACTGGTCAAAGTACTTTTAGCAAATTTTTCGTTAAGTGACCATTTCTTTGACTTTTAGGAAAGCTGACGCAGAGCAGCCTCAATATTTTATTGACTGGGCTGTGTGTGGGGGGCGTGTGTGTAGTTTGGTGTGAGTAAATACCACATAGCATGTTTCCTTGCTTATGTGTAAACAGACATCAGACTAAAGAGAAATGTGTTTTGTGTTCTGATGGTACCCTTCATCAAGCAAAAAGGCGTAGGGACCTATAGCTCTATTCTCTTAATTCAGAAGGCAAATTTGCCTCCACTTTTCCGTATGTTAATAAATGAAAGTATGTCTTTATTACTATAATTTCTTTTGTTATGCTGTTTCTTCTGTATGATATCTGGTAGGGTTTGTAAATCATTTACACAGTGAACTAGTTGGGGCATCTTTAACAAAATGAACAACCAGTTGGCTTTGGATGCAGAGAAGGTAATTTGTTAGAGCAATTTCTCTAGGTTTTGAATATATATATTTTTTATCAGTCATCAGCCATATGATGACTTATTCCAGTTAGAATTGTTATGTTTCGAAACAGCCCTCTCTCTCCCCAGCTGACCACGTAGGAGAAAGATATGGGGTATGTGGATACAACCCTCTATAGGAAACTAAAGTTGTACCTTGGTTGGAATGCTCTGTATTTGTCAGGGTAGGATACTGACAAAGTACACAAGCTTTTCTGTAATGCAAACATGTACTATTTCTTCTCATTAAAAAAATAAATCTTTAAGGTTTTTGGAAAAGGAGAAAATCTCACCAAGTAAAAGTCTAAAATTATAGAAAAGGGACCGAGATCCATTTTAACAGCCTGAGGTGGGATTAAAGTATTTAACTGTCCAGCCCACCTTTAAAGCTTTCTAGTGCTGGCTATTCCAAAATCACTATAACAAACACTTCATTCCAAAGCTCTGCTTTCCTTTGGAAGCTTTCTTCCTCTTACCTTCCTGGACTTGAAAACCAGTACTAGATGTCCATTATGTTGTGGATGTAAAACCATTTGCTTTCTAGGAGTTCTTTATAGAAGCCTGCAAAGTAAGCAACCATGGTTCTTTTCAAGTGTTTTTGTACAATGAGGTATTTTCCTGAGCATTCTGCCAAGGTGTGGTACCCAGAACTAGCCCCTGGTAACTAGCAGGTTTATCAGGATTAAGTATGCAGCTGAGTATATTGCTCACCTTTCTTGCAAGTGGGGTCTTGCCGACTCGTGTTCAGCATGTGTTGCTGTATATAACAAAGTGACAAATGTAGAATACTACAGTAATTTCAGTCATTTGTTTAATACAAATACATTTTTTTCACAACAATAAGCAGATACATTACTTTTGTTTCCCTTGCCTTCTGTCTTTCAGTACACATTCACCCACAAAAACATACACTTTTTCTTTTGCAAAAGAGAGGGAGTTAAACAAGTAACACAAATTTGTAGTTCCGAATATTATACACAGTAAAATATTTTCATCATAGAGTAAGTTTCATTCCATTATTAGAAATTATAAACTGTTTGTTCTGGTGGTGGGGAATGACTATTTTTTCTACACAACAAAAATAAACACTGCTTTCAGACAGAGCAGTGTGTAAATGGCACAGTTGGACTAGTTGAGAATCTTCATAATGCTAATGATAGTCAAAAGTGGCATATTTGCCAGTTTGAAATAAACTTTATAATGCTTGTAACTTCAAACCAAAAGAATAAATGTGCATGTTCACAGGTTAGGAGAAGCTTGTTTAAACTTCCAGGTCTGACCTGACACCAGATTACTTCTATCTACTTTCAATAAAACTTTGTTTAAACAAGAATGCAGTTAAGCTCTACTTGGTAATGGCAATTCAGAGCAAGGTTCTGCCCTTGTGGGTTTAGCCAGGCCAAATTCCACCATCAGTGTATTTGCCTGAGATGCACTGTGGCTACACAAGCAGTTTGATAATGGTTCATTATTTGAGATGGCATCTTCATTAAAAAGTCTTAGTCTGGATCTTAAAACCTTCAGTATACTGTTTTGCTTTGGGTTTTTTGGTTTGGTTTTTTTTTCAGAATCCCATGGTTATTAAATTAATACAGAAAATCATGCTTTTTGTGGGAATGAGAAAAACATTGGTTGATAAGCATCTTGTCTAGTGTCTGTATTTGTGCACTTGTCCTTATTAATGAAGACATGAATTCAAGGCATGGCGGTGTGAATAGCTCCTTGCCCTCTTGAAGAAGAGGCAAATTCCAATCCTGCATGAAATCCCTGAAAGCTCTAGAATATCCAGTGCACCTAAGAAGAGAAAGGGATGCACGAGCTAATACTGCAATGCTTTAAAAGGTTAGACCGCTTCAGGCCTGCTGAAATATCTCTTGCTGATGACTTGGCTTGTTGTCCATCTCAGCACAGTGTCCAATTTTGCTCTTTTCGTGCTGTCAACATTAAATACTTCAAAGGGATAGGAGGAATTTCAACTCAAGTCTTCCTCCATTCTTTTATTTAATTAACTGCAGTTGCAGATATAGTTGAATGCCAAAACAGTGTTTTGAAGGGGAAGGCATTAGTATAAAATTTTGCATGTTGTCTGTTCTGTTGTTGACTCTTCAGTGTATTTTTAAAAATGTACAATAATTTTGTTGGATGCTACAGTTGTCCTTTCAAAAGTCTCAGGTATTTTCTTCTTTGAGTTAAATTTTGTATTTGTTCAAGTAAAAAACCCCAATATGAATTAGTCTCCATTAAACTGACAAAATAAGGGATAAAACACTTTCAATGCGGTCATGATGCTACAGCAGGTCAAAGAAGAAGCTGCCTGAAGAAGCAAGGTTACTGTCACTTAGTAAGAAACTATTATTATTTCAGAAAGCTCTTAATTATCTTTCATAATGTTCGTTGTCATTTTACTATGATTCATCAGGTTTACTGTAAACATCCTTCCAAACCTTCAGATGCAGTGTCTAAGTGGAATTTTAAGTCGCTAACTTCAGATGTCGTGAGACTTACCTTTTACCAAGCACCTTTTACACTTTTTGAAAACCATGCCATTGCAGACTGTCTTAAACAGGTGCAGTTACTGTCATCATTCTCTGAAGACTTTTTGAAGTCTCCTCCACAATTTTAAATGGTGACATGATTTTGTTTCTCTTGTATGTCATTTCAAATGAAAAACTGCTACAATCGTAATTTGCAGGTGTACAAATGGGAAATCATATAAAAAGTGCATGTCATTCATGTAAAAAAAATTAAATATTAATCCAACTCCCCTGGAGTAACTTAGAGCAAATATTGACATGTGTTTAGGACACATTTCAAGCACCAAGATTTTGTGTCCTTTCTAGCCAAATGACAATCACTTAGTTACAGCCAAATTACATGAGCAATTCCAATACAAAAGAACATAATGATCTGGCACATTTCTTGCTAATACTGCTACTTCCAGTATTCCCTGAGCCTTAAGCCAGTAAATATTCACAAAGAAATACCTAGTATGTAAACTCCAGTACATCTTAGGCCCAGCATCCTGGATATTTGCAAGAATGGGGTGGTTCTGTTATTTCATTGTATAAAGTGTTATTCTGTTATTTCAATGTATAAAGAGGAATTTTACCATTAGAAACTTCAAGGCTTCTGTAGAACTCTACTTTACTTGCAATTGTGGCAGATAGTCCTCTTTGAATGAACCTATGCTGTCCTATACGCCTTACTCTGATTCTTTATCTGCTTGTCTGCTTTTCCTCCTTTACCTAAATACAAGATTAAAAAAAAACCCAACTTTTAACTTTTTTTTTTTTAAATATACATTATGTTCAGGCCCCACATTTGTCCGTACCAGTACATAACTACTCCAAGTCAATACTTGCTCTTGTGTCCTGATGGTAAACACCACAGGTATGCAAAGTGAATCACAAAATTGGTTCTTTATATATAATTCACCCTGTTGGACAGAGTATTATATCTACATTCAATAATCTATTGCACCTTTTAATGCTATTCACACTCCATTTTTATATGACAATGCTCAAAACACGAAGTTAGTTAACAACTGAACTGTTGAATCTCTAACACCTCAAGTTTACCTGTACAGAAGGAAACCAACCATTGATTCGTTTTTTTCAGTCAGGAAGATAAAAACTAACTTTTCAGAACAAGGAGATAAAAACTAATATTTTCTTCAGATACATAGGTAGGTATGTTCTCTTACATCTACCTTTCTGTGTCATGAATCTTAAAAATTAAAACCAAAAATGGCTTCCATCTTCCCTATGTGTCATTGCTTTTCAGACCTTTGATAATAGTCAATTTACTTCTACGTGATTCTGCAGTAAACTGCTTTTTTTTTCATTTACAATTGCGCCTCAATACTTTGTGTATCCAATTTATGTCTAATTTGCTTTTATGAAGTAAAATAAACAGATGAGCTGCTCTTCTAAATGCGTATCTACATATTCTCTCCTTCCTGTACTTATTTTGCTGACAGCTGTATTTAAAAAAATACCTGTAAGCTTATGGAGATGTGAGTTCATACTGGTTGGAATTGCTTACTTTTCAAAACTTCAGGAATAATTAAAATATCCTTAGTTGACACAGCTGCTCAAGCATTGAGGCTCCTCTCCGGTCACATGAACATGTGTTACCATGTGAAATTTAGAGAGTGAGCTTAGAACCCTCTATACTTTGATTCTGTTAATGCATATGACTGGATTGGTACCCTTTGAAGCATATCTTTAAGAAGATAAATAGCAAATACCACTTTTAGTGGTAGAGATGAAAGATTTTGGTTTTCTGTAAACAAAATTATTATATCAGGTCTGTTTCTACTTTCCCATACATCTCAGTTAAAAAAAGAAAAAGTATTCTTGTCGCATTGGTTTGGCATTGTCTGTTAAACATGTTCTCTATTGCACTTTCTACACTTCCACTTTCACTACACTTGCTGACTAGTTGCGAAACTACTTCACGAACGGTCACATTCCATACAGTAATAAGTTGCTTTGCTGGATCCATTATCCTTGTAAAGTTTTGTTTTTTGTATGGGTTTTTTTGTTGTTTTTTTTTTTAACTGAAAAAATGCAGTCATTTCTGCTTTCTTGTAGCATTTGTAGTGTACAAAACACTACACCTTAACTCTGCAAGGAAGAAACAATGCTGTCTCTGTCAAACTGGCATGACCTCGGATGTCATTCCTTCTGCTGCCGGCTGAGAGTTTGTACCTGTCTGTGCTACTGGCACCACCACTGTGTCCTTGACGTCTGAGGTTTGAGTGCACGAAGAGCTTTTCTCCTCCAGTTTTTTGATGGTGTCTGGGCAGTTCTGAACAAAGATCACTCTGTTGTAGGCTTTCAACCTGCGCCACAGCTGGACGTAAACCTTACACTGCACATACATGAAGACCAGGCCCCCCGTGAATCCAATGGCCACTACAACGAGTTTTGTCCAAAATGGCCATTCAAGGACACCTTTGAAATACAAAAGTGTAAATTAGTTACCACCATTACTCACTGAATATCAAGTACTGAGTTTCAGTCAAATATATTGAAGCCATTTGCTAAGAATTCCCAGGTATGTACAAGCTGTTGGGACAGTTGTGGCTCAAGTGGGAAACAGAAGGGGTTTCCTATTCCATAGGCCAGCCATGAAACTGGCTGCCACTTCAAACTGTTTTCACCACAATTTAATCAAATAGGAAATGCAAGGTCACTGTCTCACAAAGTAAGCATAATGCTCAGTATGGTCAAAACCAAAAGTTTTTAGTCTTCTTCAATACTATTCTTATAGTCAGTGGCTTGCTAAAATACAAGTATGAAAACTGAGATAACTGGATACATAGAAAAAATACCTAGTAATAGTATTTCACATCTTCAACAACAACTGGGTTTTTTTCAGTCATGCTAGAAGCATGACGCTGTTCAGGGTACCTGGAACACCAGCATTTACAATACTACTACCTGGTCCTGGCTTCATCTGGAAGTCAAGGTATTGTGAAAAAAACTCCAACTAGTGGAAAGGGCTCTTATCTCCTGCAACACCTACATTAGAAAGCAGAACTTATATTTCTATGCACTAAAAAAAAATAACAAATGTTGGTATATCTGTTCTTTTCTCATTGCATTGATCAATTATGCTGATATGTACAGAAAAATACATGGCTGCTAACACAGAAAAAATGGAAATGTGAGCATTTGAACTTGATTATGATTAATTTTGAAATAATTTGCTTTGGCCTAAGTGTGGTCTTAAGATTTTAACAGAATAAATACTATATTAAGCACAGCCTTCTCATTAATTCATACCACTTCATCTGCTTTTTTCAACCTCAGCCATTCAGGAGCTTAATGTAAAGGAACAGCTGTCAGCCTTCCCATTACACATTGGCTCATTGTATTTAAAAACTTAATGCTACTCACAAGAGTCAGAGCTCCATATCAACCCTCACACTGTCAGTTGGAACAACCTGAGTAGGTTTGTTGGTCCTACGTGGCAGGACTTTTGCTCACTCACTGTAGTGTTCAAGGTGCTTTGCAGATGCTGCATTCTACTAATGGTGGTATATCACAACAACTTGGTGATGTTTGTGAGTTTTACACAAGTTTACACCTGGAAGGAATTTTTGCCACAGGCAGGAAATCTGCATTCCTTTGGGACTCAGCAGAAGGATTTCAGTGAGGAGCCTGTATCCCCTTTATTCTTAAGCACATAGGAACTGGGCTTTTAATTAAATAAACAAGGACCAAGAGAGTAACAATTATTGCAAAAGCACACAAAATGCTTAAAGTAGCTGTAGTTTTCTCTGTCATGGTACTTAGAAAAGGCAGCAATGTTTTAAGTGGTGATAGCCAATTACTATTTTTAATTTGCAGCAAAAGGAAAGCATACAAGACCATGTAAATAGCTTTGTATCTCCTTAACATGAATTTGCCAGGGACAATCCTTTTATATTTACTAAATTTGTTCACAAAAGGTTTGCAATGCCTTTCTTCAATCCTCTGTTCTTCAGAAAAAAGGATGTAACAAAGAATACTTTATGTTATATCCGGTGATGAGGGTTTTTTTTCAATTTGATTCCCTACCACTGTTGCCACATAAATTCTAGAATATTTTAAATATATTTTAAAGTGTCCTTTCTATAGACCAGCGTCAGTTTTAGCAGTTAAGAGGTTTGCATCAAGCACCTCAATAAGGAGTAAAAAACCCCAACCCTTTAAATAGTTTGAGATACTAATTTAAAATGGGATTTTAAAACTTACAGTATATTAACAAACAGTACTAGTATTATTCCAGGCTTTCAGGTTTTCTCCTTCTCAATATATATAAAGTGTTTTTTCTCCAGTCCTCACTGTCTTTTTACCAGCAACTCCCATTTAGAGAATGGAGAAGAAAGGAAACTATATAGATGTTTCTTCCTAATCCCTCAAATACGTTTGCTTTTGTAAAGGCACTCTTCCCTGAAACAATCAAATTTAGGGGCAAAAGAATTCTCTTCACAAACACTTATTTTTGCATGCTGTAAGTAGCTAAAAGGCATCTCTTTGTCCATTTTTTAGTGTAAAAAATCAGCCATTGTATTTGTCAAACACTTAATTCTATATAAATCATAAATACTTTTTGAGCCTACCAGGATAATTAATGTGATTCTTTGGCATTGTGTATAACAACAAAAATTCATCTTAGCCATTTTGTTATGAAAATTTTGCTAATCCACAGAAATAGCTTCCCCTTTATAATAAGTAGGGTGATGTAGTTATAAATAGAAGTTCAAAGCCATTCTTAGTACTGTCCTCTGGGCCAGTTTTTTTGACATAAAAACCAGGGTTACCCACTTCAAAAGAATGCAAAACAAGACTTTGTAGTATATATTCATGTGTGACTTACTGAGGCTTACCTATTTTCCTCTCATAGGCAAGAAAGGCAAGCATCAGGAGTATAATCAAATATTTACCTAACTAGCAAGGCACAAAGCTCCACCTGTTTTGTTTTCCATGTTAACTTCTGAATATAGTGCAAAACTACAGATCTTTGTTTCCCTACTTGCTTAAAGTCAATTCAGAGCAAAACTCAAAAGATTTTTTATCATTATGATCACATTTAAGACTAAATTTAAGACCAAATAGACTTAGATTTCAAATGGAAAACAGTAGCTCAGTTTAGGATGTATTTTCCACATATGCTAAGTATGGCCCAAAAAGAAACCTACTTACATTAAACATACATTTTGTTACACCTGTCCAATTGGGTTTTCAGTATCTCCACAAATGGAGACTCTGCGACCTCTCTGTTCCAGTGTTTAACCATCCTCACAATGAACACAACTGGAACATGGACATTCACAGTGAAATTCTGTTTGAAAAGATGCCAGAATGGCTTTCCAGGCTGCTTAAGTTCCACATGAAGGACTGACACAACTGGAACATGGTCTCTTGGAGGTTTGCGTTAGGAAGCTTGTTAATGAAAAGGCTTTATCGTGTTTTACTTGCTATCAAGGTTCAAGTGAGTAATACAAATAAATTGCTATTTTAATGACCTGAACTTGACTGAGCTGTTTGAGCTTGACTCATCTCTTTGCCTGAGCTTTAGAAATACCTATATAGTAGGAGATCAACGTAGGAAGAATCAGCAGACTAGTTAATCTGTTGTAATGATCACACAAAGTTCTTTCTGCAGAGGCATAACATAAGCTTTCAATGCTGATGCATTCACAACTTCTTCACTAAAGCATTTGATGTAGCCATGCATCTGTGAGGTGTTATTGAACGGAATGTGACTAGTTACATAGCTGCCTTTCAAAGCCAGCCATGGCAGTGGCAACAACACCAAACAAAGTAAAAGGTACTTACCGTTATCATTGCCTTGTTTAATTTCTTCAGCGGTTCTATCAATTAAAACATACAATGACCAAACAACACAGGTGATTGCAATTACATGGAATGTGACTGAACACACAATTTTCCTCCTCTCACTTGTTGTCATCTGTAGTTTCTCCCACTGAAATAAAAAAAAAAAAGTAGTTAAAAGAATCAGACTTGTAAAATTTTACAATAAACTGATTAGGCCACTCTGGCTCTTTCTGCTAAAAACTGGAGCAGTAATAAAATTAACAAATCCTTTTATACTCCTTTTAAAGGAGTATGTGCATTGTCACTGTAAAATTCACAGTGATCTCATTTTCACAGATTCAGAGGAATGAAGAGTTCTGTTTCTGTGTGCTTGTGAATGATACCTAAAGTAATTTCATTGCAGTACAGCCATAACATGTTAATAAACATGTGAAGGATGAATATTTATTTTAAATCTGCACTTCTGGTGCAGAGAAGAAAAAGCCCAAATATTAGTTTGTACTGCTTATTAAAATTAGAGGAACATGGTTATGTAACAGTCTTCCCATAAAATAATAGTACAAGAAATGTAACCACATTGAGGATTAAATTCAATAAACTTGATGATTACATGGAAATGATCATACATGACAGCACTCAAATAGCCTCAGTAATGCATGGAGAATCTTCCAGGAATATGTTTCTGAATTGTGGCACTAAATCCTAACTTAGGTTAAGGCTATTTTAAGATGAAATAGGCATTCCCTGCATTTGAAATGCAACTCTTGAGGCGGTTTTTTCTAATCTTGCTTGGGAGGACTTTTTTTTTTTAGCACTTCCTCAAAACAAAACCCTTCTCTGCTACAACTTTTGCCTTTGAAAACAGATAAAAGAATATGGTATTTAAAAGCAAAATGCCCCAGTTCTGATGAATAATCTCGGAGTCACTCACTAGCATCTGAGTACAAAGCATAAGACACGAGTGCCACCTCCCTGCAACCCTGCGAACACCAGGCAGAGCACTGAGGTGGCATGTATTTACTTCAAAGACATGAGTTTGGGTGTGTTTTCCTTGTTTAGGTTTTTGTATTGTCTTGGGGTTTTGTTTTCTTTGTTGGTTGTTTTTGTGGGGTTTTTTTAATTTATTTTTTTTTCCCCCTGTGAAATAACAAGTTTCCCTAAAATCTTTATGGCTAGGGTTGGAGATGCCATCTAAGCTAGATTGTTAGCCTTTCACCAGAACCAATATGGCCATTTTACTCTGAACGCTCTTTGCTGTCAGGTTGTGCTTTGATGGAGCACAACTGCAGTAAAAGCTGAAAGGGGTCAATGCCATGTCACCAAGAGGAATGACTTTCAGAAACGCTTCTTCCTGACACTGGTTTTAGAGCAGGACATACCAGGACAAACAAATTTCAGTCTTTAATGGCAGTTACAACTTGCATATGTCTGAGCTGTTGCCTCAAAATGCCATCTCTAGAACATTTTCTAGCCCTTGCCAAAATTTTTTGAATCATAGAATATTTTGAGTTGGAAGGGACCCTTAAAAGTCATCTAGTCCAACTCCCCTGTAATGAGCAGGTACATCTTCAATTAGACCAGGTTGTTCAGAGCCCTGTTCAACCTGACCTTAATGTTTCCTGGGATAGGGCACCTTCCTGGGCAATCTGTTCCAGTGTTTCATCACCCTCATTATAAAAAGTTTTTTTCCTAAATGTAGTCTAGATCTACCCTTTTTTTTTGTTTTAAATCATTACCCCTTGTCCTATTGTAACTAAATTGCTAAAATGTTTGCTCTCTCTTTCTTACAGGCCCCAATAAGGTACTGGAAGGTCACAATAAGGTCTCAGAGCCTTCTCTTTTCCAGGCTGAACAACCCCAACTCTCTCAGCCTTTCCTCAGAGGAGAGGTGCTCCAGCTCTCTGATGATTTTTTGTGGCCTGCTTGTGAATTCACTGCAACATGAACTGGGGACCCCAGAGCTGCATGCAGCAGTACAGGTGGGGCTCACAAGAGCAGACTAGAGGGGCAGAATCACCTCCCCTGACCTGCTGATCACACTTAATGAACACAAGGCTTAAATAACTGCTTAGAAAATATTTCCTGAGTAACTTACAAGAGTCAGAGCTATGAGTTTATTTATTAGCTAAGACCTCATTTCAGTTTCTGATATATCTACTTAGGAATGATTGCTGGATTTTGTATGGCAGTCTGGAAAAATGGGAGATTTATTTTTTTTAAGTAGCAACCCCTCAACACTTATTGTAGTTCATATATTCAGTGGCCAGGCCAGAAAGTCTGAGGCATTATTATCACAGTCTGGTATCCTTACAGTCACCAGGTTACACAGCATTTGTCCTGGAGACTTTTGCCCTTTTTGCAGTGAAAATTCAATGCAAGTCTTGCAAAAGACTTTCTTTCCAAAGAAAGAGTTGTCTTTGTCCTGATGGAAGAAAGGGTTTTGCCTTAACCCATCACTTACGTGTGGATGCTTTGTGAGAGATCAACATTGAACATAAAGAAGAATGAATTGTTCTTAAAAAGAATTTTTCTGTCATCTCACGTTTTGGTCTACTGGAGAGAAGATTCTCCACAAAATTTTCATTGTCATGTATACATGCAGTCTCATAGCCATTTTACTCTCTAACATATTCCAAATCCTTAAAGTGTTTGAATGCCCAGTCAAAGACAAATGCTGGTCCCATGAGTCCCAAGTTTTTTAGGTTGAAAAAAACCAGACAAAACCAAATGACCAACAGGCAGGATAGGTAAGAAAAGGAGCAAGCTCACAAACTTCTGCTGAGATTTACAAGAAAGGTATATGAGGAGAGGGAGCTAGCAGAAAAGGGCTAAAGCAGGCCTTTAGCATCCCATGATCAAATCCAGCCTACTGGACTCTCTTTTCTCTAACTGGCCCCTTTTCTTGTCCCATGACACATCATGTCTGCCGGCCTGCCTGCCTGGATATTCTATCCACATGCTTTACCACACCACAAATAAGGGGGATGGCAGGAGACTGGGAGAGGCCATGAGGGCATGAGTGGTTATGGAACTGGAAGACAGTGCAGAGTACCTCATACTCCCAGTTTGGGAAACAAGAAAGGAAAAAAGCCCAAGGAGAGACTGTCTCATACAGACAGACACCTGGGAGTATTTTACAGCTCTTAGTATGTCCCAAAGCTGTGCTTTTGTTTTGTCCTGCCCTAGCTTCAGTCCCAGTTCTCTCAACTACAGTCATGATGGACTGAACTCAAAAGGGGAAATTCAATTAAACTTTGTGTTATACTCCTGGTGATCCCAGTGATAGCTGATGTAACTTTCGTGTCCTACTCATATATTTTAGGTTGGCTGAATGGAGACTACTGTGTGACTACTGTCACTCTCTCCTAAACAAGTGATGTTAATAGATGTGCCAGCAAGTTATGTTGTCCTGGAGCAGAAAAGTGCAATTCACTGTTTTAGGATTTTTTCAGTAGGCTTATATAAAATATTTAACTGTTAGTTTTAGCACAGACTCACTTGGATAAAAGCACAGTGAAATAAAAGTTGCTTGAAAATCAATAGCAAAGGATGAGACAACAATATATTGAGCAATGAAAGCATCAGCCCTTTTACTTGTGCTTTACAGTCCAGGACTTGATAGAGCCTCAAGTTGTGTGGGGAAGTTTGGCAGGTGCTGCCTTTCATGTCACACAGCGCTTTAATCCCCCCTTAACCACTGACAAATTCATCCTTGCTGTGTTTTGAAGCCTCTGCAGTTGTCATGGCTTTCCACGTTATGATGGCAAGATAAAAAAAAATTGCATCATGTTTTGTTATGTTCGTCAGTGATCTAGAAAAAAATACAACCATCGGTTTGATGACACTGACATGCCATGCACAGAATATCAGATGCCACCAAGAACAGAAAAATAACACAAAAGTAAGTACACAGATGCAATTTTTTTTTTTTTGACACTTACATGTTAATACTCCTAAGGTGCTCTGGATACTGTAAGGAGAGAAAGAAATGGAAGACTAACAGCCAGAGGAGACATAATGACTTGCAAGTTATTGAGTCACTAAACTGACAGACAAACTGTAGTTTTTGCCCAATCCCCTGGGAAGCAACCCTTCACTGCTGTACATCCGACTGTCACCATGCACAGATTCATTAATCATGCAGCAATACAAACCCAGACTAGAAATCATCACAGATGCAGATGGTTTAATGTCCATAAATATAATTGTGCTTCACAGCACAGGTGTGCTAAAACGCTTTGTAACATCTAACAACAAAAGACACAAGTCGCCAAACAAATCCAAAGTGTAAAAATATGTATCCCCAGCAGAAAACTTGGAATATCTCTAGCCCCCGTTTTGTTTTCCCAATAAGCTTTCCAAACATGACACTTGCACTGTGCTCTGCAAACCACTGGAGGGTGGTAGGAGACTGTCTGCCTCAGAGGCTCCTACCAAGAAGCCAGGAAAAACTGCCAAAGGAAATGTAAACGTGATCAGAAACATTCCTCCCACCCCAGCTACTACTTACAGCTACTTCTAAAACACGATGTGCACCTCAGTCTGAATTCTGTGCTTTACTGCCAGAGAAGTTTGGAATAATCTTGAAAGTGGCAGCTGTAAAACTACCTTGTTCTTCCTTATTTCTATCTCGCGTTTTGCTTTTCTTTCTTAAAGATTATTTCACTCAGAAACTTCATGAGGACAGTTACTGATTTCCTAAACCACTCTAGTAATTACAAAATGTAGTCATGAGTTGTTGGAGGAAATAAAAAAAAAATAAATCTAAAAAGAATAACATACAGGGAACTTCTAAATCGTATGTGGCCACCCACTTCCCTTTCCTATAACATAATTCGAGAAAATCCCTGTTATTTATTTTAAAGGACAGAAATTTGCCTCCTTGCGTGACACTTCTAATAAAAGCTTGATTAACCAATAGGCAACAAATAAATATGGATATTTTTTAGTATCTTCTGAAAACATTGCCCATGAGTATGGGCATGCTGCTATTCCAACACAGCCTCTTTTAAAAGAAACAGATTTGCAATTTTAATTCTCTCCCCTACATGAAGCTTTCTGCAAAGTGGTTTCAGAATGGCCCAGTGCAGAACCGAGAGCTTCACACTGCTCACACAAAAGCTGTTTCCACACCTCAGAATGGCACTCTGCAAACTGCTGCTTGTGTTTCATTTCACCACCTCCTCACTGCAGATTTACTGCCTGCCTGCCCCTATCCACCCCTCTGTGTCTACATGCTGCTTCTGGTTATCTCCTGTCACACTGGCCACAGGTTTTTGTCTATGTAGATTTTCTGAAGCAACTGCAGACCTACAGCAGATTTGCAGATTCACACCTCTACAACTGAAAGTCTCTCTCTCAACTGCAGAGGCTCAGCACTGAGGATGCCAAATATTGAAGGTAAAGTTAATAGACTGCTTTGCAACATGCTATGGATGCTTGGACTTCTGGGTAATTTCAGGAACCCTGTTTATAAAAATTGCATGTAAGGAAGTCTGACAGGGCAATCTGGTATGGGTATGACATTGCTAATATTAAATATTTTTCCTGTTCTGACATTTTTCTCCCTATCCATCATTCAGGAAAAAAAAAAAATTACTATGTAATGTAAACAGCACCCAGAGCTGGGAAGACTTTCTTCTGCTCTTGCCTAGAGTTAAAGTGATCATGCAACATTTTCTGAATTCTTTCTACAATCTAAAGAAATACTTTGAGCCAACCTTTATCTAGAAGTAATTCTACCTGCAAGATAAAGGCTAAAATTACTTACCAGTGTTAGAAAAACCTCTTTTTATTAAATCTAGGGAAACGCCAAAAGTCTGCGAAACAAAAGGAATATAACGAACAGGAAAAATTAATTACAACACGTGTTGGGTGCCCAGGTCACGGAGGACTCCCAAGAGCACACCTGATTTAAAACCCGTGCCTTTTAAACATTCTCAAAGTCCAACCCAGTTTATGACGTGGAGGAAGGGTGTTTTTCCTCCTGGGAATGGCTATTCTGTGTCCCCAGTCATGCCAGGGGCAGAGTTTCAGGTAACATGGCAGCCTCCATACCCCACCACATGCCCTGGCCAGCCACGTGACATAAGGCTTGATGTAATTGCCCTATTCCCGAACACTGAGTCCCTGGCATGCATTCCAAACTGGACTGCATGCCTCACAACTTCTGTGAAACGCCTATAGGTCAGTAACAAGAAAAAAGACAAAAATAACTCCTTTGTTGTACCTTTTTCTCAGTTCATCTGTTTGTAATAAAACCAGTCTTTCTACTTCTCATACCAGGGGCTGTTGTAGAAATTGCACAGAGACTAAGAAACACAGAGAAAAAGATCTTTCTTATCCGAAACCAGACCCAAAGAACTTAGTCAGCACTTTTGAAAAAGAACTGGAGCAGTGTATGCTAAAGTGAGCTGAGCACTGAAAATATGTCAGTAGGCTGAACATATAGCTCAGAGTTATTTACCTTAGGGATGCTTTTCTGGTCACTTGTTGTAGTACTAATTGGCTCAGGCTCCACAGCAAGCTGTTCACTGCTATCAGCCTACCAGCTGGAGAAAAGCAGCTGCCATGGTAGTTTGCCGGAATGGATTTTGTGCAGTGGGTGGAAGAGGAAGAAATAATAGTAATAAAGGACAACAGGGCTCCACACATGTTGGGAGAATAAAATAGCCTTGTGCAGATTTTAAGTGTTCGTAAGAGATGAGACTTGAAACCTTGTTATTTGAATAAAAGCATTCTGGGCCACTCTGTGCCGTCTAAACAACATGTGGTTACAGCCTGTACCCAGGGGACTTCATCTTAAGGAAGCACAAGGCATGCCACAACACATCCTGCTTCAAGATGAGAAGTGCCTCTCAGGCAGTTCAACAGAATGTGCCAGGTCCCATGACTGACAAGAAAAGAGTTTGGGCTATGAAAACACCTATGCTGTGTTTTTTCCCCCCAAACACATCCCAGAGCACATTCAGAGACAAAGAACTGAGCAGGTTCACAGAAAATACAGAAAATATATTGTCATTACCTTTTCTCAAGATACATCTCAAGAGGAAAAAATCTCGTAAAGATCAAGACTAGAAGGCCATAATTAGACCCCTGCTACATTAATCACGGAACAGGGAAATAAATTCTAAAAATCCCATGGTGCATCGTGTGGCCCTATCTATGCACAACCTTACCTTGATCTGGTTAGCTCACTGGATGAGCTGAAACAAATCATTCTCTGGCAAACCTGTCCAAAGTTTACCAAAACCCTTTCTCAGTCCCTAAGAGACAGTAAACAAACCTGGCTGGAATTCAAATGAATGTCTGTGGTGTATTTGAAACAGCTATTAAAAATTTAAAACTAAAACAGAAATGGGTGTATTTCTAAAGTTACTTAATTCACTTTTACCTGTGACATGCATACCTAGAGTAATAAAATAAATACATAATGAAAAATCTCACTTTGATAAACATGATTATCATCTGCATAGAACTAATTATTCAGTTTTATAAAAATCAAGACAGCACGCTATTTCTTTTTTAAGTGACAGTTAAAACAGTTGGACTTAAGTGTTATAATCAGTATGCACTCTTCACAAACATGCAATTTTTAGCTGTGTATGACGTTAATTAGCAAACCCTTAAAAAGTGTAAAAGAGAAATGTAGAAATTAAAAAGTGTAAAATTTAAGTAGTTTAAGAATATAATTTCGAAAATGAAGTAGCTGTTTTCGCAATATGGAAGCAATATTGAGAATACTTGTCATTTACCAACTAAAAGAACTTCAGTGCCTGCATCCTAATCATCCCAACATGGACTAAACAGCAAAAAAAAAAAAAAAGCTATGCTTTGGAAATATAGGAATAACTAGAACTTATGTCCCTCTCATCTAATGCTCTGTCTCAGATAGAGGCCAACAACAGATGCTTCAGAGAGACATGCAAGGAAACCCCATGGCAAATAGGAATAGCATAATCTCTCCATATTGGGAGCTCCTTTTAGCTCCCATATGCTAGAAATTGTTTTACATCAATATATAGAATGCAGCAGTACTCGACATAAGCATCCTCTCTGAATGCTGGAAAAAAACATTAACCCATTTTTTGTTCAATAGAGTCTTCAGTACTATCATCAACTTCGCTTTTACAATTGCTTTTTCTTTTCTTGCCCTGTAAGATTTAAGAAAAAGACCTAGCACAGTATGCTTCAGCTACCTTATCTAAAAAGATAATCCTGACAGGTAAACTGCAGGTAAAACATTAAACCACTGATCAGCACTGAACTATCACCATAATGCAAAACTATGGGGAATGCCTACTACTAAGAACAAGTGGCATGCATCTAAAAACAAGGGAAAAAGGGTTAGAATCTGTGTCTCCACTAACTTTTATCACAGTTAGTCAAGAACAGAAACAGATGCAACTGTTGTCTGTTCTCCCTACCGTATTTCTACAATCATTCTATTGAAAGGATCTAGTTTGCAGCTTGTTGACTCCCGCCTCTGTCTACTCTGCATTTCTGAAAGAGCAACA
The DNA here is from genome assembly GCA_013396755.1 of Sclerurus mexicanus. Classification (NCBI taxonomy): domain Eukaryota; kingdom Metazoa; phylum Chordata; class Aves; order Passeriformes; family Furnariidae; genus Sclerurus; species Sclerurus mexicanus. The sequence continues at coordinate 110,682 of VWZF01001128.1, forward strand.
CATCTAATTGAGGGCATGACATTTCCTCCAGTCACTAATTAGCAAATGTAATTAGCAAATGCCTTTAAATCTCAGTCAAGTTCTCAAACAACAACTTACATACACACACACAAAAAAAAACATAAGAAAAGAATCAATCAATCTAACTGCCATACCACAGGAGCACAGACCATAATTTGCTGCAAGGCCAGTTATACTGAGGTTTCACTTTCCGAGCAAAGCAGGGAGAGGTGCTGCATTTGGCAGTATGTATTCAATAGACAATACAAAAGCAGCCATGACACATGCTCACTGGTGGATTTGGGACGGATTGTGCCAGGGTCAAAGCAACCACAGGTCCTTTCTCCACTACTGTCATAATGAAATAACATCTCCTAACAGCCTGTGCCTGAGTCTGTCTTTGAACACCAATTAAGATGGGTTCCCTCTGCACATTTGAGTGAATTTCAGTCTGAAAGAGTGTGATGGATGTGGACAGAAGGCTGGGATAGAATGGTACAAATAGGAAAAGGAGAGAAATTAGAGCGCAAGGTGGATATTGCAACATGCTAAAGCCCAAGATCCCCTTACATAGCCTTGTACACCTTTCCACTTCCCTTAGTCCTTCAGTCCTGTTCAACTGAAGTGAAATTTCTCTGAATATTCGTTGCTTTAGGCACCTAAAACATAGTCATAATATAGGATGACAGTTTTGTTAGAGAGTCTTTACTTCAATCACCTTCTCTCCAGTACTCATTACACTGCTTAATTTCCTCAATGGCAAATTGAGAATCAGTCCAAATTGCTACAAAGATGTTGCTTGGTTTAAATGTCTTTGGTATTTTTAAATACATTGTTGTTTAAACCTACCTAGTCATATCTTATTTTTGCAGCTATATATACAGTATATATGCATATGTCTGAATTGCCGTGTAACAAAGATTAAAAAAAGGAGCTGATGCTCTTAATTATCTATAAATGCTGCTTTAGCAAGAATATTGACTTCCCAAAGAAAACAGTTACCTTCAGTTACCTTCTCTTTTAATTTCCCCACAAGAGAGCTTCTTTTGATGCAATTAAATAAAAATAAACTAGAGGAAATTTGTGCTGAGGAAAGCTACAGTAATTAACACAAAACTGCAGCCTAGTGCTCCGGTAGAGAGCTGAGGGAAGCTATTAATTCTCAAAAACCTCCAACTAATGCCATATATTCCAATTATGACACATACAAGTTGGAACAGATTAACAAAGATCTGAATAACTCCTGGGGAAAACATTCTTTTTTCCAAATAATTTTAATAAAATGCTACATGAGTAAAATTAAATTAACAAAAAAAATTTAAAAATATACCGAAAAACTAATAATTATCCCATTTGACTATAATTTAGATAAAATACTGGAATTTTTGTGTTAAAGAGAAGCCATTTTTAGCATGTATTCATTCCACCAACAAGCAAGAATCAGCCTGTGAACAGATCATTCTCACATCAATAGATCCCAGGCAAAATAAATGTGAGGCAAATAACTTTAAAATTGTATGTGTTAGTTATGTGACACATAATTACATACATTAATCAGATCATGAATAGCAGCCCACCCCCACTAGAGCTGGTAAAATTACTAACTTCATAAGTAAACATGGCATTTTTACAAAACTCCATGAATAAAAATGACTGGATTAGGTCAATGCTTGGGTTGATTATGCTCTTTAAATTTCATATTACTAGCTATATATTTTGTGCCAGGGTACCAATCCATTTATATTTTCATTAGTTGTAAAGATAGTATGAAGAGCTTTTCTTATATTATTTTTAATTCTTCTGCTACCCAGTCCCCCCTTGATTATAACTATTGATGAGGTCAAGCTGTAAAACAAAACATTGGAAGCGCTGAAATAAAAAAAAAAAATGAAAGTCCTTAAAAAATAACTGAGAGGCTGATGAACTGCAGGATGGAGTTGGACTCTCTAACTAAAATGGAAATTAAATCTTTTGATGCAAGTTGCAGTCTGTAAAGCAGCTCAGATCAAACTGTTTATTTCAGCCTCAGAAAGCACCGAAGATTTGTACCTCCCAGAGCTCACGTTCATGGTTCTGTGCAATAGTGGATAACACTGCTAATATCCAGACCTGAGCAATCTCCCAAATTCCCTTTGCTTTCATAAATGCTATGAGCAGTGAAGTAGCCAATTTAGATACTAGCAACTAATTAGAAGAGGACACAGTTTTCATTTAATTTTCTGGTATAAGATTTTTCATTTGTTTCTTAAAAGAATGCAAGTTCAAACAATGATGCTAAAAACATCTTGTTCCACCTCCAGGAAGGATGCTGCACATGGAGGTGTCCCAGCAAAGTATCACGGTAAGACAGTTTTCAGCAAACCTAAGGGTATGTTATGATGGTTTCAAGGTAAGAGGCATAAGAATTTCTTGTCAGAAGTCCATGGGAACTGGAACAGCTATGTGAATTAAGCTCTATTTTGAATGGAAGAGAAAGACCTATGGAGATGACAAGTTAGCCGAAATTCTACCACTGTGAGAAAGCTAAGAACTAGTATTCCTGGGGCACAAAATGCAAGACAACATTATTCTGCAAATTAGAGCATTCTCTATATCCAGATAAATTAGCAGTAATGTTCTATTACTCTCTAAAATTAAGAATACAACTGTCTGAACAAAGTAGTCCCCCGCATCCCTAAGGCATCACAATAGGATATAAATGCTATAAAATTATTTTTACTTTAAAAGCTTTAATATACACATTCTCCCTTGAGCCCAAAGTTATTCACTACAATGACATGATAGCCGATGAGAAAGTAATAGCTTTGTGCCTTTGTGCATACTGGTGATTTGTCTGACCTCACATATTGCAAGAAATGATTTGAGGCTACTGATGTTTTGAGTTTACTGGAAGAAAGATGACACTGGAGCAGGTGTAGCTGCATCAGAAATCAGAAGGAAATGTAGGATGATATGTTTAGTTCTCTAATGGCAGTAGCTGGATACATAAGAAGTTCCATAGAGTTCAAGGGTATAAAACTCAAGAGAGTGACCTTGTATCGCATTTTCAGTATAAAGGCAAATACAGAACACAAGAGAAGTAAACATTTAGAAGGTATATGTACCTGTTCAAAATAAATAAGATCAAGTTCCTTTCATATCAGCATTTGGTTTTGCTTTTCTACAGAAAAAATCCCCCCAAAGAAACACGTCACTCTGTTCTAAAAGAACATTCCCAATCCTCTATTTTTACAAGGAATGAATTCAGATACCCTCTTTTTTCAGAAAGAAAATTAACCTCAACTGGTACATAATGCGTCCCCAAACAAAAAATTGACTTGGTCTTCCTTAATGAACAAGAGCAACAACATGGTAACAATGTGCAATATTGCTTATGCCTCACATAAATAAGACATTATTTGTAAATCATTTCAAAAATAAAATTGGCAGAGAAAATGCACATCTCCAACACCACAGAATAATCTCTTGGGATAATACATCAAAGCAAAACATCTAATCAGATACCAGACGTCTCAAAGAGATAGCAAAATTTAAATATGAAAAGTATTTTGAAGTATAGCGAGACACTGTGGAGAAATCTCCATTTGAAGACATTTCTGCATTTTAAGCTCCTTTTGACACTTTAATCCATTTCATACTCACAGCATTTCCATTTGATTCCTGCTTCTACTGTGCTTCAAACCAAATGCAAGAGATATGAAATGTAGGTGCTAATTTACCAGGATTGCATCCTTTTAAAGAAGAAGTGATTTTCTCAAGGTGAAGCTATTACCTGAGAGAGTTCAATAAGGAACTCACACGAGCTTCTTGCCACTTTCTAATTTCTTCCATGAAAAACTCACCTTATAAATTCTGCATTATGGATTTCAAATGCTGAGAGGTAAAGCTACAAATACAACTGTATTATTTATAACCACAGATAGATGTAACAGAGACCACAAGAAATAAACTAGACACACTAAGCAATGCTTAATATTTAGTCTCTAAATTTATATTGAGCCAAGTCGTTAGACCTACTCAAATATAGGGAACACTTGCAATGCCTGTTGATCAGTGCTTAATAGGATTACTTTAATGCAAAGACTCACTAAAATGATGACATTTTATTTGATGTCTGGTGCTTTCAGGGATTCTCTAATTAAATACCTGTTGCACATTGGCACAAACTTATTGTTTTAATAGTGATTATGTTAATTTATATTAACTTAGTAGGTTCCACATTGTCACTTATGGGCGCTAACAGTTGTATGACATGATATTCCAACATGATTCTGCTATAAAACCTCAGACTTTGATAAAAAAATCTGTTATGCAAATTAAGGGTGCACGAAAGGCTGAGGCATAAATAAAGAGGGTAATTCACAATTGATCCAAATAGTTTGTTCTATATTTAAATCATGCTTTTGTGATACTTCAAAAAGCAAAAGTATGGATACCTGTAATTAAGTTTGGTCATCTGTAATTTTTTCCATTCAGGAGACCAGCAGTAGGAAAGTTTCAAAAGTATTATGATAAAATTCATCATAATGAATGCACAGTCAAGAATCTCATACCATGAGTGATGAGAGATTTAAAATGAAAAAAATCAGACCCAGTTGAGAGGTGTGACCCTTAGACTTTCAGAATGTCACTTCAAATGGAAGTCTAGTGACCATAGAAATGGCATCATCTGGAGCTGCTCAGAAACTTATATTTTAGGGGAAATAATTTTCTTTTTATTTTTTAATAAATGAGTTTCTTATGGAATTGAATAGGTACTCTTCTCTTGAAACAAAATCTGTGGTCTTTTGTTTAGGAAACATTGAAATGAGATCTGTTTTTAGAATTCTTCAAAGCTTATTAGCAAAATCAATAATTTTTTGGGATCAATTTGGCTGTTTCCACTCGGTATACAACAAAGTTGACAAGAGTTGCATTGTTTTCAGATATAACTGCTCATAATGTCCTTGCCATTTTGATCAAAGAATTCCAGGCATTTGGAAATTTTGATTTGCTGTTGCCAGGCCAGACTTAGTGCTGGAGATTGAAGGCTCTTGAGGTCTAGTACAGGGTCAAGCCTTTGCAAAACCCAAAGCTCTCAAACTCTGGAAACCCTCGAGTCTGTAGTGCTTTTCAGATCCTGCATCAAGGAGACAGGATTGTGGAGAGCTTCGCTGTTAAGAGGCGCCTGTCCCATAGCACTTTGGTCTCTGGTAACTACCCTGTGTGCCAACCTTCTTGAAAACACAGACTCCCGGGGAATGCCCTACAGCTGAGGTTTTGAGCTGCATAAAACCTTTCAAGAAATTTGACAGTGTTTCATTGGAACTTTCCACTTTTGCAAAATATATAGGTTTTGACCGTTACAAAAGCACTTTCAGTGATTTTTATAAAAGACGTTTGGGTGGAAAGTTAACAGACAGCTCCACTCACATGGCAGGTCTCATGATCACTCTTCTGTCCCTTCCCTTGTCTTTGCTACAGCTGTCAAAATTCTTGGTTTACAAAACAGCTTCTCATAAACTCTTCAATGTTTCACAAATTTTTGAGCTATGGTGATGACAGTGCATACACTTAATAAGGATGATATGTTTAGTTTAATGTAACATATGAAGGGTGTCACAGTTGAATAAAGGATAAGTATTTAACTTAAGTACTAACTTAGTACTTAAGTATTTAACTTTAAGCCAAAGGATAAGTAATTTTAACTTAGAAATCTTTGGAAAGTTTGGTTTTGGTTTCTGAAATGGGTGTGACCTATAAGAAAGTTATCTATAGTTAGATGTTGGGTGCATACTACACAGACAAATATTTGTTAGCACTGCATTTGAAGGGAGGAATGTTGACAGCATACACTGCCAGACAGATAAACTACATTTGAGCATTGCTTTGAGCAGAAAAAAAAAATATCCTGCCTGAAAGAAGAGGCTAATCTTTCCCGTGTCAGAAATGTAAAACATACCTGAGAACCAATGATAAGCTGAATAAGGTGGCAATCATTCAATTAAGGAATTACAGACTTGCAGGAATTACATTACCACTCTAAATCTGAATCTCCATTAGCTTCTTTCAATTAAAAAAAAAGGGGGGGTGGGGGGGGTGGGAAGGGGAGGTGGCAATGACCACACACTGAGAATGAAGTGTCTGCTTCTGATACCGAGTTATACACATTTTTCATTCCTCTTCTCCTTGGTTGCTATAAGTTTTGTTTACCTTTTTAAAAGATGCTGTATTATCTAAAACAATGAGGAAAAGGCTTTTGTTAAAGGTATTGCTATCTGTTTATTCTCTTGTGGAAAGTAGCTGCTTTGAGAGTACTTGTTAGATGAAAGGTTAAAGCAACTTGGGATAAAAATAGAAACATATATACAGAAAAAGTCCCCCAAAGATATGCAACAGGCAGGGGTTTTTAAACAATTATCTCCTTCCTGTCACATTAGTTTAAATTGATCTGCAATTACTAAAACCTAAGTCAATATAATTAAGTTTTTTAGCCATCTTTTTATCTATTTACATCTGCTTTGATTTCCAGCCTACCCGGCCAGATCTACCTGGGATTTTAGAACAGTGTCTTCTCCTATCACAAGCGTTGTTTGTCAAATCAACTCAAATTCTCTCTTCAGAAGTGGTTTGTCATCAGGGTCTTAGTAGAAAACTTTTCCGGATGGGAAATGTGAAGAAATTCCATTTGCTCTCACTTCTCTGAACTGATGCTACCTGTGCAAGGCTGACAAAACGAAAATGTCTTTTGCCATTAAAACACTACCATGTATGTGTACGCTAGTCATAAATAAGTTTCTACATGTTTTTCAAGGGCCCTCACAATGAAATTTATTTTAAATCAAAACTTATCCAGTTCAAAGATGCAACAAAATCCCAGGATGAGAGCATTTGAGAGGAAAAATTAGAGGAGAAATGATCCAAAGAAAACAGAACCCACATATGTTTAGCAAGCTCTTTACCTTCCCTATACTGACAGCCTGTGTAGCATTATGTTGTTTTATCCTAGAAAACAAATATATTATATATTTGACATTCAGGATGCAAGGTCACCCTGTATTTTAGATTCCATTAACTAATTTTAATGTATGAGAGATTAATTTGCGCACGAGTGTAACAGTTACAACAGATGCAGCTGAATTGACTGTATTACTTCATAATTGCTGTTTTCACATTCATATAAGCATCATTCTCAACCAGAAGGTACAGGCTCAATGTAAAAATTACTGTGTGAACAGACCTGTGTTACTCAGGAGCAAAACGTGGTAAGATTTCTTTCTGGCTTAAAAATAGGCAGATGAATCAATAACAAAAAGCTGTAGACAAAAATTCTAAAATACTCTTATTTGTGCATTTATATTATATGTGTGATGAGAGTCTTTAGTCAAATCCTCTGATGCTGCAAATTAACTAACTTAACTGTAAGAATAGAATCACTGGGACTGATTAACAACAGCAAAAACAAAGCCATTTTTGACAAGCAGATGTTTCTTTAATTGTGCTGGTGGTACTTCACACAGCCATTCTGGACATCTGACACTTGATTAAATTCAAAAGTACCATACCTTCCGAAGAGGTTTGAGCTTGGTCTCCATTATAAAGTCGTACTTGCAGAGTTCACAACAGCGCGTGTCCGAGCTCTTAATCCACTGGTGCAGACAGGCTTGATGAACAAAGCGCAGGGTCCCTGTGCAGCGACATGGCGTGATGAGGGGACTTTCATCATCTCCCTCACAGTGACAGATCCTGACAGGAAGGACAGCAAGAGTGAGTGAGAGAACTTGCCAACTGGCAATGCAAAGGCACTGGTTTATTTACACTGCTTTCTCATCTTCAAACTTGACATTCAAAAGATGCCAGGTTTACGACCTTTCAGATTGAGGCCCAGAAATATATTCCTTGTGCCTTTCTGCCATTTAGTAATTTCTCTTCACTTAGTTATTTCTCTTCGAATTTGCTACGTGGTCTGAAGGTGAATCAATAGGAATAACACTGGTTTTCCCTTTTATGCATGGCAAAACCTTTAAGACAAATACCAGAGCTCTTTCTAAGAGCAGAATAGTTCTTGGTCTGTAAGTAATGCCAATAAAATCCTCAAAGGCAGAGAAATCTTATCCAAGCTGAAAATACGCAGCATGAGGAGTACAAAAAGTTCCTAGGATACCTCTTTGGAGTTACAGCTAAAAGAATCAGAGAGCAGTTTTGATTACTCTGGCGTCCTGCATATGGCACAGTATATACACCCATGCACACAGTTTTTAGGAATCAGGTGTTAAAAAGTCATGGTTGTTTCATTCTTCACTGTCCCTTTGAAGCAGACAGCTGTACTATCTGGGAAAAAAACCCCAAAAACTACAGCTGTAAGCAGACCTTAAGATAGCTGTTGGACCCAGAATTGTTTTACCTTATGATGGGATACAGAGCTTTTCATATTGTGGTGTTCATGTTGCATAAAGTGATCAGTGTTCTAACATCATAATCTGATGGCTTTCTTCTGTGACACTTGTCCAAATGTCCTCCTGATCTTACTCTTTTTCCAAATGGTCTCCTGATCATATCAGGAAAACATCTGCCCATTAAAACTAATGACAGCTTTATTGGTAAGCAACATGAAGGCAGAGAAAGCTCTACGGTGCGCAGAAGGCTTAACTGAACACCTGAAGTTGAGATTCACCTTAACAAAGAGCAACTCCCTCCCAGCCCCAACCCAGAAAGACACAACAAAGTGCTCAAGCACCCAAGCCCTAATGAGTGTCTGAAGTGTCCAACTCGCATGCAAGAGAAAAAAAAAAAAAGGCGCAAAAAAAAAACAACCAACAAAAAAAGCTGAAGCCTGAGTCCTTTCAAAATAGAGAAGCAGCAATAACAGCACAGATCCTGTTATCACACAAATGAAACTTAGGAATGGCACCCTCAGACAACACACATGCAGAAGAGTCTGAACACGTCTGAGGAATAATTCACCCTTTTACACAGAAAACTGTGACTGCACCACTCCTGGGGTAAGAAAAGGAGAGCCCTGTGATGAGATTGCTTTCCCACTGGTCAGGTTATGGAAGACGAGTGATATTCCTAGCACAGGAGCTCCTGGTGTATGTCAGGAGGTAGCCTGGCAAAGACCTCCTGGGAAAGACTGGATACTGCACAGCTCTGAGGCTGCCTACAAGCAGGGGAGGAGGAAGTTCCAATATCTACATGAAAGATCTATGGACCAAAACTGGGAGCTTCACTATTCTTCCATGGTGTAGCCCAGAGCTATAAGAAAATAAATCTATGATAACAGGAAAGCAGAACAAAGCTGCCTTGCTGGATATATAAAAATAAAGAGAACAAAAAAAATTCAACAAATAACGGAAGCTCTGGAAACCTGGACCACAAAAGCCAGGTTTCAGTATCTGCAGTGATGCTCATAGAGGATTTCATAACCATGGCAGTGGAGAAGAAAAATACCCACAACTGCCTTCTTGCACACTCTCATTTTTTGAGACAAATTTTACAGGAACTCAATTTACAGTCTTGTCTTTACTAATCTAGTCAAGCTAGGTACATCAGTAGCTTAGTTTTTAAATGGAAACTGCCTATATGGTGATTTCTTATTGAGCCTCTAGCTTAAACAGAACTACATTTTCAAAACAGTTAATAGTTATTTTTCTAACAAATGCATTCCCATCAGAGAGTTGCCTGAAAAACATAATTCTCTTTTTAAATTAAAGCTTTTTCCCAAAGGAAAACCAGTATTGTTTGTTCATTTAAATTCAAGCTATACATAATTTATTTTACAGCCTTAGCATTTAAACTGTTTAGAAATTAGACAACTAAACTAAGCTATGTACCCAAAAGCTTTTATTTCTACTACTGCCAAGATTGTTTAAAATCATTTTCAGAGCTAAAATACAAGCCAAAACTTCACTGGGATTTTCAAATAAGTGACACTGCAAATTTGAAATGAATAGAAGTAATCTTTAGTAGAAATACTTCTACAGAAAAACACTATATGCATTATACATTCCATTTGTGCTTTCCTTGGATGAAAGTTAAAAGCCAAATGTATAAATAACAAGGTGACACTAAGAACTTACATTATACAGAAGCTCAAACTAAATAAAATCTAATGGCCTCTTCTAGTTTTATAACCAGGAAATATGTAACAAGAATTAAACCAAACTTCAATAGGAATTAAAGTCCAGAGAAACTTACCGAAGTCATGGCTTTCATTAGCTTGAGTGCTCTTTGGTCTCTCTGGTGCAATTTAGCTTTTTATCATTTGTTTAACCAGAAGAAATTAACTTACAAGAAATTTGTGCTACCTCAACTCAGAGTGACAGTCTAAAGATATTTGGGTTTCTGACAGCTATGGTAACAGACTCCTGACTAAGTGCTGAAACATCTTTTAAAGACTTGGACCAGATAATTTGCATCATCTTCCTCAGCCATTAGTACCAAATCACAGTTTTGTGTGTCTTCGTCCTTTGCTGTATTCGTCTACAATGTACATCTTAATCATCACAAATGATAGAAAATAAATTGTAAATACTAGTTTTAAGAAATTTGTTCTGCAAACAGAATGAAGGTAGGGATACAAAGCACAGACTTACCTGAACCATATCTAAACCAAGCCAGAGGCAGAGAACTTCCATTCTGGTTTCCAACTGTCAAATGATCACGACTGTTTGAAACTTTCATGCATCACATTGACTATTTAGAGGGCTGAACTTATCCTGAGAGTGAAATTTGCTTGCATACTTCAGAAAAAAGTTGAATGGAAAAAAGCAAAAACCACTCTCTACAATAAAGAAAATATATACAATTTGCTAAATCTATACTGATTTATTTACAAATTGTAGTACACCACTGATCATGGTTAATAGCTGCAGTTTAAGCTGCTCAGACACACTACAGACTTCACACACTCAGCTTGTCTCAACTTTCTAGTCCTTTAGTAAATAAATGGCCTTCATTACAGACCAGTACTTTTGACTATCTGGAAATGGAGGGAAAGGAAATCAGCTACTTGACCCTTTAGCTAAAAGTCTTTTATACTCACAAATTGAGCCTGCACTATATATATATATTTATTTATTTAATGTTTGACAGCTTCCTCTCTATGAACAGGACCTTACTTTTCCAGGAGAAAAGCCCAGCACAGGGCTCCAAAGGAGCTTTTCCTCTATAAATCATGTGTTTACCAGACAACACAGGATATATAAGCCATTAGTTGATTTTCTGACTTAGATATACACAATTTTGTGTGTGTATGTGTATAATACACACCTATAGACATAACCCTACACACTGAGATCACAGAATATTCTTTAAATAAAGCTCATAGTGAATCTTTATGAAATAATAGTCTAGCAGTGCTGTCATCCTTAACTTTTTGCTTTATATGCCAGTATTTTAATTACCCAGCACGTATTTTTCTAGTACAGAATTGTTTCTACAGCCTTCAGCACACAGATGTCATAAACAAAGAAATTAATGCCAACACTGTACACATATCGGATGAAAACAATCCACAAAAATTCTTTAAGGGATGTTATCCTTAAGAATATCCTTAAACAGCAGGTTCACATATATTGCAACAAATGGAGAAAAATATTTTTCAGGAAAAAAATAAAAAATGCCCAAACTGAAAACACATTTTGATAATTCATATAAAAAACTGTTGCAAGCTCCAGTATGTTCCATATGAAACAAACAAACAAAAAACCCCAAAAGAAAATAACACCTCAAACAAACAGAATATTTCAAATACTTCAATTTAGAAAATTTTTAGAGAACGATGTGTGTAAACACAGAAAGTTAAAGTACTGTGGACATTTTAGAATTGTTTTTAGCATTTTTTTTGTTCAAAACTTAATTGAATTTAAAGCACATTCAAATTATGTTGAAAAACTCACTGTTTTTTCTCAGTCATGCAATGCTTGATTGAGAAATTGTATGTGACATATTAAATTTTGTAGCCTAATGACTATGCAAATTAGTAAGTTGCCAGTAGTTTAAGGTACAGCATCTCCTTCACTGAAAGGCATATTGCTACCACACATATATAAACAAAAGGAATTTCTTATCTTATTAAAATAATGACATGCAGCTAAACAAAGCACTCAGAAGTGAGGTAGCTTCAAAAATGTGGTATATACTGTCTTTAAGTCTATGATTATGAACTGTTTTCCATGTTTCCCATGGTCCTGTTCATTGCAAAAGATAAAAGGCAGAAAGGGAAGTATGAAACAAGTCTACAAGTTGTAGGCGTTCATATGCTTGTTGGATTTCTACTTATTTTCAGAGAAACAGCCAGAGCTATCTTGAATGACTGTCCTTCACTTCTGATCAAATTAAGATTTTTTTTTTCCGTTTCTTAAGCAATCTCAGTATAAAAGGTCAACTAAAATCCATATGAAACAAGGAGTTCATGTTAAACTTCCAGATTTTCCCAACAGTGATTTATTCTGGCAAAATCATAGCAACCAAAATTGCAGTGTAGGCAGTTATCATCTAAGATGATTATTCCAAGAGACACAGGTAGAGTCCAACAGATTTGTAGCTTTTTCTTCACATGCAGTTAACAGTTCTGCTCTCATTGAAGAGAATAGCTGCTAATCTCTAACCTCATTGGAAAAACAGCAGTTTCCCTAACCTGTCCAGCTGGCAAGTGCTCCTCTATCTGTAAAGCTGATTTCCATAGATGACTGCTGTCAAAGGAAAGTGATTAAGAATCAATCAGCATGTCCCTGCTTCTGCTTCAAGCCACATTAGAAACCTTGTCACTAGGAGCAGCCCTGGTGAAAAAGTGTTTGCGGTAATTCTGCATCACCAGAACTCTTTCTGTGGATCCCATATTTGCAATTGGCACTGCATCTGAATACCTGAAAAAAATTTCAAGAATTTTTGGCCATTACATACAAAGGGTTTAGCTATGCTAATGTAACACAGGTAGCTTTTATAGACTTCCTTAAAAATACACCACATCAAAGTTTGCCCTCATTAACAAACGTACAACCTGAGGGAATGTCTCTGTGGCCTTAAAAAATAGAAGTGCATATGGGGCATGGGCATAGTGATAATGATGTACAACAATGCTTAAAGGCTGTAAGTTATGTAATTATGTAAAAAGTCTATTGTTCTTTAATATTCCTGGGTACTGTACAGCTGCATCCATGCTAACAAGCATTGCAGTGAAAGTATAGCAAATATCTGTTGAAAAAATCAGCTAGTCCTTAAAACCTGGGGTACCTACCCCCAACACATCTGGGTGGGGGTTGCTTTGATTTGATACTGATTTTAGGTTGGACCAGGAATACACCTTGCAGTTTACTTTCACTCAAAGGGAATACAGTTGAAGAACCCTGAGACTACTCCTCAGCATGGTCTAGACCATGGTAAGAGCAATGATGATCAGAGGTGCTTCAAAAGCAGGCTCTTTATCTGAACTAAAGCACTAATGAAGGCCCCTTTACTCACAAAGTTAGGAGGAACTACAGCCTTGTGATGTGGCATTTTTCCACCAATTGTGATGCAATTTCTAGGTAGTGTGAACTAAATTAATGCAGATGCCCAATACCCATTCTGTCATTTTCCTGAGGATAGCAGTACACCAGCAGAAGATAAATGCTTTTGAACTTTAACAGGTCTCCCTAATAAAAGAGGAAAATATTTTCTCCATATAAATATGCTCAAGGAAGATAATGCCTATTCCAGAAATATTATTTTTAGTGACAAATTATTGAAAAGGCAGTTAAATCTTGCCCTTCACTGATAAGCACACATGGACTCATAATGATTATGCACAGAAACATTCTTACCCTCTTCAGTGGATACATCTCATCACTACATCTCACTATTGCTAAGGGTCAGAAAGAAACAGCAGAGCTGGAAAATGTTGGAGCGAGTGAATCCCTGGATCCGAGTTTTGGTTGTGAGGATTATTAGCTTCTAGCATGAAATACCATGAGGTCCTAGGGTATCTTAATTGGACCGAAAGGAACAAATTCTGCAAGATTGCAAAGGGATTCAAAAAATTGCTGTCACTGCTGTCTGAATTTTTCTTAGGAAAACTATTTTCCCATCCAAAAAAGGTCATTTTCTCTTTTGCCAATTTATAAAGTGCTTACAGTGCTTTTAAATAGTTAGAATCTAAAATTAAAGCAAACATCTTTATGAAAAACTCACACCAAGTAATTATCATTCATAAACAGAATCAACACAAATATCAAACTCTGCTCATGCATAATTTATCACTTGGAAAAAAAAGTTAAATTCACTGAATTTAATGCAAGAGACTACAGTGTGCCATGTTTCTCTTGCTTACATTTTTACAGGCTTTTTTTTTTTCAATCTCATTTCCATTCTATCCACTTTTAAATCACAAAGTAATCTAAATGACAAATTGGTCTTACTCTCCATTTAAACACCGTATGAATGGAGCACATTAATTCTCCATACTAAATGTAATCAATTTGTATACCTCATCCCTGCCACTCCTGCCCTTCCATTATGCTATACGGTCAGCTGTCTCTACCTGACTAGAGGAAAACACATTTTCAAAATGTTGTACCACACCAGTGGAATTTCATAATGGCCCAGGTAAAGCTTTCTCTTCATTTCTGCAAAAGTGATGAGAATTTGTATGAGACTCAAGAGCAAACAACAGTAGCAAAAGCACACTGAATATTTTTGTCAAGATTTCTTGTTCTTCTATTAATCTTCTATTATAGGTAATAAATAGGATATCCAACCATCAGAAGAGTTATAAGTAATTGCTGCCTCAGATGCGCCGTCAGTGCCACTCAAGATATGTGTCTGACAAAATTAACTGCACTGAACAAGTTCAAAGAACTAGGAACTGTATCTTAAAACAGGATTTAGATTTCCTCCCACCCACCTACTGAAAAAGTCAAAGCTTTAAGGAACTAAACTCCATATAGAAAATATGCACACTTTAAGTATTTAGTGATGGGACCCTTAAAACCAAGAGTCTCCTCTCACCCTAGCTTTCTAGCAGGAGGTGGTGCCATTTCATCCATTTGCATTAAAAGCAGTAATAGGTTTTGAGAGAAAGAACTAGAAGCCAGGACTCAGTTGTCCCCCAGATGTGTGAGTCTAATCACAACAAAGACATGCTTGTCTTGCTTTGGCTCTCCTTGCATCCTTGTGAATCATGGAGAGATTTCAAAAGAGACTGTATAGCCAGATGGCTGAAGAGGTGACAGATGGGGCTTAGAACCATCAGGCAGAGAACAGAATTAACCAGAATCCCATACTGCTTCAATTCATATAGAGGAGATCCCTCAAAAAGCAGGAGATTCATATCAAAAGGTCACCTTGCAAAAATAAGGCTCTGAAAGGGAAAGTAAGCAGCAGTCACAGTTCTTTTGAAGAAAGGGATGAGATGAGGAGTCAACATGCAGGACAAAGTTCAGACTTAGCTCCTCATGAACATGTCATCCTGAGACCACAAGGTATGCACTAACATCCCAGGGAGAAACAGGTCAAAAACCCTCTTCAGACAAACACTACAGTATGGAAGTAGAGCATCTTCCAGTTTACAGTGATTTTAGGGGGCTCTGGATATTATTTCAAGTCTACATACTCTGCACTAGTTTACTCACTGGATCCAACATCATGGTTTGAGTATAAGTATCTAAAATGAGAGTTCAACTTTCTCTTTTTTAGTTCAAGGACTTGTTTCCTCCCAAGCAGTTTTCTGTCTGTTGATTGTGTGAGCACTCTTCTACATGAATATTTCAGAATGTAAATATTTTCACACAAGACACTATTTTTTTGCAGGTCCTACTAAATAATAGTATGGAAAAAACCCAACTCTGTTACAACACTTGATTTCCCAGAAAGAAACTACATAATCATATTTCTTCTTGTTATATGCAATATACACTATTTCTTTCTGTCTATGATTGTGTTAACACACATAAATGCCCACTTTAGTCTTTTCTGAAGTTTATTTTTCTGAAGTTCTGGCCTTTAAATCAACACACTAGCTTTTAAAAACTCATTTTTAAAAATTATACTTGAAGTAGATTCTGCAGATCTCATGAATCAACTTCATCATCTCCTTTATTTCTTCTCCCCAGCCCTACCTGTCTTCTGGCATGCCATATTCTTCTACTTACTTCTCAAATGAGGGCCTGCCATTACCTGACTACATAAACAGTCATTCAGAGAGTTCAACAAAATCAAAATTCAACTTCCAATAAGCATTTTTTTCCATGTGAGAAACTCTACCTTAAGTGCATGTGGTTTTGCTGAAATGACTGAATCACTACTACAAAATGATTTTGCCCCAAAAACCCAACTAGTCAAACTAAATATCTTTCAATTCTCCCATAATGAATAACAGAAATACTATAAGATTAATTCAGAGTCAATACACAAAGCACTTATGATGCACTAGTGGTAATACCAACTAACCAATTTTCTTTCCTTAGTAATTCCAATGTGAAAACCCATGGGACTAAATCCTCACAATCCATTCACTTTATCATGTTCCACACATAGCTGTTCCCGTCAGAGAGATTATCCACATGCAGATCAAAGAAAGCTATTTCTGAGGCTGTGCCTCAAACCACATGGCAAATTCCAGGATAAAGTATATATGAAAAAAATCTCAGACACAGGGCAACTTAAGAAAAGGGGGATCCAACTGTATGACTTAGAAAGCCTATCCTATGAATTATAAAAAAATAAAATAAAATAAAATTACACACCAAAACAACTCAGCATGGGCAGAACTTTTGTTGTCCTGAATCTCAAAACCAGAAACCTTGCCTTCTAATAGAGTCCAGGAGAAAGCAGTTGTTCAGGGAACAGATTGTAAAGATCATCAATGTCATGACTTTGTTTCATCATTTTGAAAACAAAGAAACAGGGACAGTAGAAGGGCAAATGTTTCACTTGAGGTGACTAAGATGCTTGCATTAGACTACTGAAGAATATATTGCACCATGGTACTGTATCTGACTGACATGCTTATGCTGGAATTGGGTGTGTCCTGCCACATTCCCGCTCATGCTGCCCAATGCAGACTGAAGAAACTGCTTACAGTAGTGTCCCACTGCCAGCAACTCATGAGGAAATAAAGGAAAAAATTGCCTCCCCAAAAACTTAACTGGCACCAAGAGATGTTTAAGATCCCTGTTCTTTTGCTAGTTCACACAATCCCATTTAGGTGAGGGCCATTCCTCTCAGCCAGTGCTGTCATATCAACTAGAAGATATGAATAGCTAGAATGAAAGGCTTGAAGAAACACCTCAGGAAAACAAATTTTCCACATCACAACCAGCTATGCTAATCCAGTCTTAGAATAAACATCACAATCCTCCCCATCCTTTTTCTATTTCTCATGCAGAAAAATGGTATGTAGGTGCACAACTACCTTGACATATAATTATTCTTTTGTTTGTTTCAGATGTGAGATTGTGAATCTGAAGAAAAACCATAGATCATGAATCAGTTAGGTGCATGGACCTCTTCTGAAAAACAGAAACTACAGCCTACACAGGATTGGCAGTAAAAACATGTCTTCCTTTTTTCTTCAACTGTCTGCAAAATGATTGAGATAACTTATCAGCTATGAAAAATTAACATGCTGTTAATACCGTCTTTCCTAGATGTATTATGGTTACTATGATAACAACAAAAAATAGCATTTGCCCTTACATGAAGAAAAATACAATTATGACCCTCTTGAGATTTTGCACAACAGGTCTCATTAACAACCATATGAGTTTAACACTGATTGTTCAAAGAGCATCTCCACTGATATTGAGCCTTGGGACACATACCTGTCAAAAGCTTTCAACTTTCCTCAACTAAACATGTCTGGCTGAAAAGTTTGCATGCACATCCAAAAGGTCCATCCTTGAAACAAGCTCCAAGTCTTACAAACAGTGCCTGAATAATTATAATGAAATTTAATGGGTTGAGAAGACAGATACAAGACAAGTCCACTTTTCATCTGAAGGAAAAGTCTAAGTTTGGTGACTTGGGCAACAGTTAGGATTAATCTGCATGAGACAATTACAAAACTTTAATTTTTTTTAATATATATATATATACGTATGTATGTATTTTAACACTATAGTTAAGTCCTTATAAAGACCCATGCTGAAATATTTTTATCAGGTTTTGGATAGCTTATATTCTTAATAATTATTAAAAGACCTATTATATATGTACTGTGTGTACTACACTGGATCTTCAATACATGCAGGCTTGGTGGTTCAGAAATTTAAGACGACTCTGAAGTTGTTGAAGTAGTTATCTGTGCACACTTCTGCATCATACATTGTATATACATTTCAAGTAATATGGTTACCACTGCTGCTGCTTCTTTGCATTTCCATGAGGTGACGAGGTCTCAAACCAGGAGTCTGGTCCTTATATACAAGCTCATGCACAAACACAGCTGGACTTTACTCTGAAGAATCTTAAATTATCATCACAGACAATGCTCAGACAATGGAAATCTGTATTTTTTTCTTGGTAAGTTTAACAAGGAGTGCATAGCACTAGCTGCATTAGTAATGGCTTATATCTTTTACTGTGAAAAAACAATGCCTGCATATTACTTTTTTCGTTTTAGAACTAGGATCTTTGTAGTGTGTTATGAGGTGACTGTGAAACTGCATGATGTGGCATCATGAACTTCCTCATCCTGACTGTGTTTACATTTCCACACAAATTCCTTCTCAGCAAAGAAAAGAGAGAAGTTTTGTGTTACCATATGAAGAAACTAAGCCTGACTTACACTTTGTAGATGAGCGTCAATGCTGGCTCACAAGTTTTGTGAGGAAAAAAAAAAAAAAAGAAATACTTGTTTCAGTTCTGTTAAACTTACGGGATGTTGCATTTTCATTTACCACTAAATGAAGTCATTCAAGCCCTCCCAGCTGTGTACTCAAATTTAGATGTTAGCTCAGAAGTTGCTCTCACTTCCAGAGTAAAATGCTCACTTTCTGGTTCCATGCTTCACACCAAGGGTCTCAAATTGTCAGAAGCCTGAACTTCAGAACTAAAGAAAACTCTTGGTGTTGCTTTTCCTATACCAAAACTTATTTTAATGCTTATTCTGCCCAATCATCCTTTTGTATCATTTCAATCCTTGTGATGAGTTCTGAACTAATAGCCCCTACACATTCACACTCTAGAGGTGTTTGGCAGTGCAAAGTCCCATACAAATTATGCCACACTGCAAAGGATATTCTGAAGGCACCATCCATCAGACTCCTGAGGTAATGGCAACTTTAGAGGACACTGAATTGAGATTAAAAATTTCTTTCATATAAATAAATTAAAAATGACATATAGGGAGTAAAGCTGGATTTAAACTGATCACCTAAGGAGGAAAAGCTCCATATCCCATTGTATTGGGTTGTGTGGGCACTCTGCTTCATTCTCTGCCTCTGACTGGAGATTTAAAACACACCAAGACTCTGCCAGAGGACACAGTGGGTCCATCTTCAAGAAGATAAATGAAGCAAAGAAAAACATCTGATTCCCTTGTAGGATTGCTGGTTTTAAGTAAGCTAAGTATGTCTTCAGATTGAGATACACTAACTTTTCTGTAATAAAGGTTTTTGTGTTATTTCCTGTGGCCTTCCTTGCAGTTTATTACTGAGAAACAGTGACAGAAATCAGTCAAGAGAAGGGCACTCAGACCATGGCAGTGAGAAATTCCTCTTAAGAATGTCAAATCTTTCTCATTAGGGACTAACCTGCATACTTCTAAGTCATCAGACCAGTCATCATACAACACTGGAGGCTTCTGAACAGCATGAGGCACAGTGGGCCCTGCCCCAGCAGGTGCTCCATTATCTGGGACTGCCAGAGCATCACTGCCAGAGCCTGCCTCTGCAAAGGAGTCCTTCAAATCTTTACTGTGTCTAAAGGAAGGCGCAGGCTGCTGATCTCTGTGGCAGCTTTTCCCTTTGCTTTTCCCACATTTTCTTGAGGAAATCCTTGCTTCCTGAGACGATGCTGAAGACTGTGATTCTTTAAGCCTTGGAACCCTTCGGCGGTGATTTAAAGTAGGATTATCAGGGTCAGATACCTCTTGTTTCTTTTTTCCCATTGTCCCCAAGGTGACAAGTTCAACAGCATTATTGCTTGAGGACCCATCCTGGTTACTGCATGATCTATTGTTTCTTCTCCCTCTCCTGGCCATTCTGGCCTTTTCTCTTGCTCTCCTCCTAGCCTGAGCCCACTGACTCTCATCCGAAGATGATGATGAATCAGATGCATTCCAGCTGGATCTCGGAGGCTCAGGATGCAATTTACAGTCTTTCCCCTTTCCTTGCTTTTCTGTGTGCTCACCATTGTCTCCAGTCTCTCTTTTCCGCCTAAACCTTCGTTTTACGTGTTTCTTACCAGACTCCCTATTAGAAGGGGCCAGCACCATGACAGGGGTTGCATGTTCAAGCTCATCTTCTGATAAGTCATGCAAGGTAGTAGATCTAGACAAAGCAGTAAGCAAAGGAAAGGGATGGAAATGGTAAGGGTGGGTGGAAAGAGAGAAATAACAAAAAAAAAAAAAGGATGAAAATGAGAACATGAATTTTAATAGAAAAACATGAGACTAAAAAGCAAAGACAAAACCAGATAGATCAAAAGAAAACTGAAGTCTATGCAAATTATGAATAAAGTTAAGCAGAAGCAAGAGCTACATAATATTTAATAAAAACAACTAACAAGTATCAGCCATATTAGAGTACATTTTTCAGTACATACCTACAAATGTCCTGAGTGGAAGGGCAGACAGACAAACGTGACTGACTTCTGTGAGCTGTTCCTGTTGTGGGACTGCTTGCCTGTTGAAATAAGTTAGACAGTTTGGAATCTTTGTCCATGAAATACATTGCAGATATTTTACTGCTTTGCCACATGATTAAAAAATTAAAGTAACTGTTTCTGCTGTTCATAGCTCACTGTTGAACACATACAAGCTCACAAAATACAGGAAGCTTGAACAAAAGTGAAACCTATTTGTGGAACTAAGAACAACTGAAGTGTTTGAGCTCTCATTTGCTCACTGTTTGAGGAAACAGCTTTCAACATTTTGAATTTTCATTTTGGTCTACTGTAAATATCTGATGGGAAAGGACATTGTTTTTATTTCATGCAATCAAACAACCATGAAGATTCCTTTCAAAATGGTGTGAAGTTCATTTGCATTATGCTGAGTGATGAAGAACCCAAAGCTAACTTATACTGAGTGAGAAAATTAAAGTGTGTTTTAAAAGGTTTTGAAGGCAATCTCTCTAGAAGAGCTGAAAATGTTAAACTGATGAGCCTGAGAAGACCAAAGTGTAGGCTGCACCTCTACACAGCTGATCACATTCTCAAACAGCAGAAGAGATATAAAACATATTTAGTGTGTGACATTTTGCTCATAAGGTTATTGCTACAAATTGCAGATTCAGTTACTCAGTACTTTTACTGAAAACATATTTTGACGGTGTTAACAGCAAACCATTTCAATCTGCCTCACCATCTATTGTACTACCTGCAGCTGCATGGAAATGTAAATCCAAGGCATTGTGATTCTTCAGGATCCCCCATGAGAAACAGTATTGTGGGAAGAGGGTTCAGTACAAATCATTCTTAAGACTCTGACTTTTCCTTAGCAAATTAGGGGCATTAGTTATTAATATGAAACCTTCCTGTTGTGAGCACCACTACCAAATGCAGACAAAATACTACAAGCCTCAGAGTTCCACAAGATCATGCACCAGATGCAAGGGAAGGATGACTATTAAGCAAGAGTACAAAGTACAAATCATACAGAGATGTAAAGTCTGTCATCCCAATTTCTGTACTAGTAAGTCAAATTCAGTCACACGTAGAGTCCATAATTAAAATTATTTCTAGTTCAATTTTCACAGACACTTTTGTGATGTCAAAAATGTGTTTGAAAATAAGTAGTACAAACAAAAATAATTACATACAGCAAGTACCTGCTGACACTTCTCTTTTATCCAAGGTTCTTAATATCCATTATATTTAATGCATACATCTTTTGGAAACATCACGACTACATGCATTTCTGTTTTTGACTGGATACCGAGACTTAAGAATAGTGCTTTTGCATTAAAACCAACTTCTAGCTTTTGTAACTCAAGTAACCCTTTTTACCTATTGATTAATATCACAAAAATACACCAAAACCCACAAACAATATTACTAATTCTTTATTACCATGACTGAAACTCGGAGATATGAAAACTAAGCCAACATGAGAAATTAAATTGATAAAGCATTTGAACACAATCCTTGTGATCTAATGTTTTTGTGGCATCTGGATTCACAAGTCAAAGGAGGAACATTAGTGTGCCTACATGAAGTCCAATGCTGGGAAAAAAGGACAAATGTCAGTGAGACAAATTGTATTTCGTATGTCTTTTTCTACAAAAGAGATGTTTCCATCACATGTACTCTGAGACTACGAATTTTTCTTACATGCATATTAGAAACGTGGTAAATAAATGGTTGGGTATATATTCTTTTTGCACCTCAGCCTTTGTGATTACTTTTAAGCAATTAGGCATCTCTTAAGCTATTTATTGCAGAAATACGTAGACATTAGCACCAGAAGCATGTTGTTGGGCTACTGGCAGCTGCTGCTGTTGCTGTGTGAATGGGAAATGTCCCTCCAGACTAAACCCCAAGTGAAGGACTGCTGAAGCAATCCACCCCAGAGTCAAGTGTGGACTCCTGAATTCATCCCTCATGATGAGCTCCCATTTCTCTTTTCCCCTCACAGCTGCAGGCCTGTTGCCATTGCTTCTTTCCGGATCTCTGTACTACAGGGGTTTGGCTTGATCTTAAGTTCATCTCCACACTGTAAAAGCAATTTTTATATCATCTTGCCATAAGCAGTACCCTCTGAAGGGATAAGGAGAATGGCTAAGCTGGCTCAGTAATCACACAGTAGGTCTGCAGAGGTTCAAGAAACTTTGAGCAGCTATTAAAGCAGGAAGCCAGCTAGACAGTTCTTAAGAGGGCTGAAATCAAGCCAAAAATTAACACAAATTCCTTGAAAAGCTTTTACACTTATTATTTGGGACTGCAGACAGGTGGAAATCTAATTATTTTAAAATAAAAATTACATTACCAGTTTGATTACCTAAGTCTTACATTTCGCTCTCAACTGTAAAGAGATCTGGACTGTGTCAGCCCTGCTCAGTCAAATTTATTTTCTAGCTCCCCTGCACTGGTATATGATGTTATGTTGAGCTGCATATAATTCAGAGGAAAGTTCATTTCCTTCAAAAATAATTTATGTAAAAATCTTGTTAAGAAATAAATGCTTTTAGCTTGTTTGTCTAATCCCGATTGGAGCAAACATGGCATTTCAGCAGGCAAAAAGCCAATGCAGCACTTAAGTCTTCAAAAACAAAGCAAGAAAATTCCAAAATACCAAGTTAGACACAAGATAATTCAGATTCTTAGTTGCTGAACAAGTTTAATTCAATTGTTTTCTTAAACTTTTAAATACAATTTTTTATTTTTATCTACTTTATATTAGCTTTTAATAGTAAAATCACAGAATCATAGAATACCAGGTTGGAAGGGACCTCAAAGATCACCTAGTTCAACTATTCTTGGCAAAAGCACAATCTGGACAACAGGTTCCAGCACCCTGCCAAGCTGAACCTTAAAATGGTTCGATGTTGTGGAAACAAAAATGAACTGATGGAGTGAGTTATAAAATCAAGAAATTTAGTGTTTCTCATATTAATTTTTGGATTTTTACTTCTGTTTCTCACAGGTATTTATTTTGTACATAAATCCAGTCTTATCTATGAAAATTATATAGCAGTGGAAGGACCTGTTACTGTCAAGTCTGCCCCTGCCACCACATATCACATGAATATAATAATTCACAGCTAGTCAAGCTGTTTTTAAAAACCTACAAAATCCAACTCAGCTGGAAGACTAGTCCAAACCTTTGTCCCCAAATCCCTCTGCTTTTTCACCCTACTGAATTCTGACAGCATTAACTGCATCTGCTTTCTGCTACTAGCACTGCCTCCAGACTTACCCCAATTTTTTTTGCAACATCCCTCTTAGCAATCTCCTCTACAAGCTGTACATCCCAAACTAATTAAAAAAAAAATAAAATAACAATTATAGTCCTTGAATCCAGTTTCAGAGTGAAGATACATAAAGGGGCATTTAGTTTGATTGTGTATTTATAGAGAGAACTGTGTATTTTCAAGGTGTATCTGACAAAGCAGAACAGTATTCTGAATGTATTCTGCTCTCATCTAATCAGTCCAGCTTTTTTGGGAATGTGTATGCAACACATGCTGGAAACAGTCTCAAGCAGACAGATCTTATTGCTATAATTGCTATCCCATTGCTACGCAGCACATTGAATATTTTGAGATACTGTATTTAGTGAATAGAGGGATCAGATTGATGTTGAGGACTCCAATTCCACCTGGTAGGCAAAATAATGATTTTTTTTTTTTTCTAAATAGTATTCCTTGAATGAATGTCCTCGTCAGACAGCTATACTGTACAGCTCACTGCAAAGGGAAAACTAAACAGGTACTAATTTTATCATAGCAAATTATATCAGCAGCAGAATTAAATGTTCTAATTCAAAATAAAGCTGTCTCACAATTCATTTATAAGCAAGGCAGCTCATTTCTCCATGCCATTAACACAAGAAAGAGGTTTGAGGGATAATGTCAACTCCAGCTGATTAAGTCTGACATTTCAAAAACATTGTTAGTGGAGAGAGATTCCCCAGTCACCACCTTCTGCTGTCTTGGCCAGTTTAGATGAATTCTCTTGTCATGGATGTGCAATTCAATTAACAGACATGACAGGACATTCATGTATAATTTTTTTTGGTATGTTCACCAGGAATTGATAGTGTGCTTTTCAAACACAATACTAGCAAATACAGAGTTTCCAGGACAAGTAAGATGATAATCATTTACCTGATACAAGGGGACTTCAGTGTTGCACACGTGTCTGTGTTAAAAGACCAGTAAAGACAGATGTGGGGGACAGAATGAAGTTCAAGTGATGAGAACAATAAGAATTCCAAATCAAAACTGACTTTAATTTGGTGTTCAGGATCTGACAGAATTTTCCAGATAATAACAAAAAATGGGAGCCCTCACAAGCCACATATTGCTTAACCCAGCATGTTGAAACTGCTCTAAGAACATGCTCTTCTTAAGGACAGAGAAGGGCTCTACTTTGACCTAACAAAAAAGCTGAGCAAAAACTCATTCCACAGTGCAAAGCATTCACATAGGAATGGAGTGAAGCTTTAAAATAACAAACCAGATGTAATGAACAGCTTATATAAAATGGCCTCACAGATATCACAAGAAAGACTAATGAATTCTCTGATGTCTGTTCTGAAAAAGGAAGGTCAGAGGCATTTCCAAAAGCTGGTCAGCTTACAACACTGCTTAAGTAGAAAGTTGCAGAAAACTGACGGGTGTTATGGCAGACAGGGAATATGTCTAAAGCTTTTATTCTCCTACTGAATTTGCTCTAATAGCGGTGATGTATCACAGAATCCTCCAGATCCCACCAGCCATTATACTTAAAAAGCTGCAACTCTATCCTATTTAAAAAAAAAAAAAACAGTACACAAAAGAATGGATACTTTAGAAGATGAGAACAGTTTTCATGGCAATGAGATCAGCAGGAGACTCGGTCTCTGTATTTAATCTGAAAATTTTTGCTTAGTAAAGAATGCAACCGTTTGTGGAAAACATCCAACTTTATGAACTATGTGGACAATTCCTCACGTCTAAAAAGTTCAAAAACCTGTTGAAAGTGACCCCTGCCAGGTGTATCTTAAAGCTGTATCTTGATGGCAATCGAAATTTATGCACACGGGTTTGGGGGAAAGGGTTTCTGGTTTTTGCTTTGTATGTTGGGGGGTGTTTTCTCCTTTTCTTTAATTGTTTCTTTATGATGGAGTTCCTGCTTTGTGTCAGATCTCAGAGTTGTTATAGTCTGATGCCTTTACAGAAAACGTTAATTAATTGGTAACTCAATTTCTATGAAATTGTCTTTCATAGATTTTTTAAAATAAATTATTCCTTGTATATTTCATCCCCAAACCTTTTCATTCTCTCCTATCCTCCTCCTCCTTTCACCTGCCTCTGAAGAGAAGGAAGAAAGTAAGCAAAAAGTAATGCAGAAGGACAAGCAGAAATATTCTTACAATTCTGCTGAACAGTACCATTCAGCACCTTTGAAAGTCACTGTGATCATGTTACAAAATGGTATGAAATCTGAAATCAAAATTGGAAGTGGCCAATCTATCCTATTATTTAAAAAATTATGCCAAGAAAAGTAATGATGACTTTGACTTGTAGATTCAATCAGTTTGTTTAAGTTGTTTTCTCTCTTACTGATCTATGTTAATCCTTATTTTCGAGGTACAGGTTTGACTCAAAAATCCACAGTGATAGCTAAGCCTTGAATTTCCAGATGGATTATAGTTTGCAAAAGTCTTTTGCAGCAACACAATATTTTTGATCCGTGATTCTCTTCAAGGATGCATTTTCTTAATAAAAATGTTTCATACTTCTTAGGCAAAAATATTCTGACATAGGTTAAGCACAAAACATGTATCTTCTTTGTTGCTGGATTTTGTAGCACTTCAGTAGTAACACTTTAGGTAGTCAATATTAGCATTCAGAGAACCATCTAGACTTTCTGTTCCAAAGAGGGCATCTGTTTTCACATATCTCTCTATCTGCAAGACTAAAAGCCTCAAAATGTTCCTATATACTAAACAGCTTTCAATCAGATGGCGTTCCTGCCAAGCTCCCACGAGTGAATATATATGTGAGTGCACACACTCACCATATTCTTCCTTTGGTCTGGTGGACTATGCAAGAGACAGACTGGGTAAATTCCAGTTGCTGAGGATATCATTATTATATTTGAACAACTCTATTCTAGTGTATATTTGATACATATTTATTCCAGCTCTAAGGCAGAGAGACCTAAATGTGCTAAATCAAAAGAGTTGTAGAAAGAATATTGAAATGACTAAACCAAAAGAAGTGAAACCCTGACAATACATCATTACGAAAAAATAGGAAACATCATATTTTTATGAAGTGCAATAAACCTCAAACTGCACAAAACATTGGGGTTTTGTACCACTGTAGAAATAAAGTTTGCTTAACTGAATTTGGTTTTAGGACAAACACATGAAATGTGCTTCTGAGTGCCATGGTGAAAAAAATAAATGCCATGTAAAGATTTCCAGGATAGAGCAGGTATGTTACAGATTATTATTATAATAATTATAAACATTCAGCATATGTCATAACTTTCATACTCTATTTACTGAAAACAAATCAAAACTACTTCTCCTGTATGATACTGCCTATCATAGGACTGACTGAACTCTTTGATAAGAGGATGTATTCGTAGAAATTAAAATTATATATAGGCATTATACATTAAGCTTGTATAAAAAACCCACAAAAATTGTAGCACTTAACACACTTCACACACATATGCAATTTTGTCTGGATGTGTCAATGTGACACATTAAGGTATACTCGGAATACATCGTTGGTAAGAACTGTGATTTAATAAAGCAGAGTCTCTATAATTGTATGTATTTTATATACATACAATTACATTTTTTATGTATTCCCTCTCCTTAGAACACAGAAGTTTAAAACAGGTCCAAAAAAAAGTGTATCCAAGACTAAACTGAAAATGTATTATTTTCTAATGGCTGACCCCTGCAACCAACATGTATTTAAAGCAATTTTATTCAGAAGTTCAAGTTTCAGGCAGACTTATGTAAATTCTGTCATGCCTTTTGTTAAGCTTATTGTAACTAAAGAATAAATTGTATGGACAAACCACAAAGTATTCTCTATGCACAGAAATAAAACATTTACATCTAGGAGGGAAAAAAAGGTGCAGAAACAGTTATTATGCAATTTGATCTAATTTCAGTTTTTTGCCCTTTTTTTTGCCTTCAAAATGAATTATGTTTTGATGAACAAAATTTTTTCACTAATTTGTTTACTTTGTGCTGTTGTTTTGTTTTTTTTCAGTAAATGAGAGCTAAGTGCCAGGTTAGTCTTCACCTTTGATAATAATGATTCTGTTTATGAGCAAGAAGAATCATTTAG
This sequence comes from Sclerurus mexicanus, assembly GCA_013396755.1. Lineage (NCBI taxonomy): Eukaryota > Metazoa > Chordata > Aves > Passeriformes > Furnariidae > Sclerurus > Sclerurus mexicanus. The sequence continues at coordinate 138,824 of VWZF01001128.1, forward strand.
ATGACTAACATAACATTTACACTCATATTTTAATGCCAGTTTTGTATACACGGTATTAGTCACTGTAACAGCACTTTTGAAGACTGATATTTTTCACTTACAAGAGCAAGGACTGTTTTGTTATTTTATTTGTTTTCTTTTTTGAAAGCTCTAAGTTTCCTCTCATTTGCTCACTACCATAATCTAGAAGCTATGCTTGGAAAGGATGGAGCTATGTGGTTCCTTGGAAAAAGAACCCAAAACCAACTACAAATCTGGAAGAGAATTTTCATTTCTTATTAGTGTAAAATTGGCAAAGAACAATAAGAACTATAGATCAACAGTGCAGTGCCCTGTAGCAACATGCAAGGGGTCACACAATTGCTCTGTTGGATTCCACCATGCAACAAGTATCTTGGAAATGCTGCAATCAGCTTTCTGGCTATCGAAGTCCATGATAAGAACTTCTTTAAAAAGAACATTTAACTTCCTTTATGCTTTTTCCACCATAAAACCTATCATTTGTGTTTACAATAATGCAGACAGAAGATGCTACATGTTCTCTGTTGGAATCACTTCCAAAGACATGGTAGTATGTTTACCAATAAAAAAAAGTGTATAGTGTTTAGAAGTGAGTTCTGCTTCAAGTGGTATAAATAATCCAAACTGAAAAGAGGACTCTATACATTCACCTTGTACTGAGAGAGGATAACAAATTTGAGAATATCAAAATCCATGTGAAAGATTATTCAATTTCAATGGAAGAGATTAGATGGTAATTTATAATTCAAAAGGAAAAATACTATATTACTTACTACAGAACTTGATAGATACCCAGTTTGTGACATTTATTTCAGAATGACAAGCTGATTAGTTCAAATCAACAGTCAATACACTGGCAACAATAAATTTTTCATCCCGAATTTTAGGTAGCACTACTTTGACATGCTGGTGCCTTTTGGTTTGTATTTGTATCTCACTGAAAGGAGCACAACTGGACACAAGAAATCAGTACAGAAATTGCATAAACATACAGTAAAAACAATTATTTCCTTCTTCTCTCTATTGTTATTCATATTCTAAATTAGACCAGTGAATATTATCCTACAGAACATTCCAAAACAATCACCTCACTTCCTGATGTAACTCAACAGAGTTTTATTAGAGGGATGCTCCAGAGACTTGTAAATAAAACTGAATTCTAACAGTTCTAACACCTGCTCCAGGCTTTTGAGAAGTAAGTAATTGAACCAAAACAAAAATCAGGCAATTTGCTCCAAGCCTGACTTTCTCATAAGCCCAAAGTTCCCATTAGAGAATTTGAAATCTTACTGCTGAGAGAGCATCCTTCTCTACAGAGCTCTTGAATCATAATTAACATGCAGAAAGATAATCACAATGTTTTAGAAACATTTCTTCCAGAAATCATTTTAACATAACCAGGCAGCCTCAGAAACATATATAAAGCATAACCTCTGCAGACTGCAATTCAAACACAAGATTTGTTCCACTGGTTAAACACAAGAGAAAAAAATTAATCCACCAGATCCTTCTTTGACGAGCTTCCCTCTTAAATTATACACATATTTAGGAAGACATTTAATAAAAAATCTACACTGCACAGAACTAAGCAATGGCAAAGGTCAAGTTTTGAATTTACTCAGATTTTAAACACATGCAGGTAGGATAACTTCAATTGTGAAATCTAGAACACTGCACAAGACTATCTCTTACAAAGGAGAATAAAGATGTGTCTGCTACCAGCACCATAGAAAATGGGTGGGGGAAAAAAGTCTAATGCTTAAAAAAAATAACCAGCAAAGCTGGTTCATAAATCGAATTTTCAATACTTCTGTGTTTTCCTTTATGTTTATTAGACTAGACAAATTTTGAAATCCGTAATTAGGGCTACACTTTGTCAATATGATATAATATGAAATACTGATCAGTCCAAAATATTATCTATTAGTCCCAATGCTAGCAGGGCAGAAATCAAGAAGACCTGCTTATTAATTTATGGATTGTATTGAGAAATCTAGGTTATTACCAGGAGTGCAGCAAAAATCAAACATGGATGCATTTTCCTAATTGTCTCTCCTTGGAAAATCAACTAAAGCAGTTGCTTTTGGATTTCCAGGGCAGTTTTATTGATATAAATAAATAAAAGGCTGGGCTGAATGAATGAATGAATTCCCAGGTGGATGTTCAGTGAAGACAACCACAGCTGACTGTCAGACAGGAGTACTAGGAAATAGGCAGACAGAATTGGGCAGAGTACAGAAGAATGACAGCAAGAAATCATGCAAGATTACTTTCAAAAACCTGCGATTAATACAGTGGTTACCCCACAAATAGGATATTTCACTGTAACAGCTGAAAGAGAACACAAAGCTGGACCAGCAATCAAGTTTGAGCAAACGCGCTCTCTCCCTCCTTTTCTTCCTATGCGAAAAAAACCAGGACCTACAATGGTGTAGGCACAGCACAGCAGGGCACAGGCAGCAGGGGTAAAGCAGAGTCTTGCAGGGACAAGAGGCAGTGGGAACTATAGGTCTCCTCCATTTAGTTTTCACTGTTCCTGTATTATTGCCCATAAATTAAACAGTAATTGATTAAGCACTCAGACAGGTTAACAGGACGGAAGTGCAGAATTTCGCCATATTCCTGTCATATTGATTAAATACTCCATTTTACACACTAAAAAACTTCTACTTCCACAGGTAGAGCTACATAATTTTATAGTACATGAAAATACTTTTAAAAATTCTAGTTAGTTTGATTTTATAATAGCACATGTTCAGAAACATACTGGCCAGACACTGGTTTTACTTCGAAAAATCTATTACAAATAATTTCATATTGAAATCACATCTAAATATTTTAGGTTTTGCCCTTTCATTTGCCTAAAATAGTTTATTACTGATATTCTTGCCAGAAAATTATAAGCAAAATAAGAAAAGTCTTTACACATGCTGTATTTCTGCACCCTCAATGGACAGCAAAAGTGAATGGTAAAATTGAAGTGTTGATTTCCACACAGTCACATACCCCATCCCTCTAGGGAATGTTTGATATTAAAATCTCTACATTGAATAGGTATATACTAACTAGCACCTGGTAAATAACAAATTCAAGCCATTCCTTCTCATTATGTCTAGATAAGATATATTCAATGTTCTACAATTCAGTTTAATCTGTAATACCACAAAATGCAGAGTTAATGTAACTAGCATGCAGAATTGCCCAAGCAAGCATTGCAAACCTCAGGTGTCCTCTCTGAAGAAACAGCTTAAGAGAATTATGAAACATCAATTTGTATTTGCAAAATCTTTTATATATTTCATTTCAAAACCTGGTTGGTACAAAATCCAGTGATATCCTAGAACATCTACTTTGCTCTGGGGCAGGAGTTCCACATACAACCAAAGGTGGAATACACAACATACAGTAACTATTAAATGATAACTCTGTTTGACCTTTCTTAACTTATTCATACAGGCAAATACAAGCAGTAAAAGACAATGCTTTGATTACTCTATATTTTTAGATAAATACTTTGTATCCAATGAAATTTTTATTGTGTGCAAGATCTAAGGCTGCACAGAACAGAGCTCTTGCCTTTGGCATAGAGTTTACCTGACTTTCAGTCTTGAGGTGCAGTATTCGTTACTATTATTTTCTGCTATGCAATATTAACCTGCAAGGTCAGATGTCCGCTTTTCCATGTATACACAATCTCCTGTTTCCCCAAAAAAGCATTTTGAGTCAGACAACAAATAAAACTGGATTTCCAATCAAATGCCTTTCAGCATTAGAAAAACTTCATTGGCAGGTAGCTTCACATAGAAAAATTGATTCGAAGAATGAATGGTGCTATACATCAGGAAAAGATTTAGCACATCACTGAAAAGCTTGCTTTTTAGCTTGCAACTTAAAACAGTGCAAGTATCCCTTTCTAATAAGCAACTATACTGATTTCTGCAGAAGAGGTCAAAATAAATGCCAGTCACTGCCATGTTTCTCATGTCAGTGAATATATTTATGCATTGTCCCAGTGTAACCTACACATCTGACTTTAAAAAAGCAGAAAAAGTAATATCAAGTCAATATAGATTTACTATAATTATAGACATACATTTAAAATGACTAAACAAAATAATAAATATAATTCACTGTGATTGAGCTTGTAAGTCAATAACTATACAATTTTTTTTAAAATAGGCAGTAAGTTTGGAAGAGATTCAGCCATATCCTATACAACAGGCTGGGTATATTCTACACCTTTTTTCTTCTTAATGTAAAGGAGCAGAACTTAACATAGAACTAGTATTTTTAATTAAAATCACAGTTAATTTTTTTTGGTTTATGGTTCTGAGAAGAAAAGAGTTTTACAGTGTGTATCCCATGGACAAAAATATTGTGGGGAAGAGTTTTAAAGATACTGTGCTTGCACTGAGTGCAAAATATTTAATCTTTAGACACAAACATAATACATGGCAGCTGCTTAGGTTTGGATTCAAACACTTATTGAGTTTTTATCTTTTACCTCCTGTACATCCTGGCTTTTTGGCACAGATTTCAGCCACATCTGAACCAAAAATATGAAAAAAAAGTGGGTTAAAACCAAAGAACTTCAGTACAAATCACATTTTGCCTTTCCTAAAATTTCCCTTCTCCATTTCCTAGAAACCAAAAAGCATCTAGATGTAAAGTCCCAGCTTCAGTGAACCATAAATCCCTGCAAAAGGAATTCAGAATTCGGCCTGAAATGATGACAGATTCCTAGCTTTACACATTATGGCTGTCATTATTTGGGTAGGGCAGGGGGAGAAAAGTCAAGCACTGATTCTATCTTAGGCCAAAGTGTTAATGTAACATTAAACACTTGTGGAAAGCAGGTGGGAAAAAGGGCATTTTTTATTTCCTTATTATTATTACACATAGTACAGTAAAAACTAATTGTATATTTATACTTTATGATGGAGTTTACATAGTAACCATAATGTTCATCAGAAAAATTAAAAATCCAATTTTATAAAGGAAACATTATATAACTAGTATATAAAGTGGATTAAAGTACTGTATTATATTTGATAATTTTCTTTAAATTCTCTATAAAGGAAATAGATTTCACATACCTTTGAAATATTACTTGATCGACTTGTGGAACGCCCTGGGGATTTGTCATTCTGGAAAACAAAATTAAAAGATGAAAAAAAGTTATGTCAATTGGATTCTGTGGGATTGTTTTTGTGATTGTGACTGCAGAGAGTTTCTCTTCTATTTTTCTTCAGTTTGGCTACTGACTATACAATCGAAGACAACGCAACAAATAATACTCTTGCAAATTACATAAATAAAAGTTGAAAAAAATTCTGTAAGAAATGAATGCTATCAGGTAATTACTGTCAGTTTGTTATGCAGTTTTCTTAAAAAAACACATTTTAAGTGAAAGATCAACGTATCATCAGAGCTTCTCACAAAAACTGGTACTTATGTATGAAATGAAAAGTTTCATAACAAATAATAAAAACCTCCTAGTCACTCTGGACAAATTCCTGCTTAAAAAGTTGAATTCATCCTTTCAGGAAAATTAACTGTACTAGATGATTTCCTGGCCAGCTGTGTTCTGAGAACAACCAATTGTAACCAGGCAGAGATGTAGTTCAGTTTAACAACTACTCCTCCATCCCCTCTCAGCCTTGCAAAGGACACGTACACACAAACCTGCACCATAGGCTGAAATCCATTAATAAAGTGTATGTTGAAGAGCTGCATTTCTATGGCACATGTTTCTGGGTTTATTTTTTTTTACTTCTAATCCAAAAGAGGGAGTGAAGCAGCAGTTCAAAAATGTGTTCAGTATTTATACTTCCCTGGCAATAGATTCAGCTTCATTTGCACTAAAAAGGTAAGATAATTCAGAAACAGGGCTCGTCCTCTTGGTAAAAGCATGGGTCTTAAGGAGATCATAAAAATATTTTTCTCCACACTGAGAATGTAGGTTCAAACAGTCAGGTGAAATATTCATGTCAACGAGATTGATTTTTACATAGCAGGAGTTGAACTGGATACCCTGTGTGGAAGTTTGTTAGATAACATACTTGGGGGAATAAGGGGTCAAAACCCAAAGTAAGGCTTTCACCTCTGCAGGTTAATTTGCAATTCATGCATCACTGAGGCAGGCAAACACATGCATTAATAATTTCATGCACACATGTCCACAGAAGGCTTTCAACTTGACTATGACCCATCTCTACTCAAGCTGTATTTAAAGAGCTACAGAAAAATAGATGAGCTGCCAGCTACAAAAGGCTAAATTTCCTACTTCATTAATTTCTAGTCTAGAAATTAACATTTCCCCAATAATTTGTAGCACAGAACAGTTTTGAGATGGCAAAAATGACCAAAAAGAAACATTAAGCAATTCATCAGCAAACATTTTTTTAAAAAGCACTTTTATTTTAAATTTTTTTTATTAGAAAAGCTGCTTTGATCTCAACTTCAGTAAGCACAGCCATATGAAAAAGTAGTTTTAAAACTACTTCTTGTTTCACGTAACTGTGTATCTCCCTTCAGACTGTGGGTAATTTATGCTTTTATCATGAAAACCATCTTTTTTTTTTTGAACTGCAAATATTAACATACTGAACTATCTCTGTTTCTACTTTGGCTTCACTAGCACTTAGTAGCACAACGGACTCTTGTTCTCAAAATCCAGCACCACTGAACTCCCGCACCACGCAGCACTCTCCTGTCATAGCAGGTAATCCTCAGGACTCAACCACCTTCAGGCTTGTTTGTCAGTCTCATCTTTCTTCAAGAAAATTTTCAAAAAAATAACTTCTTCAAGTTACGCATTCATTTATTCCACTTTGTCCTTGAGGTTGGCCGCACTCTGGACAGGGAAGTGGAGTAGATGATCCTTTCTAATCTGCAGTGTCCTATGATTCAAATATTATTTCTATGACATATTATCCACTGTAGCTTTGGTAATTGCTTATCCTTTCTCAACAGCATTAAATATATACAGTTTTGAATGTCTGCATTTAAAACCATAGGAAATACAGTTTAGATATTCTGGGTAGAGTGTTCAGAGGAGCTCTGCTTTGACCTCAAAATAATAGAAGTTATGGACCCATGAAATTAATTCACATTTTGTGATTAAAAATTATGATCAGGGATCACAGCCGCAAAACTCCCTGCTAAAGGCACAGAGCCTTAATACCCATCACTCAGACTAAAAAAATACATTGTATTTTCTGACAGTGTGGTGAACTCTGGAACTCTAACTTTCTTTGTTTTAACAATCCGTCATTCAAAATTAGTTTTCAAAATCTGTTTCTTGACTACAGCTCTCAAGGCTTTTTACATGATCCATTCTTCTCTCTGGCACTGATGTCTTAAAATCTAGATTATATAGATTTTAGTGTAACTCTTTTAGCACTTCTAATAGCACTTTAGCTAACTACCTTTGTATTATATTCCTGAAATATTGTTTAGTATTTCTTATCAAGAATTCCAATGGACAAAGATTGTAACACGGTAAAGAACATTTTGTCTGTAGAAGGTGTACTCAGGAAAGAAGGCATAACAGGCACATTGCTTGATATAACCAACTCAGAGACCTTGAAATTGTTCCAAGGACAGAGATGATGAGGAACAGGAAGACAAGATGAAGATAAAGGGTCGTCAAGACCTCCAACTCAAATTTGGAAGCTGTGTCAGGGATGGGGCAAAGGTGGTAAATTGGGAGCGACAGTTTTGGAAGTAGGTGTAACAAAATTGTGTCATGTTAGATATTACAGTATAAAACTACAGCACCTTTGTAACTTGGTGTGCGTACTTTGGAAACGATTCCTACACACCCAGCACGCTGTCAATAAAGAATGCTTTACTTTCTAAGGCTCAAAAGGCAGTGTTAGAGGATTCTTTCTGGCCTATTTCGGGATCACACATTATCTCCTTCACTTGAGTTACAAGCTTCTGACTCTCTAAATGAAAACTCACAGCATCCACACTCTGCAGAGTACTAACTCACACATTAAACAGTCTAAATTGAGAGAAAGAGTGCAGGCTCTTCAGTTTTTTTGGGAAAAAAAATAATTTAATCATCATTACTAGGTTCAGGTATTTCATAGGAATTTATCCTGAAAAGCACGAGAACAGAACACAAAATTTTGCACTAAATAACCATACATAAATCAAAGATAGAATTCTTCATTAAAGTTCCCACTGAACTTGCAAGACTATTCACACAAAGAAAGAATAAAGCAGAAAAATTATGGCACAATCACTTTTGAGATTTGTCCCTAAAGAATTTGTGTGCTTCTATTTAATGATTTCTTTACAAATAACTCACACATTGTTAAGAATAATTGATTTTTATTATAACTATAAGTGAAGAGAAACCATTGAAAAATGTTTTTCATGCAAGCTTGCAAATAATATTTTTTTGCACACATTCAATACTAATTTACATTTTAAAAGTTATCACAGAATTATGGAGTCATAGAATATGCTGAGTTGGAAGGGACCCACAAGGATCATCAAGTCCAACTCCTAGCCCTGTGTCAGACACCCCCAAGAGTTACACCATGTGCCTGAGAGCATCATTCAAATGCTTCTTGAACTCTGTCAGACTTGGGGCTGTGACCACTTTCCTGGGGATCCTGTTCCAGAACCCAACCAAGGGGGATGAACCTTTTTCTAACACCCAAAATAAACCTCCCCTGACACAAACTCAGGCCATTCCCTCGGGTCCTGTCACTGGTCACCACAGAGAAGAGATCAGTGCCTGCCCCTCCTCTTCCCCTCACAAGGAAGTTGTAACTGCAATGAGGTCTCCTCTCAGTCTCCTCTTCTCCAGGCTGAACAGACCAAGTGCCCTCAGCTGCTCCTCATACGGCTTCCCCCTTAAGACCCTTCACCATCTTCATTGCCCTCCTTTGCATACCCTCTAAGAGCTTAATATCTTTTTTATATTGTGGTGCCCAGAACTGCTCACAGTACTGCAGATGAGGCCACACCAGTGCAGAGCAGAGGAAAGACATATCCAAAGGATATATCCAAAGACATATATGTTCAAATATCTATCCATACTTTTGCGTATCCACAAAATGTTTTATCATGTCCTTCCAACCAGATTATTTCAAAGAAAGCAGCATTCACCTTTTAGAATTACACTTCTCAGCAGGAAGTATTTAATGTCTGTAATGAGGACTTTTGAGCTCCCTGACTGAGTTTTCTGAATTTACTCACATAGAGTTCTGGCCCTTGAGCAACATGAAAACAAAATATTCAGAGAGATCTCTTGCTAAAATTCTTAAACTGTTTTTTCCTTCAGATAACAGAACAGCAAAACAACTCTTCCCAAGACTCCTTCTGGGCAGGTATGAGCTGGTATGAGCTTTTTGGGTTGTATGTTGTATTATGCGGTCCACAATTAAATGCCTCTCATTACTACCAGGTACCCTGTACCACCAATATATCATCTCTTCTATCCTGTGCTAAATCCAGCAAACATTGAAAAATGTGACAGCACAGAAACAAGTTTCTGTAACTATTCTACTGGAATACCAAGAAAAATCAGTCTGTATTTGTAAATTTCCTATGAATTCAGTTTTATCAAGATCATTTACAAGGATATAATTGAAAATGTAATTCAGCCTTCAATATAAATTCTGGGAGGAAGACCAAGGAGAAATAATGCCACAAAATTTCAGCTTATGACATATTCATGAAACTGCTTTTGGAGGAATGTTATATGCACCTGTTCCACCACATCATACCAATAATAGAATCCTGCATGCAATAAGTAATTAAAATAATTAAAAGCAATTGCACAATGTCTCTTTTTATGACAGTAAACTATGCTGGTGATGATATACTAACAAATTTCAGCCCAACACTGCGTTCTTGATCTGGCGTTATTTTCAGTGACCATCTTAAATTTAAGCCTATTAAACTTTCTAATGATTGGACACAGCTTCTTTTTTTTCCAATTTGCACTGCTAACAGATTTTATTTTTTTTTAAAGCAAGAGAATAGAACTCTGCTGGGTTGAGGAACAGTTAATAATAACAGATTCCTAAAATACTTCTGTGAACAGTTCAGGCTCTCATTCTAAAGAGGAAAGCGGTGGATTAGCTGGTTGCTTTCTGACTCATATATAAATATTCATACGCATGGTTAATGATTTGAAGTATTGCTGGGTAGCACAACACATTTTAAACTCATCCATTTGTCTGGTTTCTTTCCTTAGCTGCCCCTTGTTTTGTTCTGGCTTTGAGAATCACACGGGCTGACCCAGGAAGCTTGCTAATGGATTGCACTTCATCTCTCTAAAGTGAGCACAATAGCATCTAGAATTAATCAGAATATCTCAGTTCATGGAAGAATCTTAAGCAGCAGCTTCTGTCATACAAATACACCCAAACCACCCCAGAAAGAACTTTTGTAGAAAATATTTTGTCTGTTTTTCTGTGAGGTCTAATTTTGCACCCCAGTGGTGCCACGTGCTGCTTCACACATCTGCGCACAGTTCTCAGCCTTAGAGTTCTATATGTGACAGATTTTCATCTCGAAGTCATGTCACAACTCATCACAAAAATAAATGTCTCCTAATTGCAAGCAAAACACAAACCAAAGAAACATGGTTTTGCCTGCCTGAAGTGCCTTTCCACCTCGTAACCTCTCATTGCATCTGCACAGGAGCCTCCTCTCAGCACTTTTTCACTTCTGGAATTTTGAGTAGGAGCAGAAACTGCTTGCACTCTGTGGTCTGAGCTATCAGATATGTAGATGATATCAGGTAGGAACAATAGTCACTGAAGGAGCAGGATTTAAGATTATTAAAATGTATGTATGGACTCTATATACTTATTTCAATACCTTGACATGAAAACAGAAAGACAAAATCACAAAACAGGCAACATTTGCTTTAACTGATAAACAAAACTCCAATGCCCATAATTAAATTAGAAATAAACACACTGTAATTACTGGGCATCATGCATAATTTTACTGTGGAACCCAGAATGTTTTCAATACGAAAGAACAGCTAGACTCAAAGTGCCAACTCACAGACAAAAAGCTCACTGGGAATATCAAAGACTGTGATACAGAAGCAACCCTTACTTAAAATAATAAAATATAAATTAAAAAACCTATTAATATTATTAAATATCAACCAAATACATGCAATATGTACCATTTATATTATTCATATGTACTATATTGCATATATAAAACATCTAAAATTATATAACCAGCTATCTATTTGTATTTACTCTTTACTAGTTATCTGCTCCTGTAAATAGCCAGAGCCAGGAAAACAGTCTCCCATAGTGCAGCTATTGCTACATTATTGAAAAACTAGTCCAGTTTCTTGTATTGGGGTCTAAATTATTAAAATAAATACAAGCATATTAGTATTTATGTATAACTATTTACACCAAGAAGATAACAACAGTATTACTCTTGACAGAGCATACAACCTGCCTCTTGGCCAGTTTGAAGCTCTCCAGCCTCCCCTCTATGGAAAAGGGGTTATGTGGGGCATAGGAAATCAGCTGCTGATTGGTGATAACATACTAACAAATTTCAGAGTAACTGGCAACTCCTATACACCTGTGATATGGAGAATTTCAGTTCTGAAAGCCTATCCTAAACTTACAGTTATCTTTTACTTTTCATCCAATTGTTTTCCATGCTGCTACATATTTTACCTAATTTCTTCATACTTTCGAATATCCCACAGTCAGCCATATAATTCCTCTTATAGATGAATCATTCCACTAAATCATCAAATATAAAAATATTAGTAGTTAAGTCTGTATTTGAAAATGTAAGAAAATTTATCTCCCTTCTTTGTAAACAAATAATTTGCCATTCTAAGAAATTTTGCATTCATGTTTAATCACCTACAAGTCACTAACAAAAAGAGAGAGAAAGTAAATCTAAACAGACTGAAGGTGTCTCTTGTAAAGCACAACTGTGGAAAACTAGCTGATTAAAACAAACAAAGCTGAGGGTGCTGAGGCATTTCAAAATGCCTTTCTGACTGTCACCTGTGCAAACAGACTACATAATCCAGTGTGACATAAAAAAATCAGTTTAATTACCCTAGAATTTGCATGTTTGCCACATTTATATGTGGTGGAATAGTATATCAAGGAACCTACCTGTTCACAGGCTGTTGGGTAACCTTACATAAGAATAATGTACAGATTCTTTACTTGTCATAGGCCCAGTTACTTATTGTGCAACTAAGAAGTCCTTGTGGCCAGATTTGCAGTACATAAGACCATAAAAATTTTACGTAGGTACTTCCACTGCAATAGGATTTGGAGCTAAACATTTCAGGAAGGTTCTTTTTCATCTTTTTGTTCTCTAAACAAAAATCTGCAATGACACCAATTTCATTGTGTACACATATTGCTGTGTTACTTACAGCTGTATCTTGTACTGGTATCTCTAGTCTGATAGATTCCTATCTCCATAGCAGAAGATAGTCTCAGTGTAGCAGGTTATTTTCAGCATAACCTGCTAATAAGCATGATAAATATATCAGAATCTGATCCACCATCCTTTTGAGTTGAAAATGCTAATTACAATTTAATGAGGCTCAGAGCAATTTCCATCACAGGCCAGGATGAGTCAATGGCATGCTTGTTAAGGCTTTCAGAGTGATGCTTCTACCTGCAGTTACACGCCTACCTTCCATGTTACAACATTCAGTTACTCTCTGTGCTGCACATACGTCCAAGGTGAAAAGTGTTTTAAAATGGGAACAAATATACCATTACATTTTAAAAAAAAAGAAAACTAAAAACCCCCAGCATTGAATCAACCTTGAAACAAAGCACAGGCATGCACAGAATACAGCACATACTAAACACTCATCTGACATAAGTGAAATTCCTTTTTCATATCACATAAAGAGCCAGATTTTAATTTGTAGTACCGTACATAGCAAAAATAAAAAGTTCCTTGCCAAAATTACAAATTAAATAAGCGTTCAACACAAATCAATAAACAAAGAATGTGTCTCACATAGTTGTCCTTGACTCATCATGAGATGATAAGCGAGTTCGAGGCCTTTATTGGAAAATTATTTCTGGTAATGCTTATTACGATTGAGGTTTGTGCTGATTTTGGCTGGGATAGAGTTAATTTTCTTCACTGTAGCTAATATGGGACTGTGTTTTCGACCATACTAGAAAGTGTGTTGGTAATTCAGGCACGTTTTGGTTGTTGTTGAGCAGGGATTACATAGACTAAAAGCCTTTCCTGCCTCTCACCCCACCAGTGAGGATGTTAGGGGTGCACAAGGAGTTGGGAGGGAACACACCCAGGACAGCTGAACCAAAGTGACCAATGGCATCATGCTCAGCATATAAAGCTGGGGAAAGAAGAAAGAACATTTGGAGTGATGGCATTTGTCTTCCCAAGTAACTGTTAAACATGAGCTGCTTTCCTTATGATGGCTGAACACCTGCCTGCCCATGGAAAGCAGTGAAAGTAGGGAAAGTTGTTTTGCTTTGCTTGTGTGTGTGGCTTTTGATTTACCTATTAAACTGTCTTTATCACAAACCAAAAGGTCTCTCACTTTTACAAGCCTCTCCCCCATCCCAACACAGGTAAAGTGAGTGAGGGGCTGTGTGGGGCTTAGTTGCCAGCTGGGTTTAAACCACAATACGCTCCAGGAACAAAACTGAAAAAGCCCAGGATTGGAGAAGATCAACATATAAGGGTGAGCAAGAGTCTTAAAACAAAGAAGCCATAGAAAACAGCCAAAAGGTCTTGTTCATTTGTATCTCCTGCTTTCTAGGAGCAAAGTGAACATTTTCCTGCTGCAACTAAGATAACCAGGAACTGAGGGTTGGAAGTATCTCTAATCTCCTTCTGAAATTGCAAAGAGGAGCCATCTGATTCAGTTCAGAGGCCGAAGGAGATCATGTCCTTTCCTTCAGTGAACAAAGGAAAAGAAACAAATCTGAAACTGATCTAAGATCCACTTTCCACATTTTTCTGCTGCAGATTACACACTTCTTCATCCAAGCCAAAAATATGCAGTGCAACAATCCAGCCCCACGTGATTCAAGTTGTGAGCACTTGAACAAGTAACCACAGGGCAAGTTTTAAATGTAAGCTATTTTCTCAAGTTTCAAAAGTATCACAGACTGTATACATACATATTGTTCAGCAATAGAACATACTTTGGAAAGTATATGCGAAGCAGACAAAGTGCTATCACACCCTGACTCAAAGGGTCATGAAACATGATATAATTCTATGTCCAAAGCATCACATTATTAAGATAACAAAGAGAATTGAGGGGATTTGTAGAAACAAGTGCCAGTAAGAAATACCAGTATTTGCATTATTCAATATAACGCATCACATTTTTGACAAATGTCTTCACTTAGCTCTACTAAGAGGTAAAACATCTATGTTGCTAAGGATGGAGTTGGGCAATCAGCAGTACACTGTTGTGTGGCAACAGCCTGATGCCAGTAGGTCTTTCTGCTTCTTTCACCTAGGGCAATACAGCAGACTGAACCTAGTGGTAAAGAAGTTCATGCTACTTTTCTTTTCAAAAAGAAATTAGTCTTATACCACACAGCTCACTTCCAAATGACATGATCTATCAGAACTAGGGTGATCAATATCCTAACCAGCTTCTAAGTTAGTGTACTTCAAAACCCCCATATATTCACATGATTGTTTTCATTGTTTAAATAGAGGTCAAATTTTCATAAACTGCTAATTTCACTCACTGACTCCATCAGTTGACTGACAATACTTTAAGCTTAAGAAAAATCACAAGCATTTAATCTAAGGTTGTTCTCTATGATTAGGTATGTTCTAAAATATTTGGCATGCAAAAATACACATCTAAAATAGCATCTGTTCTTGTCGACTCAAGAACTGTTTGGTGAACACCAAGGAACAAGCATGAAAAATCTACTAAAATTATCTGCCTATGCTCTTCAGACTGGATGTTGGGGGGAAAAGAAAAAAAAAAAGAAAGAAAAAAAGGCTGCTAAAATGATAGTTCCCAATAGTACTTTTCTAACAAGATACAAGTGATGCCTGTCTTTATCCAAAGCTGATCACATAGTTAAAAATTAAAAGCTGCAAAGACAGGTGATGGACAAGTGAAACTTGCCATTACCTCCTTATTAAAAAGTCACAGGGAAAAAACATAGGAAGACTTATAATTTAAAAATCAATAAACTGCTAGTCTGTACTGTAATGGCATACCCTGGTATTATCAAGATGAATGGAATACTATTCACAAATGGTACTGAATGAGAAAATGTAGAGGGATAATATTAATTACAGCTGAAGAAAACATTAGGAAAATAGATACATTTGAAAAAGGAAAGAGGCAAATGCAAAGGAAAAGAGATAGAAGGAAAAATAAACATGGGAAAATGTTTCCCCTGTTTTCTCAAAATATGAAACCACATAAAGAGTAACATTTTTTCCATGCATACAGGCATTTTAAAAAGCTTGCTTTTTAGAGACAAAAGAGAACCTACAGGGAGGGAGAGTAATTGCATGAATCCATTACTGTTAAGATTTTCACCAGAGAACTGCAGTTATTGACACTCTGTACAAGACTTCTCTGACACACAGTGCTTGTAGATTTAATTGTTACATTTAGAAATGCATCTTCACCTACAAATATCTTATTGATGTTTTTATTTTCCACTTCTAATTGCCAAGTTACTTCTCTTCAGCAAAAGCACAGAGCTTTTTATTATTATTGTATAAATATCTAACTGCACCCTGTTTAATTTGCACCATCTCGCTATGTTAGTCAAAGCACTTTAGTTAAAACAGGTAAACCACATAATTTGTGATAGATTTCCACATGTCAAAATGTCCTTCTGCTATATGGTTACTAATGTCTAAATTATCTGGCAATTATAAACAACCTGCATGATTGCACTAACACTTGATTTACATTCATTTAATACTAAAGACATTCTATGGGGTTGAGTATAGTTGATACCTTATCTTGAAAAACTGAAAATGTATATATTTTATTTTTTTCTTGGCATTATTCAGCTATAGAAAATGAAGACAAATGCTATTTTTTTCCATAGAATACAAATGCAACAAACAGTCTGAAGGCTTTAATTTGCCAATCTGTTTTACTAATGTATGACTAGCAGTTCACCTTTGTTTTATTACTTCTGCACGGGTGTGACAAATGTATATGTCACTCTACATCTCTTAGTTTCAAACATGAAATAAAGCAACAATTTAATTATCACTTATTTTCACACTGTGTTAAACGGGTTTGACACAAAGAGCAAAAAGTGAAATGACATCAAATTATCATTTTGTCTCTCTTCTGTGTTGACCAGAAATGCGACACAAAAAAATTTTGCTACAGCACTCATAAATCAAATGGGTCTATCATTTACATATTACTATCCTTTACACATAACGTATTTAAGCATTTCCATCCTTAATCAATAAAGATCTGTTTTTTCATTCTATCCTCTACATGACAGCACTTTAGTACACCGCAATGCCACAGTCCGCTCAATGGGTTTAGGGGAATGTAGTTGGATTTACTCGGGGTGGTGCATGGGAGAAACAACAAAATTCTTAGGAGGTTCAAAAACAACTTTTACTTGCAAACTTTAGAACTCTCAATGAAATAAGGCACTTGGCAAAGTTTAACTTGGCAGTCTTTAACTTCTGCAGACACAACAAGGCACTTAACAAGGCATCGACCAGAATGTTTAGGTCCAGCTTATGTCGAGGGGAAGAAGATAGAAGAAAGAGGAAAAAAAATGAGACAGAGAAAAGTAGATAGTCACCACCCTAGTATCCTGTGTGGTCTCAGTAGCTTTTAGATCTAGGGCAGTGGAGCACGCCACACAGCACAACTTTTACTTGTTGGGTTCACTTGGGCCCTCCCCCAGGTGAGCTCACACTCATTTCAGCACCAAAGTCTCACGTCTGCATTTCACACAGAGCAGTGTTCCCTGCGGGCCCACGTGCTCAGCCACCCCCATTACAGTGTGGGCCCCTGCTGACTTTTCAAATGCTCGTGCACTACCTAGTGCAGGGTGAGAAGGCTCAGGGGGCAGGGGGGAGCACTGCACACCCCCACCCACACAGAGCTTGCCCTGTTCCCCCAACACTTCCCAACTGGTTGTTCTGAGCCAGTCAGCTGTTCCTCTGGTCTCCCACATACACTAAGCACTGTATCTATTTTCCAAAGCTCACAGTATGAAACTTGCTTTTCCATAAGACTCAGTGAATCTTAAGAGAGATCTTTTCATTACCATGTTGAATTCCAATCAGCGTTTGTTCAATTATCAGTCTGAATGCGTTTGGTGTTTCTCTCATTGGTGACATCCTTTCCTCATCCTTCAGGATGCCACCACAAACATCTGGTGTCTGCAATGAACGTCTCCTGTAAGAACACTCTTGGTGGTCAGTATACAAATTTCAGCAAACAGTTGCAAGAAGTAATGGATAATGATTTTGTTGCAAAAAACTAGATGTGGCCTGTGGACCATGTAATTTGATTTTTAATTCATAGTATGGCATACATTCAGTTTTACCTTTGTTAAGCATGACTGTATGTGGATTTTTGAATTGAAAGTACCAACTAACTTGTTTCAGAAGATGGAATTCAGGGGTCACTTTGCTGTCTGCCAGTTATTGTGACCTACTGGATTCCAGTCAATTAGTACCAGAGATGAAAGACTCCAGGTGGTCAAGTAGTTTTCTAATAGCCAAGTATTTATCAAAGGACAAAAGATTAATTAAATATACAAAGTGCCTCCATTACAATAGAGCTATAAAACATTACTTGATTTTGTGTTTTATGTTCAAATATCAATGTTTTTTATCTTTGATTACAAGTTTTATGTCTTTAGTGCCCCTTTAACTCAAACTCCTCTGAAGAAAAGGAAAAATTAAAGGAAATAGCACTTTCCCCAGTCCTCTAAAGGATATCCAAGCATTCAATTATTTTAAAATACAGGTGCCACCTTTCACTGGCAAACTGGATTCATTGTTCAGCCTGAATCCACTAAACTCCAACTGCAACAAGAATAAGAGCAAAGCTATAAATAAGTTCTTAACCATAAGTTCTAAATGCTAAGTAATAAAGCTAAGGAAAAAAAATGGAAACAGAACTAGAGAAAGAACAACACTTTGACTATATGCCTGGCTTCTGATATGCAGCAAACCTATATCTCAAAGATCTCCACGCACAGAATAGAAACGTATGCAGAATGATGGAGTTCAAACTTGAAGTTAAAATATGTCCCTACAACCACTTCTCTGTTTTAGAACTAACACCGAAGTTAATTCAAATCTTCTTTCTGTGTACTTTGATAAACCACAAACCACAGAATCATAGAATTGTTTAGTTGGAAAAGACCTCTAAGATCATGGAGTCCTACTGTTAACTCAGCACTGCCAGGTAACCACTAAACCATGTTCCCAAGCACCATGTTTACACATCTTTTAAATACCTCTGGGGATGGTGACTTAGACACTTCCCTGGACATCCTGTTCCAATGCTTGATCTTTGTTTCAGTTACCTCTAGAATATTTTATGACAGCTATTTGTTCCCCCCTGCTTTCTGAAATATTCATTATATTCATTAATGAAAGCATGCTGTAGAAATTACAATTAAGTTGGGCTTATTCTTAGAACTCACAAGGCTAACTATTGCTATATATTCATTTTTTCCTTATAGCTACACTGATGTTTAATTAAAAGGCTAAGTGTTGCTGCTATTTTAAACATAAAATAAAGGGAGTAAAAAGAAGTGAGGGACAGTATAGACCTATTTGTTAGCAGACTTGTCAAGCAAGTTATACATATTCATGACAGGTTTCTACAGACAGACATGACCTACATATTCAGTCTCAAAGATGTGTTGAGAGATGGACACGTACAGCACAGCATTTACTCATTACTTCTTCTTGGCAGATTTTGTGTTATAAACAGAAATCTCTTAGATGTAAAGAGGAACACCAAGGGGGTAAGGAGGAGGAAGGTTGGGGAAAATAGATAACGATGATAGTGTCTTGAGGAAGATAAAACATTACCCCAGCAAGAGAAGATTTTACTGTTGAGAGCACAATTTCTGATTCTAGATGTGACAAATGAACAGAAAAGAAGACCAAAATATAAGCGGCTCTGCCAAGATATCTGATTAGCTGTAATGCAAAGACATTGTAGACAGTTATTAATTCTTCCCAGTCAGACCTTCATGCTTAATAAAAAGTCCCCAGCATAATTAGGACAGACAATAATTCAAACTTTCCCAGGGTGGCTATAAATAACTACTTACCAGAATATAGAATAGACTATATTTATTTTATTCATATCTGTTAATTACTGCATAGAATTTAGACTAATGCATTGGGAGTAACATCCTGACACTGTAATTGACTCGAGTATTTGCACACAAGACTCTATGCATTTACATGTGTTTGTCTTTAAGACTCTAGCT
The DNA here is from genome assembly GCA_013396755.1 of Sclerurus mexicanus. Taxonomy (NCBI): domain Eukaryota; kingdom Metazoa; phylum Chordata; class Aves; order Passeriformes; family Furnariidae; genus Sclerurus; species Sclerurus mexicanus. The sequence goes on from VWZF01001128.1 coordinate 158,314, forward strand.
GCTAAAAACACCACTGAAATTACCTAGTCTCTTATTCATGAAACATTTTAATTACTGTCTCTGATATCAGTTAATACTTTACGCTTTTCATTTTTTCCATTACTGCAGGTGACAATGAAGCATGTGTGATTTCATTCTATTTTTTTCTGTGCTTTCTCACCAAGGAATCCTGCTTTGCTTTGTCACAACACAAAGTGAAATAACATTACACCCAAGTCACTAGTGTCATTTTCTAAATATAATAATAATAAATACCATACTTCCTCTCATTTCAGTAGATTTCAGTGTGATAAATGCTCTAGATTTCTAGTCTTCAGTACGCTTCCAGGTTTCCAGCAGTCTATGTTGGAAAGAACTTCAAGCACAGTTATAATATTTTAAGAAATTGAAAAGTATTTTGTCACTTGTATTTGAAGCAGGTATTTAACAGGTGACTCATGCAGTGTAAACTGGAGATTTGTCCACTGAAGGTCTGACTCATTCATCTCAGGTAGTGGTCCACACTTTGCAATCTGATGGTCAAAGAAAATCCTCAGCAACTTGTAAACTTTCAGATTTTGGAAACCAGACCTCCCAACTCTGGCAAACATTGGTTTATACAAACATAAAAATGCAGATGGTATTCAGGGGTTCGCTTTAATGTCTAAAAAAGCCATCTTTAGCGCCAAGCTCTTTTTTCTCCCTCATACAGAAACAGTACTCTTGCCAATTATTACTATAAACAAGTAAAACAGGGCTTTCACAATCTGAGCTACTAGGGAAGAAATTATCACAGACATAAACCTCAGAGAAAGGATTAGGGATTCAATTTTAAGTCCTCATATTTTTATTAAGCATTTAACTGATTACAAATGCTGAGTGATCAAGCAAAGACAATGTAAAGGGATTAATCTATATTTGTTTCTCTTTACTTGCTTCCAGAGATTAGTTTCTCTAAAAACAGCACACAAAATCTAATTCCAGAGAAATTGTGTTTTAACTTAGAAGGGCCATGAAACACTACCAGAGTGAGCAGGAAAAGCGAACAGCTTAGGGAAAATGTCAATAGAGAATCAGACATTTTCAGCATCTTCTTTGCTGTTCCTATTTCACAATAAAGACAAAATAGGAAGATGTAATTTCAATATTCTGTTTTCAGTTTACTTTAGGTCTTTCCAAGCTCAGCTGTATGCTTCACTACTTCAGTAATAAGCTTTTCCTTTTGCCTAATTCTGGACAATTAAAATGTTTGTGGATATCAACAATCTCACTAGTATTTAAAACATATGGTTTCTTGAGTATGTTTCAAATATGTGTCCTGGTTGGAAGGTTAATTAAACTATGATTCTATCTGTTTTTCCAGTTGTAAAGGTCAGTATCCAGATTTAACCTACACTGAAATGAAATTAACCTTTTGCATTCAAAGAAAATAGATGTGCTAAAACCACTGAACCGTAATACATCCAAGCACTACAGCGCATAAGTCAGCTTACTCATCCACATTAGAGACAAACTAAGGAGGAAAGATAAGGACAAACTGACAGAACTTCCGAATGTGGTGCCAATTAGCAGGATGAGGAATATAACCTCATACTGTGATTACATGGAGAAACTTTACCAGCAATAAAAGATGCAAATATAATCCCCAATAACAACAGCTCTGAGATGAGTTCTCTTTTAAAATCAATGCACACGTAGTCCAGTTGGACAAGACACTGGAAGTCCCTCCCTAGTGTATGCAAAAAGACAGTCACAGCTGTGAATATGAACATCTCAGCCATCAAATTCTCTCACCTGCACTACTCGTAGTGAGCATGAAATGAGATCACTTCATTCCCTACACTATGCTTTCAGGAAAATTGGATTAAAATAAGCTCAGAAGGTTCAGATAAAAGCAGAAGATCAAGTGTTACACAGATAAAGTATTTTAAGCCTCTGTGATGTAAACTATCTATAAAGCAAAGTATAACAGCTTTTCATATAAGAAGATCCATATGGGAAAGAAGTCATGTAAATGTCCAGCTCTCCCTTGTACAACAGATAACAGTATATCCCTGGAGTCACCCTCTGACTATGATATGTTCCCATGGTGCAAGCAATTTGCATCTGCAATTAACTGGAAATAAGAAATAGTGCAGATGGATTTTTTTCCCTTCTCATGTCTGTGTATGAGCTGCTCAGCAAGGTCATAAGTGCAGAAATGTTAGGGGATACTTCCAGTTAAAAAAAAAAAAATGTTAACATAGCCTTCCTGTCAGTCCCTGACATTAAAAATTAGCACCAGTAGCCCTGAATCAGCTACTAGATGTGAAAGATGCAAGAAGAAATTCCCATCCTGCCTCTGAAATGCTCAGTCAGTAACACAAATCTATTATTCCACTTTAAATATAAAAAGAAAAGATACTTTTACACCACTTCAAATCACTTCTGCAATGCACTCCAGCTCTTTAAGTGCTTCAGAAGATGCAGTTTTGGGTTCATATTTACATTAGCTTTTCAGCTGGATTTTACAGTGTACTTCTCCAAGGGCTATAATTGGTGCAAGTTTTCTTTTGTGGTGCTAAGAATACGTGACCTGGAAGAGGAGCAGAGAATGAAAAGCTGTGTCTTTTACAAGTACGTACTGGAATCTAAGAGTAGATGTCAGGATATTACTAACTTCTTTGCATCCTAAAATAAGTGTGTTCTAATCCCTGAAGTTTATTTAGCTATTTAATATAGTCAAACATTTACCTGATAAGCCATTAAGGTTCTCCCTTTACCAGCAGTGAATCAGGCATCTAAGTTGTGCACTAATCTCCATGACAACAAGCTTGTATATTTGGCCAAAAAAACCTCTGGTAAATTAAGGGTATTTTCGCCTCCTCTTTTACTCTTAGGCATTTAAAAACATAAAAAGTAAAGAATGACAAATACAATAAATGACTCAAGATATTTTTCATAATGAAAATGATACAAAGCAGAACCACCATTAAACAGCAGTGTTTTTTTGAGTTATCTATTTCAGCGAATTATGACAAGACTCGTATCTGTCAAATGAACATTAGTTGGGGAATTGTTAGTTTATTAAGTATTCATTTAAAATGTACTGTAAGGTCTCAGTTCTGCTGTAGCAACCACTGTATAGAAATTCCACTATACTGTATAATTTATACTTAGGGGAGACTAAATTAAAAAGAAAAGCACTTTCCTTTCAAAGATTCTTTGCCTTTGCCATACCTTTGCAAATTCATCTTGGCCACCGTGACAAACTATTTTCTTATTACCATTGACCACCTGTTGTCTCCTCCTCTATTATAGCTCTAAGCTTCCTGTGAAACAGCTTATCAATTAAGCTCACCAAGACAAACAAAAATTCTTTTTTTGAAGTCTTATTCTGTCTCTAGCTGATAGAATAATTGTTGAGCAATGGATGACCTACTCAGGACTGTGTCTCTGCAGCATTTTATATTCTGTTTCACACTATCAACTCAAATTCATATATAACAAATCTATTCAAAAGTTCAGAGACATTAATAATATTATTAATCCATATGAAAATTACTGAGATTCATTTATGCTTATGAAGCAAACAGGTTGCTTTTTTTCCTTGCCTTCGCAAATATATGTTCCAGATTTCAAAATTTGAGACTCAGGTAAGTTTTCACATTGCATTCAGTATCCTTTAGTGTTGAAGAAATCAAATGTGCATCTGCGAAGGAAACCAACAAAGAGTTGAAGTTTTGTCCTTGTGATGAAAATGTGAATATACCCTCTGGGTGGTTGTAGGTAAAAAGATATGAGTCAAGAGAAAAAAACAAAACAAAACAAAAAAAAGACAATGAGCAATGATATGCCAAAAGCACAAACCTTCACAGTAATCCTCTTCCTTCCCCCAAGAGGGAGAAATCTGCTGGAAAATTTGTATGGTCAGTAGATGGAATGGCTTCTGCACAAGAAACAACTAAATCACCATTCAAACTAGAAGAGGGACAATAAGCTGAAATATGATAGGGGGCCACAAAATCATAAGAGATATGGAAAAGAGGAAATTATTTTCCAGTCTACCAGTACCAGAACAAGAGAGCACCAAATCGAACTACATTACAACAGATTTGAAGTGAAGTAAATATCATTAAGTGGATAATGTTTAATAAGTACATCAGAAATTTTTCACATCTTAGAGGATTAAAAGTAACTGAAAATACTAGGAGAAGGAAAGTTCATTGAAGCGGAACACATCAAAAATTACTTCTTGGCTAGGAATTCCTTAAACTACAATACACTGGATGTCAGGGGAATATTCTGGGGAGTCATGCTAAAAGGTCATGCTCTTACCTTACCCTTCTCATAGCACTCACAATGAGCCGTTGTCTGAGACACCATACTGGCTACACGGGCTTTTAGTTTGTCTTCATTTGGACCTTCTTACATTAATAGACCTGAACTGGATAATTATAAGACTGAAAATTGTCATTTCAGTTATGAAGATGGCGATAAATGAGAACGTTTCACACAATTCAATAGAACTGTTGTCCAATATTACTTATGACAGTATTTCACTAATTCAGTCCTCAAAGACATCTTTGCAAAGGTAAAGCAAATTCTTTAGTTCCCATTAGCTTAGACTTACTGGAAATAACGTTAGTTTCCACCAGCTGGAAATTCAACAGACCTGAAAACTGTGAGGAGCTATATTTTTAATTGTGAAAACCTGCAGTACAACAAACCTTTCATGAATTCAGACTGTCTGAAGGTAAGATGGAATCATATGTGACTTGGGGGAAATTCCTGGTGAGTCCTTCGTCTGTGGCTTTGTCCACACTTTTTCCTCACAAAGCAAGTTCAGAGTAAATTAAACACTGTTCTTAACACTACTGGACAACATTTTGAAATTTCTTTACCATTTATAAGGAAATGAAATTCAATTATTTACAATAGCTGTGGGAAAAACCCCAAACATATAAAGGGGTTGCAAATACTACATAATATAACTAGGATTATCTTTGATTATATTTTTACTTTGAAGTTAGTTGGCCAATTTGTCCTTACTGGGAAAAAAAGATCTAGAGATCAGCTTTAGTAACAGGCTAGCTAATTTTCTGCCACTTAGATTAGCGTTCCATTTCTTGAAAGCATGGCTTTCAGAAGTTTATTTTCTTCCTTTCGAACCAGCAAGCTTATTCTTACACAAGATATTTCACCAGACAATATGGCCCCACTACTCAGCACTTTATAGCAAGATCTGTTTCAATTGGCAATTAGTAGAAAAAAAGCACAGTAAATCACAAAAAAATTGACAAACTATCAGTAAGTCAAAGGCTCTTATAAACAAATATATTCTAGACATTTTGACTGAGATGGATATCTGACCATCCACACTACTACTTCCTTAAATTGGTAGGGAAAATTCTATGGAATGTCTATATCAATTTCTTAAGAAACAAAACACAGTGTCGCTCAGGTTTTCAAGAATTCAGATATGTGATATTTTAATCATTATAGAATAATATTTTTGATGAAAAAACCTGTTTTAATTTTAAAAAACCCCAGCATGTCAGTATACCTGTATTAGACCTGTGGCAAAAAAAAAATATATAATCTCAGTATACTTACCTATTTTATCTAAAAGATTGTCTAGGTTTACTACTGATTTACATGGTCTCATTCCTGTATCTGCCATGTGATTGACTCTCACATTTATCAGTTCTCACATTTACAGTTTCAATGAATTTAGATTTTAATCCTGAGGAAGGTTTTCCTCAGGAATTTGTAACAGCACACTGACCATTTCTCTGAAAGTGTTAATTTTGGATGCTGTAAAACCTATTTTAAATTACCATATCTAACTTACAGCATTAAAGAATAATATGAAAATTATAACAGCATGGACTGGACTCAGTGATGCAGCCAGTCCCCTCTAGACATATTTTGGAAAGAATGTGTTGTAGCTTTCACTAGAGAGTAATTCTTTTTCACCAAAATTGATGCTTAGCAGGAAATCTTTTTCCTTCAGTCAGCCTTTCACTGAAAACATGATTTTTTTTTTAAAAATTTCAAGACATGAATACCAAAAAAAAGAAAACTTTTGTTTCAAACTTGGCTAATACCTACAATAATGACTGTCCTGAGCGATGATTCCAATGCAAAAATTACCCAAGTTTCAGTTTTGAAATTCCTAGGAAGCATAAAATGGCACAAGCACTTTAATGCTATCTGCTCTTGAGCAGTTCTATAACTACACGGTCTCAGACCTCAGACTATGTGTATCAAGACAGCTTACTAGAGATTTTGTAAGATGTAATATGAAAAATACAGTGTAAGCAAGGCAATTGTAGCAACTGTGGGGAATGAGAAGCACATGTGAAGATTTGTACATTAGTGTATTATCTCCTCTCTGTGTTCAGCATTCTGCTTATGTTATCAACCAAATGCAATGGTGCCACTGGTGATTCATTCGGACTGGAGTTACAATAGAAAAAGCAACACCTAAAATTCCCATTCAATTTAGTGACAACATCAAAAGCTTTAATGGAAATCTACACATTCAGTGTAAAGCCTCAGCTTGAATGATCTGAATTGCCTATCATATTCATTTCCTTTATTCACTAGTAAATTGAATCCTGCTATGTGGGCATGGCTATATAGCCACAACATCATAATGAAGTCATTGTAATACATGAATTAATAGAAAGTGCTTGATGATACGCTTTTGTTCCTAGTGAATGTTACCACCAGTGTTCATAATGAGTCCTGTGCCAGCCTATTGTCAGAAGCCTGCAACATGACCTGAAAACTCTGAGAGATGTTTTTAAGTCAACTTCTGTTTAAGAAAAAAAATGGCAACCCTGCACATACCCTAACCCCTAGTCAAACAGCCTAAGCATGCTTAGTTACTAAAGTAAGAATATTAATTTTAAAGGGTTAGTTTTGTTTCCCTAATAAATCTTTACTATTCCCTTGTTTTTTTGTTTGTGGAGGGGGTTTTGTGGTTTTGGTTTTTGGGGTGGTTTTTTTTTGGGGGGTTTTTTGGGTTTTTTTTTTGAGGGGAGAGGGGTGTTTTGCTTTTTTATAATTGTGGGGATTTTACCTTAAAAAAACCCATAATTTTTCTTCTTTAAAAAATGCCATGTACTTGAATCAGTCTGCACATTCTTGTGTTGACTTGGCTTAAAAAAGCAGGATATAATATGGTAAAATTATTCATTATTTTGACAGATACATTTGGGAATTTGGAACAGATGATCTTGCTGGTGCCATGGGAGAATTGTAACTTTCCCATTAATTGTAAGCAATGTAAAATTTGTATCTTAGCTTATTTTCAACTACTTGAGTAGGAGAGAAATCCTAAAGACAAGTAAATCCTAAAGACAAGTACTGTATACCCAAATAGTTTATTTATGGTGTTATTTTTAAATTACTAAAGTATGACATTAATTTAAATATAAGGTATTTGATCATATGCCTGGATATAGCTCTACTTATAATTCAGTGTTGACATTGTAACATACACAAACTACCCAGCATATGTTCATATTTAACAATTTATCAGGAGCTCAATGTCTTTTTTTTAGCTCACTAAATTACTGAAATTAATAATTTTTTTTATAATCTCTTACTGCATATCTGATAAAACTAGTATTATGGTCAAAAAGAACCTTGACATCTTAACTTGAAAGTTATGAAACCTAGCATACTTCAGCACTATAAGCCTAAAACACAACATGAAATTATTACATAAGTATAAAATTATTAAAAAGCATCTAGTTTACTGCTATTAAGTACCTGCATTTATATATACTAATGCCTGTGTGACAGAGAACAGCAAAAAGCACATTTAACAATCCTCCTGATATATCAAGCCCCAAGCTATTTCTAAAACAAGCTGCATGTTTCAAAAGTTCTTGAAGATTCAGTGACAAATCCCAAGCATCTCATTTTTATAGATGCATTATCCCTCTTAAAAACCTTAGTTTAATATACACTGAGGCTGCTGTTATAAGATACAAAAAAGATACAATTAAATATTCACACAACTAACGGGAGGTATAAACAAAAATACACTTCTAAATGCAAGTATACTAGCTAAAGGACTCCACAATTAAAAATTGTGGTATAAAAAATAACATAAAATATGGAATTATAGAAAACTCTGCCGTGTAACACTATATTAATTGCCTATGCAATGCTAGCAAAAAAATAAAAAAAATCCTGCCTCCAACTGAGGGATAAAAAGTTAAAGAGTGTATAAACTAAACAGGTTACCTGCAGCTCTGGCTTCAGGATAGTCTGACAATACTCTCTGCTGCTTTCACACACAGCCTGCATTCAGTCCTTTCTCCCTGCATAGCTGCACATCTTGGTCTCCACCCTTTTAACTTTTCATCACATTAAAATCACATAAAAAAAAGTTAATTATTGTTTTCCAGTGAGAGAGCTTCCAATGACAGCATGTGACTCTAGTAAAGTCTTTGAACATAAAGCCTTTTCCACATTTTAACTCAGCTGCCTGCCTAATTCATGAAAACCAATAAAAGACTACTTCCCATGTAAATATGTCAGGCAGCGAAATAACTACTTTGAAATTAAACTGAGGTTAAGATTTAGATCAGACTTCGGGAGTTAAAGCAAAAAGCTCAAATTCCAGCAAGTGTTACAGTGCCTAGATATCACAGAGGGTCTACTTACATTGTGGCCAAATGCTGTCCCATACCAAAATAAAAATTAACTTTTACCTAAGTGTACCATGAAATGCCAAAGAATCTAGTACACTGTAAATTATGTACAATGCTGAGGCATCCCAAAATCAGGTTATATGAGGCACATCAACTACTTTTGAAACACATATGATCATTCTGCACTGCTGAATTTACAGAAACAACTAGACAGGATCAGTCTTTTAGTAATGCTTTTCGTACAAATATATCACAGAAGATGTCTTCAAATAGAATTAATAATCTTTCAGTTTCACCTTTGCTTGTGATGTGAGAAACTCTACTGCCAAGTTCTTAAAGAACTAACTTGGGTACAAAACTATGAATTTAACTTCTTTCTCCATCTATTCAGAGATACCTTTACAAGAAGTGATATTCAAGGACAAACGATGCCCCCAGAGATTCTGCCCTGATTCCAAGAACCTCTGCCTAAGCACCCTCAAACTCCAAAAAATCTTGGTTAAATTTTAATCTGAAACCATCCTTGAGACACAGTCAGCAAACTCATACTAAAAAATAAATAAATAATAAAAAAATATTAAAATATAGCAAAACCTTTTTGACTTCTACACTGAAGTCAGCAATTTTTATTTATACTGAACTTCCAAGCCCCTTCTCCAAATCCCTCAATCATGAAGTCACCAGCCCAAGAAAAGCTCCTGTTCTTTAAACCCTTGCAAACAATAGTGGAAGTGACATAAGAGCAACCTCTATGAAGCTGAAAGTTAAATGCACGCGTGCCTGGGTGGGAATCCTGGATGAGCATTCTGACTACTCATCCTGACATTCTTGCCTCTCATTCCTGAAGTGACTAGGCACCAAGACGGCATTGAACAGTTCAATCTGTAAAATGGAACAGTTATTGCCACCTTCTACTTCTCTATTCACCTGGATTTTCAGCGCCTGTGAATGTGCTGACATATTTCCTCCTGTTCTGGTTAGTTGGGAATCCACTGCAGGGAAACCTGAAATTAGGAGTAGTACTCTGCTTGAAATTATTTGAAGGTATTTCACGTTCTTTAGGCTTCCCACAAGAACAGCTTTTTTAATGCACTGAGATGAATTTCTGTAATTGTGACTGTCAAAGGGGTAGAGGAAATAATTTTGGAGATAGCATCAGTAAGTGACAATGATTTTTTTCCTTTGTAAAAGCCAGAGTAGCCTCAAAGTTGTATAGGAATGGCAAATACATACTTGGCTTCTGAGACTCTTGCAAGTTTTTAATATGAAAGAGGCATAAAAGGCGCTCTTTCTAAATCCATGTAAGATTTGATAATTTATTTCAATATGCGTCTGAGTAAGAGCCCAGGGATATCTTTAATAGTAACAAGCAGTAGATCCAGTAATTAAACATTGGAACTCTGCCAGAGAAGTTGGTCAATGTTAAAAGTTAATGTTCAATGGATATTAAAAGGAATGCAACTGGTGAAATTAATGAAAGAAAACACTTTTATCATGGGCTGGTAAATACCCTATTATCCCCTCTTCAGTTTAGGGGACATGTCACAGAAATATAGATATTTGTATTCTTCTGCAGGTGTCTGTTGCTCTTAAAGAAGACATAACTATTTTTATGTCCATCTTTCTTAGGTGAGAGAGATGTAAAGCTCTCACATTTGAATTTCAGTATTGCTTTCTCATGTTCAACACTTTGACAAAGCAGAAAAGCAATTCCAATAGCAGCACAATTTTCCCACTTTCAGGAGCACAGTAAATAATACCAACCACTGTCATACTGTAGTATAATGCCAAAAATATAGTGTATGCCTTACTTTATATCATACTCAACGTCATATAAAGGTCTTATACTTGTAGCTATAGTAAGAAGCAAACTTAATTAGACTTACAAACATAGTTGCATGCAAGTTAATGTTTTGTGCTCTTAATTGTTTATTTAAAAGTTGTATCCACTACTCAGTCTATAACAGGTAAATTTATGTAACTGGTGTGTCCAAGAATTAAGTGACGAATGATGAAATTTCATGATTTGCATTTTCAAAGCAATGCACCTGAAAAAGATAAATTAAAAACCACACAAGAATAGCATGTGCTGGGGAAAAAAAAAAAAAAAAAAAGAAATCTTAACAAGAGAAGAGCAAGCTTTTTTTGCCAACCTACATTTTTGCCTTGTGGATCTCTGAAATAGTGATTAGGACCAGGTTGTCTTATCTCACAAGATCTGACAAGATCACAGCTCATGGCAGGATGAAAGGTTAATTTTGGTTTTAATGTGCTCATTGCTACTGCAAGGAGTGAGATAAATGGAATAGAGAAAAGGAATTTTAAAAAAAAGATACAAGTACTTCAGGTAAATCCAAGTATATTTAGCTTTTCCAAGCCCTCAACTCACATGTCCACAGGTATTTTAGAGATACACTTTCAACAAATCATGGTTAAAGAATATTGTTATGAACATGGTTGCTTACCCTCTCCACTGAAAAATATGCTTTTCTGACTGAACGTTCTACAGGTGATTTTTATGCATACTGGTTTTGCTCAAATCTATTCTAATCTGAAAATTAGATAAGATTTTGCAAATCAAAACAAAAATCTTTCTAATGTGTAGTATTTAAGCTTTGATTACAAGTGAGGCTCATTTAAAAATGCATTCACCTTAAAAACAGCATATCTGTGAGTTGAAGCACATTGAAAATTTATGCATAGTTGATGAGGTGAAATGCAAAGAGTAGAAAATTGTGTTTAAAACCTTTCCCTCTTCTTTCTCCCTGCAAAGACATCTATGCTGTCCATTTCTGGCTCTGAAATTTGAAAGACCTAATCCAGCAAAAACTTCCTCCTAACTGAGAAGACCTTTAGATCTGGGGAAGAAAGATGTGCACTCCTGAGAATGTATGGCATGATGGGAGATGGAAGAAAACAATAAGGGAAACGTAGCACATATATATATTCTGAATGTGATTTTCAAGTTCGAAATGTACTGAAAGGTTTTAATTTTTACTATTTGAAACAAAAACTTAGAAGAATTCTGAAAAAATAAACTTGAACATCAATTAAATTTTTGAAAAAACCCAACTTTTTTAACCAAAGGAACTCAACAATTACTGGACTTTTACTAAAAAATGCATTTACTTCTCAGAAGGCAAAGCAAAATTCATTTTTAGTTCAAAAGGTGAGCCTTATGGAACACAATAGAAAAAAAAAACCAGTTGCATAAATGTCAAAAACAGCTTTATGGTTGTGAAAATTTCATCACAGCAATCTCTTGACAGCATAGGTTTTACTGAGGATTATAAAGCAGTTTCAGCTACAGTTTCCATTAATATAACTATCTCAGGCCATCCAAATCCAGAGGCAGTGGCTGGAAGGCTCCTAGAGAAAACTAAGAAGCTTTCTTGAGCAGACATGTTATTCACAGACATCCTGCTGAATCTATTTTTTTAAATTGTCTTAAAGATTACTTACAGACCAAAAGCATTGGAATACATTCGATTTTCACTCTCAGCTTTCTAAATAATGTATTTAAAAACTCATCATTTTAGTCTTGGATCTTGGACTTTATTTAAAGTTGGGGTTGATGAGGAAAAGAGTAAATGTATAACTGTCCTGGGTTTCAGTTTCACATACATTCACATTCCCTCATACACCCCATTTAGAAAAAAAAATAAGTAAAATGTATTTTGTCTCCTCATTCTTTATCATGACACAGGAAACTTAACAATAATTTAATTCTTGTGTCTGATATGGAAATATTCATCCTTTCACAAAGTATTTATAAATTTAATATTATTGACACAATAAGGCTATGATAATTACTGGTTGATTATTATTATTATTGCTATTGTTATTAAGATTAACCTTATTATATCCTTGAAGCAGCTTCAGATGGCTAAAGGACTAATGTAAACCCTCAGCTAATAAATAAAGCAGTTATATTTCTTGGTGGCTGCAATCAGTCCAAGGCAATCGAATGGTTTGTGAAATATTTCTGCATAACTGAAACAAAAACGGCAAGAATTTACATTATCCCTGTGCATCACAAGTTTTCTTATCTTATGTTTTTTATTTATAAAACTTATATTCTACCTAGAAGCTGTAATCAGACAGAAAGAGTAGAAAAAGCCCTAAAAGAAGTGGTCAGCTTGTTGGAGCAGGAATGTCTAGAACACCACTGACAGTTTTGTGATAACACACAGATGTTATTTGATAGGTAAGCTGCTGGAGTTATTTGCAAAAAAAAGAAATAAAATACTGTGCAACAAAGTAGGCACTATACTACCCGCAGGGAAAAACAGAAGCTACTAAATGGTATTGGAGAACTGTCTTGCTATGTTTTTAGCAATGCTGAATGAAAACAAATATGTTTTGCTTATTATTTGACATAAAGTCACCACAGGAGTTCTACGCTTACATAAAGCAACCGTGGAGACTATTCCATTTATCTTTAATTTTAAACTACATCTAATATAAGAATACAGAAAAATGCTCAAAATTGCATTACTTTATTTAATTCAGGTGAATATATTAACTTCGTAAAATAAGTTCTAATGGATTAAGTTAGAAATTGTATTTACTTTTTCTGAGAGCTATGCTGAAAGTCTGCAAGCTTGCCAGAATTCTTTTTAGGTTATTTCTCTGAAGAAGGCAATCTTTATGAAAGTAAAATACAAACTTGTAATCAGAAAAATTCAAACACTAGAATACTATTGTCCCAATTTAGAACAAAAAGCATACAGGCAAGGTCACATCCATCCCACTGTACTGCTTCAAATGTGAAAAATCACTAGTGAACTTGGTCTGACTCCCTATGAGCTAACAGGAAACAAAAATTTCAAATATTCTTCCACCTTTACACATACTTTGGAAAGACAGAGTTTACCTACACCACGCAGTAATAAAATTAAAAATAGATCACAAATCTCCAGACAATGGCTCTTTGAAACAAAACTCCTAATAATATGATCTCCAGATGGCAAAAATTGTGAAAGAGAGGCTCTTTGCTTACAGTGATTTTCTTTTTTAATTAAAGTACATTCTCAACTCCAAAATACATTTTCAATGCAGATAATTTGCTAGTCACTTCTGAATGCGTGGATACGTAGATATGCACAGATTTCATTCTGACTGGCCTTTATGCATTTAATTTCCTCCCAAAAATAAATACATAGATAACCAAACCATATTGAATTCTCTCATGTACAAAGCTAAATTGCTTTCAATTATATTTTTTTATCTGCAGGAAACCAATTGTTTTACTAACCACTTTGAATTGAGAATAAATATACAAAATTTCTATACTAATTGCACATCTCTTGCATCTGAGAAGCTGATGAGCAATGCATTTTCCATGGCAGGCACCAACTGACCAAAGCATTAACTCCTATTGTAATCCACATTGTTAAAATAGTATCTCTTTGCAAATGGTTCTTCAAATGCTAAATGCTGAGTTGAAAAATAAAAAAACCAACCTACTTACACCTAGCCTCTATCTTATGAATAAATTCTGAAACAATTGTCGGTGGCAGACAGTATCTTTATGCCAGTTTAAATTCAGGGCAGTGTATTCATGACTTTATGCAGAAAGAGCCGTGCATCAGCCTTTCCTGCAGCCCCACACATCTTGCAGTCAGGGTATTTTCCACACTTCAGTGACATAAAGGACACTGTGGAGCAGCAACGTGATGCTGCAGTGGTTTAAGAATTAACCTTAACCCACAACAGCAACAAAACTGAAGGGAAATCATACTTAGTCTGTATAAAATACTCAAACTATTTCATACTACTGTAATTCAACATGCATAATTATTGATGTTTTGACAATTTAGTAATTATCTATGCAATCACAAAATAATTTAAACTGATTAATAGAATTTCTCATTTTTCTGCATTTTGTTTTTATCAGCTGTTAACATTCCATAAGCATTAATATTTATAGATTAGAAAGATTACACCAAGTAATTAGCACATGCTGAAACAATATTACCCAGAGAAACCAAACATCAAACATTATTGTTTCTATAATATAAAAAATTATTCAATTATTTCAGCACCAGGGAATATTGTACTCTAAATTATTGTAACTTACCAAGAAGAGCATGTGCCTAAATCTGAGCAGGTAAAATTATATTTCCTCACTAAATATGAAGTCTAAGTACAAAGTTTTGATGTACCGCACTCCATATTATCAACAGAGCACCCTGGGAGTCCTCAGAAGTATCTGTACTGCCCCTGTGGTCTTCATTTTAAGTGAGTTTGTCATTAGATAAACCAACATGCCTCCTGTTCCATGATCTCATTACTATAAAGTTCACTACACATAAATTTGCTCTGCCTACCTTCAAACTTACACTAGTCACAGCCTGTACTCAACAGCTTCTCTACGAAATGCAAGGAGAAGCAAGTCTGCAGCTACTGCAGGTTTGGTGATTTTTCTTCTGTTTGCTTGTTTTGGAGTGGTTCTTTGTCTAGGGAAAACACAAGTTCAAATCAATAGCTTTTTCAGTAAATAAGCTTTTTCCACAATCACTTTTGTTCCACAATACACCTTTTCCCCTTATTTACACATTTCCCTTACATATTTCTTTGAATGGTTATACTGAAAACACCAATTGTGGGCTGATTGACAGTAAAGATAACCACCCAAGAGATTCTTGTCTGGGACTCAAGACACTGTGAAGAGCCAAATTACACCCAGGAAGAGTAAAACATGGAATTAATACAATCTTCTACATCCTTCAATTTTTATTTTTTCCCAGTCTTTGTTCCTTCAGATATTTGACCCTTTTTATTCCTTTTTATAACTTGGGAAGCAAAGGAGCCAAAATTTCTATAAACTACCTGATTAACTTCTATGAAAGGAATACAAGTTCTTAGAAAAATGACATAATCTCTCATTTTTAATTCAAATATTTTATAGCCAACTACATTTTCAAGTAAGAATTTTTAACATGGTTTTTCCAAACACATTTTAGAATGCTAATCTTAAAACAAACAAAACCAAAGTCTTTGCAGGATTACTTTTAATATCTTAACAAACATAAAAGGAGAATAATAGCCTAAACTGACAGAAAAGTTAGTTGCATTGGGAAACTTTCCATTTTGGCAGTGTTGGGTTTATGGTTGGACTCAATGACCTTAAAGATCTCTTCTAACCCAAATGATTCTATGATTCTAAATGAAAAAAAAACAGACATGTAGGATGAAAATCTTTCTTCACTGTCACAACAGAAAAAAAGGTGCAGTCTTCCAATTTAGTAATAAAACTGAAAATACATTACCATATTTACATACTGCTAGAATGAGGAGGCATTTACAGCCTGAAAAATGAAAGTGTAGACTACACATGTGAGCATGCTTCACTGCAACTTAGAACACGATTCTCGTGTGTGGAATAAATACCATATTAAAGCTAAAAACAATAAACACCTCTCAAAATTTAACTGTATCATTTCTGCATAAGTAGAAAATAAATGGAAAGCAAGACCTTCTCTTTGTAATATCAATATGAAGTCCATTTTTGTCATGCTTTTCATCTTTTTCTGTTTAATCATGAGTATGCTGTACATCATAAAACTCTGCTTCTCCAAAACAACAGAAAAGAGAAAAAAATTAACTGAAAAAAATCACTATTTTTCTCCCCATCCGTCATCAAAGAGAAACTAGTGTTTAACTTTTGGATATAAAAATGCTAAAAGAATAGCTACAGTTGGTGCCTCTCTTCTTAATGTAAGGTGGGCCAAACCTAAGAGCTATTTACAATACCTTATAGAAAACAATACCTCAATTATATAAACATGCAACCTACAGAGAAAAAAACTGAAATATGAGACATAGAAAAAAAATAGATCTTCACAAATTATGAAATCCAAACACTTCTATTTAAACAATCATTAATCATTAGACAAATCATATCAAACTGATCTAGTACAGAACTTGTATCATTCATATAATTGATTTTTTCAAAAGAATTGGCAGGGCAAGAATATCTAGGATGTATTTCCTTTAGAAATAGGGAAAAAACCCTACACACAAAAAAAATCAGAGACAGAAAAAAAGCTAATACAAATATCCTGGGCAATTGTTTTCATTCTAAATTTCAAGGATCACAGACATGGGATTCCTGTAACCCTCTACACAAAATCACATAGCAACCTAAGGCATATTATCGGCAAGAGCATGCTCTTCACTTTCCGTCTAAATTTCCCCTTCTTAATCTCATCCTTTTACTCCTGTCCCATACTTTATGAAAGGGCAAGGGGAGGGGAATATAAGATTAACCCCAGATGTAATTAGCCCAACAAGGTCACATGCAGTTTTCTTTCTCAGTCAACAGAAGTGATATGGCCAGCATCCACACATTGCCATCTTTGACCATAGAGACAGTTTAATTAAATTGTTAGGACTGGCATTTTCAAGACAAAGATTTGAATTAACACCTCTGAAATTGCACCAAGGTACCTGGTTCAAGCTGTTACCTCCATCCCCTGGAGAACAAACACTAAACTGCAGCCTATCTGTTGATTCATCTTAAGAAAGGAACTAGATCTTCTGCCATATTTTCTCCTCCTCCCTTGTATTAATTATCCAAATTTTTTTAATCCTTCCACTCTCAACCAGGATAGGTCTAACATCTTTTTCTCTATGGGATTTAAGCACCTTACAATTTTAAGTGAAATTTCACCCGGAGTGTTCATTAGCTCACTCTAACGAGGCTGAAATAATACAGTAGAAATGACTTTCACAAAATTACATGGAAGTTACATACAACACAAGCCAGTGGTTTAACCTACATGGTGGTTCTTTTTCTGCTTCAGTTCCTCACTCCAGCACTTTCTGTTGCTGTTCTTTGTTTAAAGGGGACACCACAATTCCAGTTGCAATGGCAAGTATTCAGTGACACTGCCAACTGGAAAGCAGAGACAAAACATTAGATTTCATAATCTTCCCACGGAGTATCTTTGGAAGAATCCACTAAAGGTTATCCTTTATCTGAAGGTCTGATTTCTCCCCAGACCCTCTCCTACCTCAGTCCTCCATCAAAATCCTGTAAAAAGAGAAACTCATACATGCTGCAGATTTCAAAAAGCCCTACTTAATCTTCTATGCTACAGCATGTCTCTACTAGATATGAGGAAGAACGACAGAGACCTCCAATGAAGACTCAAGCTTCGAGACTCAGGCTTGCTCACAAGACACCCCTGATGTGTGCAGACTCATTATGCTGCAGGAAAATCATCCCACAGGTTGGTTGGAACATGGAGCCGAGTGTGGGCTGAAACGGCTCCACAACACTTTGACACAGCACTGCACTGGAAGAACAGCCAGCTGCAGAGATGGGGTGCACTGCATGTCTCACTCCTGTGAGACAAAACCAACACCAAAGCATTTGTAGTGTTGGGAAGACTTTTACTGAGGATAGCAAAGCAGAAGCATACATTGGGATGCATCTAGGGAAACATACAGCTCCCTGTAGCTTTCTTCCTCTTTAGCCCTGTCTGTAGCAAAATTTATGTACTAATATGCGTGCATTAAATGGCTTCTATGTATGCACGTACAACCCTATTTTCCTCTTAAGCATATATTTTGGAGTATATCTTGCAGTAGTAATTACTTTGCAAACCACTTCACAGTGGGAATGAACCCTGTTGCAAAAACTGCACAAACTTATGTGATTAGGTACAATTTAAACTAGCAGGGTTGGAATATAGATATACACTGCACAATCTTTTATGCACATACTTGACTCTGAGCATGCAAATGGCATCAGTATAGACTAGTCAAAGAAATTATGGATACACATTTCTGCTTACAGGACTGAGTTACACAAACTGTAGCAGTCAGCACAGTAGAGAGCTTATCCTTAAACTGTTTCTGGATCTTGTAATTCAAGTATTAGACAGCAAAATATCATACAAAAACTAGGGATCTTCAGGAATGGGAATATAAGTAAACTTGCAATTTAATTTAAACATTTAGTACTACCTTGAGATTTTTAACAAGATAAAGTTGCACTATCACCCTTCATAACTTTCACAGCTTTCCTTGCTCGTATTACTTTGTCAATAAAAGAAAGAGAAGAGACATTTCTTCAATGCTTCGTATCATCTGTAACTCCCTACTACCTTGTAGGTATTCAGTTAATGATGAAACTGCAGGTTTCACTGAGCTAGAATGAGAATAACCCATATCACCTTATAAAAAATGTAGGTTAATTACTAGGCCTTGTCTGATTTTATCATTTTCTAAAACTCACTTTCCATATAGAAACTAGATGGTGATCTGGCAATCCCTTCTTTTTTTCAGTATCTATAACCCAACATCATACAAGCCGGAGTTTTATACACTTTAAATTAAATCTAAGATTTTTACAAATAGATCAAAAATTGCTAGAAAAAAAATTTCTTGAACTTTCAGTCAAAAGTTATGTGAACAAGTCTAATGCACTCAAACATAGCTCTCCTCTTCAAAACTAATTAATAGCTTTTAAATTCTACACTGAAATGATGCTCCTTTTCCTGAGTGAAACAAACTACTGAGACAGCTTCAACTATATAAAAAGGAAGCAAATTATGAATAATTTATATGAACTAGATTTGAACCAATCTTATGAACACATGTTGCTATGAGAAACAAGATGCATGAAACATTCTGGGGAAAGAATAAAGGATTGAATACAACCTATACAACCTATACACAGATATTTAACAAATATTTTATGTCAATGCCTTCTTATAGTAATTTTATCAACAGAAAATAATTTTTTGCAAATTTCACTGATGATAAATGCAGACACTTATCACCTAGAAAACATAAATATAATTTTAGTTATAAAGCTAAATAAAACATTACAATATAATATCAACAATAATAATATTAATAATAACAACAACAATAATAAAAACGTACTGTGTTATCAATGCCAGCATTCAGGCAAGCTTTTTTTTTTTCTCCCATATTTAAGGTTTTTTTGTGCCTACAAATGCAAAGTAATATTAATTTGCTGTGTGGCCTCCATTTTTGGTCAGAAAAAGATAAAAGAAAATTCTTGAAGTGAGGACTGTCATTTTAAGCCTCTGACAGGGGAAGCCTAACTGAAATCACTGCTCGAATAGGTAAAAACTTGACCACATCTGCTCTGCTCTTAAATAATTAAATGATGCTGGTATGGACTGAGGAAGAACCTGAGAACTTGGGAAGACTTACCCAAAAGCTTTGGCCTACATCTACCCTGCTTTTGTTTATGTATGCATAGAAAAGAAACACAAATGAACTCTTAACAACTTTACATCCTTATAACGCATTTGTGGTGACAACACACTTCTTGTGGTAGAAGGTGATGGTAACCACAGTTACAATTGCTAATTGGCTCTAAATATAAGGAAAATCAATAAGATTGGCCTGGAGTGGCATGGCTTCTGAGGCCACTGCCGGCTTAGGCTGATCCTGTAAATTCGAAAGCAATAAATAGTTAAAACAATTGCCCTGTGGGGCAGCATGCAGCATTGTGCAGAAGGATGTGGAATGCCTACATTACAAAGAACAGTTCCCATAACTTTAACAGAAACAGACACTAAGGGACATCATATAATTTATTATACTGGGTGAATAACTCTGCACCCTTAAAAATTACATTTCTCTGTATAATCTCTCCCACAGTTTTATTCACAGATACACAGTGTTTGGCTGCAATATCAAAGTTACTACTAGATTTCTAAAAGTAGTGTCTATAGAGAATTTTGTAGGAATAGTATTGTGGATTTTCTAGCTGATTCTGCAGCCTGACTACTAAAATCTACTTCATAGTTACAGAAATAAGAAAAGAATTCAGATGAAACCAACTCCATATTTTTAGATAATCACCCTTTTCTCACATCTAGTTTTTAAATTACACAATTTTCTTAAATTAAAATACAAATTTTAAACATTCCCTCACTCCCTGTCAGATTAACAGCTCAAGGCTTACACTGAAAACCTAGACAGACCCTATTTCATAGGATTTTCATCAAGGAATTACACTACCTTGATGAAAATTGGGCAGCCAAACACTTCAAACTCAGATCAAGAAATCTTTTTTGTTCTGAAATTAAATTTGGGAGTTTATCTTAAGACTACAGATTTAAGGAATGGTTTGGGTTGGACGGGACCTTTAAAGATCATCTAGTGATTTAGCATTCCTACACTACTCAGAGCTTTCACATAGTTAGCTTAATTTAATAATTTAATAATTAAACCCCAGCTTCTCAGCTTATCATCACTGGAGGAAAACCTGTGCTGGTTTTGGCTGGAATAGAGTTAAATTTTACCAAAGTAGCTAGCATGGGGCTATGCTTTCTATTTTTGCCGGAAACAGTGTTGATAACACACAGACATTTCATTATTGCCAAGCAAGGCTTACATGAAGGCTTTGTCTGCTCCTCGCCCCACTCCCCCAACAAGGAAGCTGGGGGTGCACAAGAAGCTGGGAGGGGACACAGTCAGGACAGCTGAACCCCACTGACCAAAGGGATAAATCCTACCCTATGGTGTCACGCTGAAAGGAGGAGGAAGCACAAGCGTTCAGAGTGGTGTTTGTCTTTCCAAGTAACTGGTGTTTGTCTTTCCAAGTAACCATTATGCATGACAGAGCCCAGCTTTCCCAGAGATGGTTGAACATCTGCCAGGTCATGGGAAGTAGTAAATGAATTGCTCATTTTTCTTCAGTATGTGGCTTTTGCCTTACCTATTAAACTGTCTTTATCTCAATCCATGATTTTTCTCACTTTTCCCCTCTGCTTCTCTTCCCCATCTCACTGTGAGAAAGCGCCTGAGGGGAGGCTGAGCTGCCCATCGGGGTTAAACAGACAAACTAAAAAACCCACTTCTCATTGTTTGTTTAATAGTATTTTGGAATGGCTATTGACTACTATTACCTCGCTCAGTCAACAGCTATAGATCAGATGTGACAACCTGGGATCTGCCTATGTCAAACAGATAATTCATAAACACACTTTAATTTCTCTTGGAGAAGCAGATGGTACCAATTTGCTTGCATATAAAAAAGTCCTTCCTTAGAGTTAAATTAGATGCTTGATCATTTGTCATGACTTTTAAATTTCATTTGCATATACAAACACAAATTATCTAGTTACTCACCTGACTATACTTCCACATATATTCACCTATAATTCTAGTGGAGAATACAACAGGGAAAAGTGTTGTACTGATAACTACAATTCAGCACTAAGTATGTGCCCATGTGCCATTAGCTTCATGTGTTTAACATGATGTACTGGACTTGATTAAGTCCAGTCCATGCCCTATGCAGAAGAGGTTGTACATAACAATTGAGAACACAGATTACAATAATGCTCAATTTCTGAATTGGGACCCAGAGAAACACTAGACACTGTCCAAAGATAGACAGACAAAGAACTGCTTTGAGCCAAATTGCTTAATCAATGTCAATACATATTTATGTATTCCCATCAAAATAATTTGAACTAACCACATATATATGCTTAGACTATCACAATATAAGTGGATACCATCAGCACAGAGACAAGTGATTCACGAAGAAATAATTTTAAATTTGATATTTTCAATTATATCCATTATTCTTTCAGAAGACAAAAACCTGCAAATACTATTGCGCAAAATTATGAGCTTTCAAGACCTAAGTTCTTTTCACATATGGAAAAAAAGGCATTACTGTTCTTTCCCCAACTCTAGAAAATATCAAAGGGAAAAATCAAAAAGGTAAACTATCATGAAAAGAGAAAGCAAAATTGAAAAGTTATACTACAAGTCTCTCAAAACAAATGACTATTATGAAGGACAAACCTTCAAAGTTTAGAAAAACATATATAGAAACAAACTGATAATAAATTTAGCTTGAAAAAGAGATGATTTCTAGCTATCAGAGAAGCAAAGTCAATTGCAGATTTATGTCACAGCACACCAACTTAATGGACTATATGAAATTATTTTGGTATGAAAAAAACCCCTTACGTACTGTGCATCTAAAATTTACCACTAAAACCCCCCAAATTCAATACATTTTAATAGTAAAAGATATTTTTTGAGATGTCATGCCTCATTTGATGATAAAATGACTCAAAATTTTTAAGGTATGCTCAGAACCAAGAAGCTAGAGTTCCACCTAAAACTGAACAAAGAGGCTTTAATCTTCAAATAAACTTCACTAAAGTGATAAAGTGTGAGAATACTAATATAATCCAGCTGAAAGTAATAAAGGAAAAATGTTTCCAACAATACTTAGTTGGATTTTGCTAAAATATTTCAGAATTTATTTGATTTGGATGAAACCAGAACATTTTAACATCAAATAAAATGAAATTGTGCAACTGATTTGATCAAACTCTTTAAAAATATTTCAGTGAGATAATTTCTTCTGTATTTTTTTCCTGCACTGCTCTTCAGTATTCCGTTTATATCCCATAAAGATGGACTGGGAAGCCTGCCATGTGAGGAAAGGCTGAGGGAACTGGGTTTGTTCAGCCTTGAGCAAGGAAAGCTTAGAGGAGACCTTATCATCATGTACCGGTATTTCAAGGATGGCTACAAACAAGCTGAAGACTCCCTTTTTAAAAGGAGTCACAAGGAAAAGACAAGAGATAGTGGGTAAAAGTTATTCTTGGGGACACTCAGATTATGTACAAGAGGGAAGTGTTTTGTAATGAGAACAATGAGCCATTGAAACAATCTCTGGACACTTTAAATATTTGGCTGGAAATGGTGCTGGGCCATCTTGTCTAGATGGTGGTTATGCCAAGAAAGGACCAGATGATCCCTGAGATTCCTTCCAACCTAATATTCTATGATTTTATGAAAAATTAATGAAACTTCCTTGAAATCTTCTTTGTATATACCTTTGGAAAAGTGGCATTCTGAAATGCCCACCTTGGGGGTTATTTTTAAATGGAAAATCTTTTAAAAAGCCTTAGTGGAAGTTCTGAAATACAGAAAACCAGCTGAATCAGAAGTGCACACAAAAGGAATGCAGCAGAGATGAAAAAAAGATGCAGTCTACATTCCACTTTGCTTCCTACCAAACCCAGACTTGCCACCTACACTTTATGGAAGCAAAGAACTCAGCAGAGAAACCCATATAATGGGAATCAGGTCCCCAGAGGAGCTGTAATGCACTGAAAAATGAAGGTTATTTCAGAAAGAAGGGACTTGACCAGTTCATCAGAAGTAGATTTGTACAGTTAGAACAAATAATCTGTTTACTTTCTGCTGTTTCATTATTTTTCATTTTCCAGTGCTAAAGTCTTCACTCAAAACCAGACTAATTATTTTCGATTTTGAAAGACAAAGGCTACTAAGTAAGATCAAAATTTATTTGAAACAAGATTTCAGATTAAAAATGTTCATGAGTGAAATAAGGAATTTCAGTCAATAGCCTGCAAGTTGGAAAGGCATTGCCAGCAAAAGCTTATACTGAATATCATTTGCTTTCCAGAAAGATCATCTAGTCCAACCCCTACACCTGCATGGGACCATCCCCAAGAGTCACACCATGTGCCTGAGAGTATCATCCAAATGCTTCTTGAATGCTGGCAGGCTTGGTGCTGTGATCACTGCCCTGGGGAGCCTGTTCAGTGCTCAAACACTCTCTGGGTGAAGAATCTTTCTCTAATATCCCACCTAAACCTCCCCTGACACAACTTCGGGCCATTCCTTCAGGTCCTGTCACTGGTCACCACAGAGAAAAGACCAGTGTCTGCCCCTCCTTTTCCCCTCAAGAAGAAGGCTCCTAATATGGCTTCCCCTCAAGGCCCTTCACCATCTTCATTACCCTCCTTTGGACGTTCTCTAAGAGCTTAATATTTTTCTTATATTGTGGTGCCCAAAACTGCACACAGTATTCCAGGTGAGGCCGCCCTGGTGCAGAGCAGAGCGGGACAATCCCCTCCCTCAACTGGCTGGTGATGCTTTGCCTGATGCCCCCAAGGACACAGTTGGCCCTCCTGGCTGCCAGGGCACTGCTGACTTATATTCAATTTGCCATCGACCAGGGCCCCAGGTCCCTTTCCAGGACACTGCTCTCCAGCTTCTTGTTCCCCACTCCATACATACATTCAGGGTTGGCCCATCCCAGATGCAGAATCCAGCACTTTCCCTTGTTGAACTTCATATGATCGGTGATTGCCCAGCCCTCTAATTTGTCAAGGTATCTCTGCAGGGCTTCCCTGCCCTCAAGAGAATCAACAGCTTCCCCCAGTTTTGTGTCATCTGCAAACTACCTTTTCCAGTCTTGTGTCATTTATGGAGATGTTGAAGAGCACAGGGCCTAAGAGGGAGCTCTGTGGAACCCCACTAGTGACAGGTCACCCGTCTGATGTCATCCCATTCACTATTACCCTCTGTGTTTGACCCATGAGCCAATTGCTCACCCACCACATGATGTGTTTATCCAGCTGTGCTGAACATTTTGTCCAGCAGCCTCCTGTGTGAAACAGTATTGAAAGCTTTACTGAAATCCAAAAAGATTCCATCAACTGGCTTCCCTTGATCAGCTGGGTGGGTTATCTTGTTGTAAAAGGAAATCAGGTTGGATAAGCAGGACTTTCCACTCATGAAGCTGTGCTGGCTGTGACCAGTGACTGCATTGTCTTTCAGGTGAACATTTATTTCTCTGAAAGTAAAGTATTCTAGATGAAATTGAGCTATACTAACAATATATGATATATAGTAAACTATAAAATTTTCCACTTTTAACACTGCCTTTTCTTGTTCTCTTCTGTAGCAGAAGCGTACATTCTGTATAATTCACCATTGAACACAATAATTTCACCATGTTAAGTAGGGGCTTTTTTTCACCAAAACTTCAACATCTTTCAAGCAGACCACTGTCTCTTCATTTATAACTCTTTGGAATACCACATTTCATTAGTGGTTAGGAATAATTATTCACCTTTCAGCTTAGATGTCATCCAGTCCATTTGCAAGGACTGGAGGGTAGTACTTCCTAATCACTCATGCTTCTTAGGACAGAAAAATACAGTGCCTATTTTACATTTACTAATCAAATTGGAGCAGGCATATTTAACTGAATGTGTTTCAAATAATCAATCTTGCTGTAGTCTGAAAAAGTCAGTATAATTAAAACAAGTAAATGAGTAGACAATTTTTGCTCTTAGATGTGGGGCAGTTTGAAGCCTTTACAAACAAGTACCATTTCTTACTCACCTGAGGAGGTCTACTGATGCAAGTGGTTTTGCTTTAGTGAACAAAAACTGCAGGGTTAAAATTCTTATAAATGAGTAACTTCATTGAATTTCATGATTCATATTATCTCCACTACGTAAACTGTCGACTTTACATTGCCTGAACATCTACTGCCAATAGCTTTGCATGCTATCTCAATCATCTCTTGCAACATCATGTTTAACATACAAAGACGATTTTAAAATCCAGCTAACACAAGTTTAGACATACTACTCTGTTCCTGCTGCAGGCAGGAACAAAGAGCAAATGAGGTACCTTTAGATAATGTCCAGCTGTATTCATCCAGGACCAAATGCCATTGCTCTGATTAAGATCACAATCCATATTAGGTCATCTGCTGCTTAAAGACTTTACTATTCAGAAAACATCAATATTGATTTATAGACAGCATGCAAGTCAGAATGGACCATGCATAACAAAAAAGGTGAAAAAAAGGGAATGGAAAGAGTAAATAGCTGTCATATCAAACGGTTTCACAAACTGAGGCAATGCAAGCAATGGCAAACAGTACAATTTTTAAAATAAACTTAACACCTCTGAAGTTCACCTGAGCATGCCACCATTATGAAATGCAATTTTTCACTCACCAAAGAAGAGTTATGTGAAGCATCACCTGAGACCTCGGGTGTTCTTGTGCTGTTTGGAAGTCTGTGAGGGTTACGAGCTATCGCTTGGCACCAGCCCAGCATTTTCTCCTTCCACTTATCCCTTCTCAATTTCTGAAATTCTGAAAATAATTTAGATTCCCTGAAACATTGACACTTTGAAATCATTGTGTGCATGTCTCTGGATGCATGCCTTTTAAAACAGCTTTTTAAGTTATATCTGAACAAGCTAATAAACATATTTTTTAAAATAACATGTTCAATTAAAGTATTCTGAAGAGTTATACTGTGCAGGTTAGAAAAGAGATAGGCACTTTCAGACACCTTACATGCTTTAATACTATTTCAGTGTCAGCAAATACAGTGCCTTCTCTCTCTGTTAAATCCCTCTCAGGTTGTCACTTTAATTAAAGAAGTGTTATTTTAAAAGGATTTTATTACAAAAAAACTGTGAGACTAGCTTCATCCCAAAAACCATATAGCATTTGTATGCAAAACCCCACATTCCCTGAAACAACTAGAAACAGTCCTAAAGTAGTGGCAGATACTAAATGCGAATCAACAGTGTAAGAACAAACATGTATGTACTCATGCCTAGACACACCAAGAATACCTGGCTCATCTTGAAGTGTTAGATTAGGATGCACTGTAAACAGCAAAAAGTAATGTACACACAACAGCAAAAAATGCTACGTGTCAACTGCAAATTGCATGTGAGCCTGTTTTTAGTTTGTAAGAATAAAAAAAAAACCTTCTAAGTAACACTAATATATGTGGGAAATGCAGCACTAGTAAAGTGTGGTTTTAAGTCTAAGAAACCTTCCTAAGCATGTTTAAAAGTTCACAATCTATTTTTACCCAATGGAAACTAGTAATGGAGGTATTCAGTACAAAACTTTGATAATTAATTAGAAAAAATAACTTTGAGCAATTTTATTCTCCATACATCTGAACCAATTTCTAATCTTCTTGTTAACATTTTTAATTTAAAACTTCTTACTCTGTACCATCATGAAACATAATAAACAAAAAGATTAAACTACCAGATTGAGTGCCTAGCACTCCAAACGAGGTTAGAACTAGACTAAATAAAACTGGAACATACATACAATAATGCTAAAGACCTTACATGGCACCTATGTAATCTCACTAAATATTATGCACCTTTAAAGTAGGTTTATTTTTTCTGCAATACATCTCTGTGCAGTACATAAGACATGCTTGTATTTTCAGCAGTTGTTTATCCTCCCAGGTTCCGAGTCTGACAAGCTACAGCCCTTTCTTGAATATAACTTTACATACCAAAATGGATGTTTTTAAGAGTAAAGAAAGTAAACAGTTTGTGCATTTAAGCAACCCATACACAGATACAAAAACAAAATCCATGTTAATGTTTCTTGTATATCCAACATATCATGAAGTACATATAGGTAAAACTGGAGAAAAAGTATCAGAAGGAGAAGCATAGGCACATGGGACAACCAATCAGAATTTTCAGAGTTTTTTTAAGCGTCTACTGTAAATTCTAGATAATTTCTGTATCATGTGCACAAATACTTTTTACCAACTAAGCAAGACTGAAAAACAGTGGAGTCTGACTTCTAATAATGTTGGGTTGAGGAAAAAAAATCCTTAAAAAAATTAAAACCAAAACAAAACCACAAAATGCCTATTTGGATTAAACTTGATCATTTTTTGAAGTCTTCTCCAGAAAAATACTAAAGACTACATCCCAGAGGAATGCATGTATAAGTTTTTGGCTTGCTATTTCTGAAAAGATCACCCACTTCACTGTTCCTCTGACTGAACACTATGAATAAGGTGGCTACACATTCAATTTGTGCATCTCAGTGATGGGGAGCCCTTTACCGCTTTTGTTCTTTACTGAAGAAAGAATATGAATTGGGGGAGGGATGGGAGGAGGCCTGTAGGTTCTAAGAAAGTCTTCACTTTGTTTCAATCATTATTTAAAAAATACTTCTCTCCAGAACAATGTTCAGATTCTAAACTTCCTGACCATTCTCCCAAGTTTGAACAAGAATATCTAATGTTTCTCCTACTAAAAAAAAAAAAATCCCCAAATCCCAACCTTTAAATGGTCACTCCTACACTTTTTTCTCCACACAAACATGTATGCAAACAAACATGCTTTTGCAAGGACAGTAAAAGCAAGCTAGTAAACTTAAGATCGGTGGTTGAAAAGACACTGAATAAAACTTATGGTTCCCAAGTTCTTAGAGCTCTAAGGTCAGATTGAAAGCCTGCTGCACCTACTGATGAGCAGCAGCTCACATAAGTAGTTAACTGAAGCTTCCTTTTGAACCATCACACTCTTGATCACTTATTAAGAGGTAAAGTTTCAGGTCTTCACTGAAGACCCTTCCTAATATTCTATTAGTTCTGATGAATTATTATTTTGTCATTATTAGAGGCTTATATTTTAATACAGCTTTAAGGATCAGGCTACTTTCTTTGTTTCTGATTGTCTATCAAATTATCAAGCAAACTTTTATCAGAAATGAACCTGTATTGCTGCATGTTTAAGTGCACAGTGAATTCTTCCAGAGATGTATTTAATGCAGAGAGGTAACGCATACTCCACAATTGCTAGAGTCATGGAGTGCTCGCACTTGGCATGGATATAAGCCAATTCAACCTCAGAATGCAACTCTACACATAACATAAAAGCATATAACATGTTATACTACATAGTTTGAGTTTGATCACAGATGAAATGAAATAATATAGTCTAGGGAATATTCTAGAAAATGACTCTGCACAGTTGGATACTCCTTAGAAATTACAAAGAACCATAAACTCCTTAGAACTGACAAAGAACCACAAACCCCAGGCAACAGCTGTAGTTCAGAGTGACAAAGCTAACTACTCGAAGTCATTAAATTATGAGTCTCTACATAGTTGAGACAGATACACATCACTTTAATGATTTTTAAGCAGGTCCTCTGTAATGTCAGCTGGCAAGCAGTCTAGACACTCGAAGTTTTACAGCTTTAAAAAAACAAGTTTGTTTAGAACTCCACAACTGTAGTGAACAGTGGATGCCCAAGATCAGGGTGTGTGCCATTTACTTGCAGCAACAGCCCTCCAAAGATTTGCAAGGAGACCATTCCAGAAAGTGACATCACCATCACCACTCAGTAAGTGATCAGTCACTCTTTTCTATACTGCCTCTGCCTGTGAAGACAAGGAATGATCTGATTATAGTCACAGTCCTATTCTGTTCCTCTTGGAACATCAGCAGTTCTTCATTTTTTTGCCCTGAGCAATCAAAATGATGATTACCACTGCAGAGATCATAACTGAAAGGAGGACTCTGCACGTGCTCATACACCTGAACCACCACCACAAATAAATTGCCTGAAAACAATCTAAATTCATCCCATACAGTTTTGCTAAAAAATAATTACTTTCTTCGTATTTTTTCAGGGGAAAAAATTTTTACTTATAATTTATCCAAGCAAAGAGACACACAGAATTATGTATTCAGGTTCATCTTGCACAACATTATTGCTAAATAAAAAGGCGATTAGTTAAGGATGATGTATTAAAATTAGTCAGTTGTATGAAATAAAAGTGCAATATCTCTGAAAAAAAGTTCCTTAATACAGCAAGAGAAAAGAATCTGTAAACTTAATTCAGAAGCCTAATCAGATTCAGATTACAGAGGCCTCAACAAGGGCTGCACTAAGTATATGAGAAGGTAGTGCTTTTTCAGTCCTTACCAGGATGTAACAGCTATCATAGAACAGCAAGAAATTGAACATAAAACACACTGTTCTTTATCCAAGCTAAGTTTTGTTCTCTGTGTTCAAAGATACCCCACAGCAATCAAAGTGATGGTATTTGCCCAGCAAGTAAATACATTGTATGATTTGGCAGACCATCAAAATATTTCAGGAGCAGCGCTACAGGAATCCTGAAATACAAATAGGCTTTAATGCTGAGCTCTGGTAAGAGAAATACAGTCTCTGTTATTCTTTGTGTATCTCTTGTCTGAGTCTTATCAAGCTGTGATTTCTAATTAATTACTCAAATTTTAATAAAAACATAAATTGATGGGCTGAATGCAGTAGAAATCTCTGATAGTTTCTGCTTTTTTTGTGTCACTGGTGAGCCATTGGCTTTTTTCAACCAGCCAGTCAATATTTAAAAAAAAAACCAACATTGTATTAGAATATATTGTGACAACAGCTGTAAAAGTCCAGTATAATTCAGTACTGTGGTGGTTCCATGGTGGTTCTTTCGAGTCAGGGGGAAAAACTGACTTCCCACATACAAATGTGATAACTGTCTGTAAATGTATTTTTCTTCATCAGAAGTGCTGAGTACTATCTGCCCCTCCAAGAGGGAGATTCCTCCAAGAGAGGAATAATTTTATGAGTCCAGCATTGAATTAATATAGCTTGAAAGGCCATCAAGCTAGTAAAACCTTATCTTCCTGACAGACACCTGCAGCAATCAGCTAAAATACCTAATATAATAATATAATAATAAAATACCCAAAGATCTAGCCTCATTAAAAACAATGCAAACAAAGAAAACAAGCACACATACCCACAAATTTGACACTTAAAATGATGATACCAATCAAGACTATAATGGTACCAGTTTTCTTGTTTAGCTACTGGATATACACAAACACCTCTGCACTAAGTGTATGTAAGATTCTGAATTCAAACACATCCTGTCTATTAATGACTGTTCTCAGAAGTACTTCTAGAGCACTACTCAAAGAATAAACTCAATTATGAACAAATAATGCTTTTCCATAGCTGTAAAGCATCGCCTTCAAAACATCACAGTATCAGCACTCCTCTCTAGAATATCAGACATTTTATTATAACCAACTTTTCTGGAACTTGCTTCAGTTGTTTATTTAGGCTTGCCAACTGTCAACTATGGCATCTTCTTAAATTATTACCTATATTATTGAATCAATTTTCAGAGAGTACAAGGTGGTTACTTTGATGTTCCTCTACCATAATTAACCATATCATTATTTCCAACTTAAGCCAGCCTTTGTTGTTTTGTTCTTTTCTGTCACACTGCTAATAGATATTTTAAGTTGCCCTTAGCCCTTCAAGACTTTGATTATTTTTTGTCACAGCTAGGGATCTAAATGTCACTCATTACTTAAGAGAATTCAATCATTGAAATAAATCAATTTAAAATGACTGGCACAGAAATTATTGCAGCTAACATTCTTTGTCTCATCACTCTATAATGACTACATCCAAAGCATGACAAGAAGTCTTTAAAAGCTTTCAAATAAAATAGTCTTTGGGGTTATTAAGGATTTAAAACTTTTGGGTGTGTTTGTCCTCATAGTCACACTTTTTTTTTTTTTCCCCAACAAGGAAGAGTATTTCTTTTGTAAAGCAGAAAGCAATTTTAAATCATTCAAGGATCTTCAGAAAAACCGTAATAGGGTTTCTTTACCCATGGTGAATTTTTAGCATTGTAATTTTACCATTTTGCATTTTTGAAGACTTACAGAAGAAAATTTCGAGAAATGTATACTTATGGCTACTGATTTAATGTTTAAAAAACCCCATCTTTATAGGTGTAGATACTGAAAAATCTGTATTTCTCTATGCAGAGTTTAATTCTACATTTTTTTAAAACTATTTTCATAAGCAACATCTGTAACCATCCTCAAATATGACTTTGTTTTCTAAAAGGTTCTTGTTAATTTCACAGCTACTCTTCTCAGAACTACTTTGCTTATCCAAGGTTAAACATCTCCATTGAATTGTCGTCAGACCTTTAAACAGCAATGCAACAGTATGTGCTCCTGGCACATTGCTGCTACAGGTGAGTGACAAAAGGGTGCATAACCCTTCCCTCAGGACCTCTCCATGTAAATTCCAGATGCATCAGACTCCCAAGCAGCAAAGAGACCGGTTTTGAAACAAACATAGAGTTGAGAAAAAGAACAAAGTACATGTTTTTGCTTTGTGAGTTTGCATATATTTAACCATATGTGATTTCCAAACAGCTTAAATCAAAGCTTCAATCAACAATAAAGACATGACTGGTAAATGCACCTGATAAACCGTACTCAGCACTTGGCAGATGAAAACTCTTCAGGGAAGCTATAGAAATGGCAGAAAACATAAACATGCAAAAAATCCACAAGAAGCTAAAGCATTAACTTATGAAGTCATGCATTGCAGTTATGCAAATGCACAGGGCATAAGAAGTTGCAGTAAGTCTTTAACGGACTTTGTTCTGCTTATGTAAAATTAAAAGTCTCTCCTTATTCTTATGTGGTTTGTTTAGAGAAGAAGAAGGATATATTTATGGTGTAAGATAAAATCCACTTTGAATCACACAGAGCTCACTATTGAAATAAAACAGGAAGACAAAAAGAGAAACAGCTTTTTTTTAAACCCGATAAAGGTTAGATGTCTGAAAGATATAACTTGACCATTAAACACCCCTGTATCAAAGGACAGATAAATAATATTCAATTTAAATTATTTTTTAAGAACAAAGAGAACATCAGATTTCATTGAAATGTCAGAAGTACACATGCCAAAGTGTGCTAAGAGCATGCTTAGTCCACCAGAAGTATCTCCCCTTTGTCACGTCAGAGAAACATTTTTAACAGAAGTTCTTCTGTCAAATACAATGTTCTGGGCAGTCATAAACCATCCTCCATTGACAACCCTAAACACAGAAAGCTCATCCTTGTGAGCAGTTTGGATACTGCTCCTGCAATAGGTCAGTCATATAGCACCCACACCAGACTGTGGTCATCACTGCCACAAAGAAATGCTTAGCCTACTTTTTAGGTATTACTGCTCTTTGTAACACAATCTGTAACAACTCCATTACATGTCACTGATACTTTATCTTTGATGGTCTCTTACATTTTTCTTACCTCATTTCAGAGTTTTCAGAAAGTGCTTTAGGGTGAATAACATCAGGTGTCACTACCATTAGTCATTTGCCCTCATATTCCATTACATAATTGTGGGAAACTGCAGCTGGCCTGCAGATCCCTTGACGGAGGAAGAAGAATTTGACCTTGGCCAGATTGTTGTGTGCCCATGAAGATAAACAACTTGCAGAGACTGAGAACCCATGAGAAGTGTACGATAAGAAACCTGGACGAGTTTGTACAGACACTAGTTTGTAACTGTGGCCAATAGGTGATTGTTTGTGTGTAATGAGCACCAATAATGTTAGTGCACGTACACTTAGGAAATATATAAAAGTAAGTGTGTGGAAAATATAGAAGAGAGATGAGATGATTAATTAATAAAGGAAAGTTTCACTTTTATCTGTTCGGGATCTTCGCCTGCTTTTTATCGTCCGTCCCATCAACGACACATAATTTTATAAAACATAATTGTTGAATTGGTTTCTGGCTGAACATAATTTATGCTTATTTTTAATAAACAGTGTTTTGCAAGAAATTTACTCCTGAGTAGGGTGACCTAATTGTGGCCTTCCAGCACCTGGAGAGCCTACAAAAAGGATGGAGAGGAACTTTTTACAAGGACACGTACTGACAGGACAAGAGGGATGGCTTCAAACTGAAGGACAGTAGGTTTAAATTAGCTGTCACAAAGAAACTCTTCACTGTGAGAGTGGTGAAGCCCTGGAACAGGTTGAACAGAGAAGCTGCGGATGCCTCATCCCTGGAGGTGTTCAAGTTCAAGTTGGATGGAGTTTGGTCTAATGGAAGGCACATGGCAGGGGGTTGGAACTAGATGACCTTTAAGGTCCCTTCCAATCCAAGCCCTTCTATGATTAGTGAGAAATATGGCCATACGCACCAATACAGATCTGTAGGTATCCTGTGATTTATGAATATAATTAAATACTTCATTTAAATGCTAGTTGACATAAAATTCAGAGTCACCTCTGGAAACAGCGGTACAGCTACTTTCTTGTTAACAACTGAAACCTGAAAATAGTTAGAAGGTGAAATTTGATATTCTGCTGGAAGGTACTTGTTAGAACACTTACTAAAGTTAAGTTGTATGCATTATAATCAAGAAAATTCTGCTAAATATTTTGAAGAAGGCTTATGTTGTCATCAAGGATTAACTGCATATACCACATAATAATTTGATAAAAGAGACAAATGATGACTAATGAAAATTTGTGACAGATCTATCGAAGGCAAAACACTTGGTTTGCTTTCAAACAAAGACTAAATAAGCCCATTAAATAGTTGTTTACCACTAAACTGACTGAAATACACTATTGTGAATTAGTCTTTTTCATAGCCCCCTTCTTCTGGTATAAACTGTGAAGATCATGACTTAAGATCTGACCTCCGCTAGTAGAAAACCATGACAGATGGCCTTTCAGGGTTTTTCAGGATAAACGGATTTAAGTTATAAATAATTATTGGCCTACTGGCCTAATGCTGCTGATAACAGCTTAAATAACTACCCCCTTACATAAGTAAAGATCATGTCAACCTAAAATCTAATAATTATGTGAATAAATATCTGAATAATATTACTTTGATAAATTTTGACCACAATTTCCACAAAACAAATACAAAAGTAGGCCTTAGAAGTGAATGAACAGGTACAAAACTATGACTCAAATAGCTGAAATAATACTTTATTTAAACAGGATTCTCATTAGACAGTAATAATGGTGGCATAATTATTGGAAGCACTTACTCTTGTTGCTCTTGTTGCTGTCAAAAAGAAATTGAGTAGGGAAAGAAAGAGTTGAAGATAAAGTCCTCATTTTTATGCTTGTAGTTAGTAAATAAACAGAAAAGTTTTGCTGAATAGATAATAAATCTGGAGAAGTGCAAGAAGATTGGGAGAGTATCAGTACGGCCCTCTAAACTGAAATTAGTGGGATTCTTCAGAGTGTATTCCAATAGTTTCAAATTAAGTCTGAATCTAATATATTATTATACCAGACCATAACGGTTTACTAATTATTTTCCATAGAGAAGATTGGGGTTTGCTTCTTTGTGGGATGAAAACAATGCAGTACATGCAGGTATAGTCACAAATCACACAGCTGTCAGTGAGCTAAGAGTCACACAGATCATATGTATGTCACAGTTATAATATGCCATTTTTCACAAATCATTTTAAAAAAATCAAAGATGATGTATTTTGTGTTTGCTAATTAAAGCATAAAACTAGGCAGGGGTCCAGTTTCTCTCTTCTATTTTAAAAATAACACTAAGCACAATACAGGTATCCACCTCTTGGAAGTATTTCCAAAGAACCTTAAAGGAAGATGACATTGGCAAGGATACTGACAAAACATAAAGTCATAAAACTGAGATCTTGAGTGTATATCAGAAAACAAACACAACTCTTGATGGCACAGGATTGCTCCCCGGCTCCCTTTAGCGACTGGCTGAACACAAAAATTTATAACTCTGCTGTGGCTGCAGTGCAGCGGCTCAGCTGAGTCTCCTGTGCCATCCAGGTTTAACCTGTGCCTCCTCTGACTTTGCTAGCACCCATACTGCTTTCTTCTAGGCTATAGTGAACCCCGGTGCTGACACTGAGACAAGAGAAAGCAGCATAGCATGGCACAAAGGTACTTTGTGGCAGCTGCAACACGGTCTGGCATAGCTGTGTAGCACCCACTAGTGCAGTCTTGTGCAAAGGTCCTGCTCCAAAAGCTGCTTAGCTGCTGTACTGAAGAGCAGCTTCATGGCTAAGCCATAAGCCTTGCCATCACCAGAGCTATTACACTTTGCTGTGAGACTTCCTTAGGCAGTCACATGACTTCTCAGATAAGCTCAGCCTTAGTTCTGTAGTGTCATTAATGAGGTATCTTCACATATTTAGTGTGCCCGTGACCTGTGTAATACATGAACACCCCATATTTTTCAGTTACTTTTTCCTTCTACAGGTGGGGCATAACAGAGACAAGCCTTAGCTTTCCCAAGATACCTCATACCATTGATGACAATGCAATTGCAACATGTAGTCCAAAGGCCATCAAAAGAAACTGCAATTTTTCCTGTTGTCTGAAAATTTCTCGCTTTTCACTTATCAACTCTGGCTTCTTCTGCCTTCAGCACTAGTCTATGTATCCTTTTTGTTTCAATCACTAAAATTTCTCCAATGTAAAATAATCTCTTGAGCTGGTACAGAGGCTATGCCTTCTTTCTTCAGCTTTCCAGGTATTTGAAGTTCAAGTTTTAATCATTTAGATATTTATATGTTCTGCTATGAGCTGACCAAAGGGGTTTCACTACACTGAATTCAGACATTTTTTATTTCTTTAATGTTCTATTATGGTTTGTAGTACTTTGACATTTTTAGCTCTCTACCACTTCTTTTCATATATATACACATCTTTAATCAGAGTGTTTTTACATGGAGCTTTCTCATTTGAAGTAAACGAGCAAGCAACCCTCCATCCAGTGCTAAGTTTTTTATTATCTTCAGGAAAATATATTTAAGAAGAAATGTTTGTTGAAAGAGTTCATAAGTAAAAACTCACCAATAAAATTCTGGCAAGATGGAACCAATGCACTTCCAAAATTAACTAAGCACTCAGAAAAGCACATTTACAAAAATTATATAACTTGAACAAATAATTTTCACTACATTATCAGGAGACTTGTTTTAAATTTTGAAATAGATGCCATGCTACACGTCTCACAAGCTAAATGTAGCAAGTTTCTCAAAGCCAGTCCATTCTCTTCCTCAAATGCATGAGTGGATTGAGAACACAGTTGCCAAGTACTAACTCAACAGATAAGACTTTTTTAAGGATGCTTTCTCTATATATAGCTCCAGAGAAAAAAATCTTGCCCCAGGAAACACAAAATAATGGAAAACAGATGAATGCAAAAGCACATGTAGGTAGTTGGCCTACATTCAACTTTTAACACTTATTTAGAAAGCAAAGCAGAGAAAAACTAGCTCTGAAAGTAAAAGCTGTATTTAACCACAGGCCATCCACCACAAAACTAAGGAGCATTTCAAGCAGTTCTTGAGGGGAAAATAAATGTCCTGATGAAAACTGCATATAGACTGGCTTGTTGTTGCAACTGAAGTACTTATTTTAAAAGACTCCAAGCACAAAAAGAAGAGCCCAGGTCCTCTCTCAGCTTAGGCAATATCTTGGCTATAGCAAATCCAGGTCAGGCCACTGATATTTGGGTGGAAGTGGGTAGGAAGAAGAGAAAGACAAATAGCTAAGTTTAAACAAGATACTCAAACAGTTGGGTCAAACACACTCATCTGATGTGAAAAACGGGAAATGAAATGTGCACAGAGCATGCAATAAAGCAAGGCAGCTTAGGAATCATACAGAGCAACATGCAAGTGGTCTTTGGGCACTGTCTTGTAGCTGAGCTTCAACTGACTTGCTTAAGGACTCATTAATCCACTGTGCAAATCTTTACAGTCAGGTTAAGCAGAGAAGGACAGTCTATTAACCTCATGTCCATGCTGAAGCTATGTCACATTTTGAAGCATCAGGACATCCCCAGACCAACAGTGGAGATGCACCATTATGTTTACAATGAAAATCCAATCTGTGCCAACACAAACCACTACAACATGGCATTGTCAGGACAGGGCAGACTATTCTCAGATAGAGAATATATTGATTCCCTGCACATGTATTTACTTAAGACTTTACTGACAACCCATGGGACTTGAGTTTGCATGGAGAATTACCAGTTGTTGTTAATAAGACTAACATTATATATTTTTTATGTCTTATGTTTGCTGCACTGTTTCTCTCACTAAGAATATAACTCCAGCTGATATCTAAGATCACAACATCAAGTAAAAAAGATATAGCTTCCATTTCTGTTTCTTTTTAAAATGACATTTAAATGTAAGTTCCATCATAAGACAGAAATATATCTTCCTGTTATCAACTATGCAAAATTTCATCCCAGAAAGTTTTTTTCCCAAGTAAAAAGCCCACGAGTGGCAGTGGGTGAAGGCGCCAGCTCAAAATAGCTTTTCAGCAGAGCAGTAGCTTTACTACAGAAAGATTCCCAGTTTTACAGACAGAACCATACAGTCTTTAAACTTACAAGAGTATCAAAGCAGTCCTGGAATAGAAATAATACTGGGAATTAAAATACATTTTGCTTCATGTAAGCTCAGTACAAGTACATACTTTATTGACAACCACTAATCAGTTCAGGCAATTTGTCAGATCAGCAGAAACCTATCACAGGCTTACAGTAAAATAATTAATATACAGGACCAGGAATTTGGGGTTCCAAAATTTCAGTATTTTCTTTCAAGATAAAGAGCTAACAGGAAACAATAGCAATGCCAGCATAGCATCAATTTACACTCCCTGCTAAGAGTTTAGACTCACTATATTCAGTCTGTCTTTGTACAGAGTAATTAATTTGTCACCTTCATTCATCAAGCTGCAGGTAAATATTATATATATTATTCTCAAAATGAAGCAGCAGGTCAATCTTCTGATTTGTTTGATTTAGTGAAAACCGACCTAGGACTCCTTGGTAGGTGGCAAGCAAGATAAGTAGACCCTTATTCTGTGCCCCACTGACTTTGTTTCTCTATCCATCTGGTTTGTGACTGTTTAGCTAAAAACAGTAGTTCCCAGAGAGAAGTTTATTAGGATCTTTCAAACATTTCTAAGCTACTTACAGCAATAACAGACAGTTATCACCAAAATCTCTCCAGAAGATTTTGAACTAATCATATATCCAGAATTGCTCAACTACTCAATGCTAACAAAATAATTATGATAAAAACATGGCACAATAAACTATCACAGAGCTATTGTCACAAACCTAAATTTCAGACATATGCTTAACTTAATCCAGAAAATCCAGTATATGTAAATATTTATATTGCAAAATCTAGTTTTCAACAAGCATCAATTAAGATATTCATAAACTCTTCTTACTGTTTGTTTTATAATGGGGAATCTCAGATTAACAGAGAATTGGTTTAATTCACTTCGACCATTTGAAATAGTTTTGCTTGACAGTACTGTTTGCTAACAGTGACGCATAACTATATTCACAATGAACAAAAGCTAGAAGTAAATTTTAAGTTTTTCTGGACTATTGCATCATAGCATTTTGATCAGTTAGTATTCACACAAAGATGAAACCTGGCCTCAATTCTTTGGCTTCACACAAAAACCAGAGGTTGCCTAAGCAACTTGAGCTGTGACTACCTTTAGAAAAAACACCAGTAACGATCTTCAGAATAATTAAGCTCGGAACATTCAGATTTAGCTAAATCTAAAATGAAACAGGTAACCATGAAGTAAGAGGGAACTATGGCAGAATCCTAACAAGGTAAATCCTGCTTCTTTCACCCCTTACAGTTCTTGGTGGAAAGTCAGCAGCATAATGAACAAAGAATAGAAATTACTATTTACCTGAACTCTCAAAGAACTTTAGCTAATACCTTCCTGAAAATTATATTTAGGTAAGTAATCATGGGCCTTAGGCAAAGTTCTGTGTCAGACAAAAACATGTCTCAGTTGAGGAACAGAAAGCAACTATTTCTATTGTGAAAAGAAGACAGGTTCAGGATTTATACTAGGGTTTTTCAATTCTGAAAATTAGGAATTGTTGCTTGAAGAAAATCACTGAAGCTGACGAATCAAATAATAAGTTAAGAAAAGCATCAAAATTGTAGCAGCCTGGTATGTGTGCCCTGTAACTCCATTAGTGCGTGTAGGCTCACACGCTGCTTTTCCTTGCATTACTTCACACACAGAGTGGAAAATAATCACTTAACAGAGATGAGAAAAAAAAAAAAAAACAAGAGCACGAAACCATGTTTACTGCCCAGATCCTTCTTCAAAACATGAATTTTGATTTCCTCATAGGTTTTACTACAGCATTAATTAACACAGAAAGGTCTCCATTATACATATGTCACTCACCATACAGGTTCCAAATTATTTGTCCCTCTGATGCGGTCACAGAGCTGGTGACAGAGACAGCCTGGCTCCAAATCCCTACTTTGCTGATGCAGACACATGGGTTAAAGGCCTAGAAGCGGTTTAAGTGCAAAATGGTTATTAACTAAGTCCACATACAAGCTGACTTCTGAAAAGCCACAGGAGCATTGCCCTTGTCAGGAACTAGGGCCTGTGAAGGTTTCTTAGCAAAGCTACACCATGAGCATGTGAATACAGCTGGGGCCCCCCGCGCCTGAGCAAAACACACCTGATGCTTGAGGCACCAGAAGATTTTGTGAAATGCCCAATAATTCCTCTATAAATCAGGTTGAGTGAAGATGAGGTTACTAGTTCTCTGCAGGTCAAATTCTGTTATGCCCTGAAGACATATTATCTGAGGTTTTATTCCAATGAAAAACTGATTGCTTCTCGTCTAAGTTAACATAAATTAGTTTTACAACTTCACAAAAATCATTTAGGTGACAGCTCAGATTTAAGCTTTTCTTATTGTTCTGATTCTAGTGAAATCCAGGTGCCTACCTCTTTCCATTCCTGTACACCTTTTAAGGGGAAATGCTTCTAATAATTACTTTTTCAGGATTTATGCAATGAACAACCTTTACTGGGACTGGATGGAGTGAGAATTTTCTCCCTCAAGTATTCTCCCTCTTTGGCTCTTTTATTGGGAAAAAATATATTGACATTTATTCTTTTATGACTTTTTCATTAATGTTATACATTCATCTCAAACTTGTGACATCCATAAACTTTATTTGTGAGGTCTTTCATAGATAAGTAGCTTTGTTTTTCACCTCTGCAACACACAATATTTTATACTACAAAGAAGGTGAATAAAAGCTGCCTCACAATAACATTTGTATCTTTCCAATCCTACCATAATCACAGACTAAAGCAGTCCTATACATAATTTACAGTGCCTAAAGAGGGCTGGTAGAGTGGCAGTTTTACGTGCCCCACAGCTTTGTCCTTGCTAGTGTACAACGTGTCACTAAGAAAGTTTACCTGAGCTGTCTGGAATCCTCCATTCACCAACAGAAATTTAAAGTGATGTGACTTTGAAATCCCATTAATCCCTAATTCTAAGTGGAAATCTTGGTGCATTTTTCTTAACTATCTAGTTTCACTAGATCCTGGAATTTTTAACTGGCTTTGTTCCCTTTGAACAGTTTTGCAAAACATGAGGAACATATGGGCTTAATCATTTAAGAAGGTTTTCTAAGACTTCAAAAAAAAATAGAAATCTCATATTTCAAGATTATGTTTCAACTAATTAAGCAAAACTATATTATTTGTTTCAAAAAGTGACTCAGTGAAATCTGTCATTCCCTAAATTTCAAGGATCACATGAGTAGGGCATTTGAGTGATAAACCCATGGGAACACAGCTGGTGATTTTACAACTTTTGAAGGCTTTGAAAAGCGTAAACTTCATCACCTTTACCACATCCTACAATTTATGTCTCACATGGAAGACAAACATCTGCTCCAGAAATTAAAAAAAAAAAAAAAGGAAAAAAACCCACAACAAAGTTTGTCAAGGTATTTCTCAGCTTAGCAGGAGAAATTGAGCCAGTAACAAATCTGAATAGTCTCTAGCTTCAACAACCTTTAAAGATATTCACTATAACAGAATTTTTAAGAAATGATAGTGTTCTGTACTGAAACAAAACAAAACACACAAAAGACCCAAAGAACCACTGGTTTCTGAAACAATACCTCCATAGTTGAATTTTTTTTTTGGTAGTGATCAAATAATACCATATATTGTAATATTCTGAGAGCATCATTTCTCTATAACCAGACTAACATGCCCATATAAATGTACCTTCTCCTGTTATTACACTTGATTTCAGCTCATATTAAGAAGAAAAATATTTTCAAATGCTAAATCTTTCTTGGGTGAAACAATTACATTCATAATTTTGTGTGAATTGGCATTTCTATTGATGTTTTACACATGAATAGGTTGATTTGATAGCCTCACATATGACACACCTTCCTTACCTCAAGATACCAAAAATAGAAAATGCTGATTTAAAAAAGTTACTTGGCCACTCTCCCATAAGGTAAATCACGAGTTCATTGCTTCATTTCAATGACATTTGAAGAATCAGGATCTTAACAAAATAAAAAATTGCATTTATATAATTCATTTTAAAGAATTCAAGGAGCTTATATCACAAGAGGAAAACACTAAATTTCTGGCCTGATCACACTTCTGAGCAAAGAATTCCATATTCTATCTGCTATAACCACAAGACTCAGCAAGTCCAGTTTGCCTGCTGTATGGTAAACCTCTCGATAAAAGGACTGGAAGCAAATACACAGTAGAAGGCATATCACTGGCATAACATTCTAATTATTAGAAGCAGCACCAGTCTTATGTGTTGTAATGTTTGACAGTCACAGAATCATAGAATCATTTAGGCTGGAAAAACTTCTAAGGTCATGAAGTCCAATCAGTAAACCAGCACTGTCAAGTCTACCACTAAACAACAACCCCAAGCACCAATATACACATCTATTAAATACCTTCAGGGATGGCAACTCAACCACTTCTCTGGGATGCCTGTTCCAATGCTTGATTAGTCTTTCAGTGAAGAAGTTTTTCCTAATATCCAATCTAAACCATCCCAGGAGCATGAGGTCCTGTTACTTGTTACCTGAGAGAAGAGACTGACCTTCACCTCATTATAACTTCTTTCCGGGTAGTTGTAGAGATTAATAACATCCCCCATGAGTGTCCCTTTCTCCACACTAAACAACCCCAGTACCCTCAGCCATCACTCCTAAGATTTGTTCTTCAGACATGTCACCACCTCTGTTGCCCTTCTCTGGACACGCTCCAGCACCTCAGTGTCTTTCCTGTAGTGAAGGACCCAAAACTGAACAGAGGATTTGAGGTGCAGCCTCACCAGTGCCGGGTACAGGGGGACAATCACTGCCCTCATCCTGATGGTCACACTATTGTTGACACAAAGTCTCTGAAAAATGAAACATCAGAAATCAGCATTCTATCCAGCTACTCTACTTCAAACAACCTACAACATAACACCTCTCGTATGATAATTCAGGCAGTATCATAACAAAATTATTAGCTAAAGCTGCAATTTAGAAAGCATTTAATTGTAAATGACTCACTCTTTAAGGCAATGTTGGCTAGTTGAAATACGTAGCTTTTGAGCTAATACTCAATTTTTGCCCATCATTCTCTTGAAATCCTTTAACTCAAGTTTTAATTCTCTAAAGTAATGAAATACACCTTATCATGGCATATTTTTTGAACAAATTCAAAGTCAATGGAGGGAGAGTGAGATTCAGGAGGAAAGCACATCTTTCATCTTTGGTGAGGACAAACTTAGATTTAAAATTAAGAACAAGTTGAGATATGGCCTGGAAAACAAATACTTTAACAAGAGGCCCAGCTGTAAAAGAATGAGGAGTGGTCAGGGATGGTATACATGATCAGATCTATTTCTCCCTTGTTGCATAAGCTGTCTGTGTTCTTCCTTACACTCATGACTATGTACCCACATATGCTAGGAAGGAAGAAACCCAGTCTTCTGGGCGGGCACAGCACAATGACAAAGGGAAAATAGTTCTAACACTTCTATTTATGCACAGTGACAAATGACAGTTTGAAGTAAGAAAAATACGGGGCTTGGGAGAAATCTGTTTTCTGGGCACAATTAGCAATACTGTAGACATTTCTGTAAGGCAATTTTTATAAATACTAGAATTATAAATGCACTGTATTGCTTCAGTGATTTACAGATGGATAAAATTTATAGCACATTCTGTCTGAATGTGTTACCCAACATTTTTTAAGGCATGGAGAAATATGAAACTGAGGAAGGAAACTACAAAATTTGACTGGTCTAAAAATGTAGAGGTGTGTGGTTTTTCACTTAGTGTTCAATTTAGTGGATGCCTACCATGGTGTTTTTCTATCACTTTCCATACAGGATTTATTTCATACTTTCTCAGCGGTAGATGAAGATTGCTGAAAATAGAATCTGTAACTCACTCCGCAACTTGCAATCTGGTTTCAAATTTGGCATGCTGACAGTAGCAAGACAATCCCATAGTGATAGTGACTTTTTAAAAAACTCATACTTCCTCCGCTTAAGATATTTCACTAGCGAAATACAAATAGCAAAGTTGCTCAGTTAAGTATTCACAAAGTAAACTGAGTAGTACCAAGTTTAGTTATACTGCAATTTGTTTCTGATTAGTGGCAATAAAAATGGTGCTGCAGGTTCAGCATTTCTTTTTCAGTGTTTGCTATGAAATGTTGAATACTACATAAACTTTCCAAATGCAGATGTTGACAAATCAGCTTAGGCTTTGAAAAGAAGCTC
Source organism: Sclerurus mexicanus (assembly GCA_013396755.1). NCBI lineage: Eukaryota > Metazoa > Chordata > Aves > Passeriformes > Furnariidae > Sclerurus > Sclerurus mexicanus. The sequence goes on from VWZF01001128.1 coordinate 203,061, forward strand.
CTGTCTTTTCATGTACTATCAAAAAAAACCCAGCACATTGCAGAGCGCTCTCTCTTCATACCTTTGCAATTGCACTGTTTTACTCACAGATAAAAGTGTTTGGAATTAATAAAGAAATATTAATTGCACACTAAGACCAGAATGCAGTCTATTTCTTTGCATTATCTTGTGGGGTTTTTCTGTGCAATTAAAAGTAATTAGACTTGAATAAAAATTAAGTAACTTGGGTTTAAGTGCAAAACTCAGCACATAAGCCTATAGTCCAGTTAAACACAAAATTTAGGGTTCAAATGAGAGCTTTGTGAAATAACAATAAATTACTGTGTGATAGGTAATTGCATCATGGGTAATAGGTAAGGGTGACAGCAAGTACAGACTGGAAACCAGTCAATGCCATCATCACTAGTTATGTAGGAACAACTATAGGTAAGCTCTGCAGTTGGACTTGTGTATCTCTAAAGTTGTTGCTATCAATACTGACCTCATAGTAATAGGTAAGCAAATAGCTGAAAGACACAGCAAGTACATTAAACTGTTTTAACTATTTAGCATAATATTTTCACATATTTCTGTAGGTTGTTTCGTATGTTCTATATTTAAGATAGGATAATTCTATGTTGTTTTCCCACAGGGTTCAATGTCAACGGTGGGGAATTAAAGATGACAGAAAATTAAAGATAATAAAACTATCATCATCATGACTGCTATATAGCTTGTGCATTCAAACAAAAAGCAAAACCTATGGCTACAAATAAATTCTTCAACAACACAAGTTTATTATTAAAAAAGCCTTTGGATCATGTCAGCCTTTCACACATCTTCTTCCTCTTCTAAAAAACCTAGTCCACTAAAAGTCTAATAAGGGAAGTCTATGAGAACTGGGGTTGCTCAGCCTGGGAAAGAGATGGCTTCAGGGTGACCTAATTGCAGCCCTCCAGAAACTGAAGGAGCCTACAAAAAAGATGGAGAGAGACTATTTACAAGAGCACACAGTGACAGAACAAGGGGGAATGGCTTACAACTCAGAGAGAGAGTAGGTTTAATTTAGGAAGAAATTCTCTACAGTGAGGGTGGTAAGACACTGGAACAGGTTGCCCAGAGAAGTTGTGGACTCCCCATCCTCAGAGATGTTCAACACCAGTCTGGCTGGGGCTCTGAACAACCTGGTCCGGAGGAAGTTACCTCTGCCTATTTTAGGGCAGCTGGATGATCTTTAAGGACCCTTCCAAATCCTGCCAGTCCATGATTTTATGATTGTTATCTTATTATTGAAAACTACCAAAAATACTACTTAAATTGCCTGACATATTTGACAACTCCACCCTGCCCTTTAAAAAACTCCAAACTCTCATAAAAACAGATGCACTGGTAATTGACTTATTTTCTTAGGATCATACCCTATACTGTTACTGATATAAATGTGAGCATGCAGAATATCTTCATGCACTAAGAAACTGGGGAACAACCAACCAAAACAGAACAACAGAACTTCCCTCTTTTTTTTTTTCTTTTTTTCCAAATATAACATTGTAAAAGCAAAGCAATTACTAAAAGAAGAAATGTTCACAAAAAATCCTTGCAGCAGTGTCCCAAATATTTTATTTGGAACGTCCTCTGAGAGCCTCAAACATACACACATAGCGTATTGTATTCTGAAGCACTAAGTTTGGTAGCTCCAAACATAGAAAGCATTTGGGACACTAATATCTGGACATCTGTTTTGGAAAAAAAAAAACCGAAAAACAAACAAACAAAACAATCAAAACCCACACCCAAAAACAAGTAGTTTGTTTCTTTTTTCAAAGCCACAACTTGGAATTAAAAGCAAAATCCAGGGTTTTGCCAAACAAAAGGTCCTGCAGGCCTTATATTGAAATTAGACAAACAGAAAAAATATGCAATCCCATATGAGGATTATTTTTGTTGACTCACATGGTCTTTAGCTAACTCTTGTACCATTCTGCATGTCTATAAAGGACAGCCCTTCTCAGCCAAGTTAGCAAAATGATACAATTCTTTTATATTTTCTAGTACAACTTACAGCTACTGCTATCAATAGTATATGTGTATACTATGACCTATCTGAGAAGTTCAGAAAGCAAGATGGTTTTAAAAGTTCAATCCAACTCTGCGAGAACTTGCCTGCTTCTTAAATAAGCATATGCAATCCATTATGGATGCAAAGCTCAAGATTATCATGGTAAAATCAAGATCCACGATTTCAGCACTTCTCCCCAGAAGGATCCATGAAGTTGTAAATGCAAAAGTTGTAAAGGCATTAATATTAATGATTTACCCTCTGCCAATCCAGACTGCTCGAAATAACTTCAGCTCACACAGAGCCCAGTGGGGGAGGAAACCATCTCTAAGATGAGTGAGTATATACTGCAAGAACCCATCAGAGAAGACTGCTTGTCCAAAAACTGCTTTGGAAATAGGCTCTCAAAGGTGGTGTGGAATTAGTAAAATGTGCTAACAATAAAATCTAGCAAATTTGGATGTTTGGTTTGTTTTCTTTTTTTTGTTGTTGTTGTTGGGTCTTTTTATTGTTGTTTTTATTTCTGTGGTTGTGGTCTTTGTTGTTGCTACTTTTTAAATCAAAACACATTTTATTAGGACTCCCTTGTCAGACTGACACAATTCATCCTAAGCCTCTTTATCACTATTTTAGGCATTGGCCATATCAAAAAGTGTAAAGCATAGTACCAGGAAAATATATAATCTAAAATGTATACAAGAAACAAAACATTTCTAAACCTGAATGCCTTTTTTGGCCTTTTCTTTTTTTTTTTTTTTAGTGTTGGGTGGTGGTTCTTATACTCTAATTTTATATAAGAATTTTATTAATGATGACATGAAAAAAAACCCAAAACCCAAGGAAAAAAAAGACAAAAAAATAAAACCAAAACAGAAGCTTCTGAATAGGTTTAATCCTAGCAAGAAAGCCAAAACAAAAGGAGACAGCACTTGTAAAGTCCTCATGCTTGTCAGATCACTGAAACTGACAGTGTTAAAACATAAATAAAAATAGAAAAAAAAAATCTACTGAGCCATCGAAAGACATTTCAAGAAGTTCACACATTTCTGACAGTGTTGCACTGATGAGGACATGCTAAGTACATGAAGAAAATGTCTCCCTTTTAATAGACACCTAGTAAGAGCTGTATTCATAGGATTTAATGAGGGGTTTCTTGAATCTTAAAACCTACTCTGCTCTTTTACTAATAATGTTTACACAGTAACATCATACAGAAATTTTACCATTAGCATGGAACTTTACACATTCAATGCCTCTCCCAGGCGTAAGAGGTTTTTCACAGAAGCTCACTTTTCTTCATTACAGAAAAAAAAAAATGTAAAATCAGGATTTTTCTCCTCCTGCTGCTGATTTCTACCATCAAATCAACCAGCTATCATCAGCTACACAACCCTCTTCCAGTGAATGGAAAAAAAATCCAGTCAGCTGTTCACATCACCTTTTTCCTTCCTTTAGAACAACCAAACACCTGAGGCTGAGCTATGGGAAAATTACAAATGCCCATAATAAGTTATGTTAAAGAGAGGACAAGAAAGAAAACTGTATTTCCAGGAATCATGATATCTGTTCTGTGCCTTTGAGAAAGAAAAGGCAACACTGGGAATCTTCATAACTCCTATGGTTTATCAGTAGCCTTAGTGTCAGATGGTATTAAAACATATATTATGTAAGTACACTAATGGGGATAAGGGGGTTGCTTAACCTCCCAAGATAATTATATCTGATCTAGTTTCTTGGAAATATACTACCACAGACCAATTAGAGTAGGTTCTCTAGAGTAGGTTTTCCTGCTTATAAAATCCCTTCAATATACAACCTACATTCTTAACTATTTCTTCAACAAAGAAGCAAATGTATTTCAGAGTAACCTATAAGTGAAGAACATTTTAAGCATGTTAATCCTTAATTTTTCACTCTGTTCAGACTTTCTGGTTGTTAAATTGTAGCAAACGTGAAGAGAAATATATCTTGAGTACTGTAAGGCTTGGAGAATTTGTCTGCTGAATTCAGTTCACTACATTCTAACAAGGGAAACAGAAGAAAAATAAAAGCCATGCCTTTACATAATACTATGAAGCATCTCCAAATAACTATGACTTTGGCAAAACCTCAGATTTTTAAAGGAATTTAGTACCTAAAGGTCTGTCACAGCACTTAAACATATTTTGGCACCAAAATATTTGGCTCTTCTCTGAGCTTAACTCTCATGAGTTCCTGAAAATTAGGTGCAGCGACTTAACTTCACAATACACATTCAAATTATACCCTTGCATCTTTACTGTTGTTATATTTACTCCTCTTATTTTTCTGTTATTGTATTAACTTAACTCAGGTCTAGATTTTGGGATCAAATCACATCCTGAATATAAGGCTGCAAAATAACCGTCACAACTATGGTCTGAACTTCAGACTTTCCAAGTCTGGACTTTGGTGCTCCCTGTCAGACTGCAGAAGCTGCATTCTGCATTAGCTGTGCAAGCATTTTTCTGCTCTGTTACTTTGTTCCATGTTCACACCATCATAAACAGCCAGGGATCCATTCACCTCATTTTGAGCAGAAAAAAAGAGATGGTTTCATGGCTACATTAGAAGCACCAATGAATAATGAGTACAGTCTCAGGAAGGATGGGACATAGGTAAAAGTGTACTTCATAAGTGGCAATGTTCAAGGCCCAAAACCAGAGCTGTTAACAAAAATCTGCTACATAAAACTTTCTATATTTAGTGTAACAGTAACATTACAACTTCTATGTTTTAAGTAGGATTTACTGAAGATGGGATATTAACGAGAAATTACTGTGTATTATAATTACCAATTCAAAATGAAACTAACTAAAACAACAACAGGGAAAAAAAATCTAGAAATGTTTTTTCCTGATTTCTACTGATTCCTTACCCTGATGCTTCAGGGATTCCTGAAGATTCCCTTCATCTACTTCAATAAAATCATGCTGTTAATTAACAGGGGAATTAAGGTATTGCCATTGATTCCCAAAGATGTTGATCAATACACTAACTCCTTTATGTGTAGGGGAAAGAAAAGCATCCCATAAATTGTTCGAAGATTCACTGCTTTTCAAAAGAGCTAATTATGATTCACCATTTTTAACAGTTATTTTGTAACAGGATTTCCACCAAAAGGTGAAGCAACATAATATTCTTGAACTTGACACCATTACGTTGCTCAGCTGAAACCCATTCTTCTAACAAACACCAAACTTTTATGTTTTTAACACTTTTAGTTAGAACAGTAAATAATTAACTGGATGATTTAGTAGTAACGTGACACAACTCACATCCTGATGCATAAGACCACTTGGATTTTAAATAGACAATAAAAATCCTTATAAAGACATGGTATAAGCAACACCTTCACTAAGACTAAGGCTATGCTTAGTATAAGTGCTTTGGATTTTCTTCATATAAACACACATTCGCATGTAAGAAGAAATAACAGATCTTATTAAAATGAAGAGATATAAAATTCTGTGGTCTGCAGTAACGGATCCACTTTCCCCAAATTGCTTTTTTATTGTTGCTGCACCATTTTTTTTCCTCATTCTTCACTCATTTCTTCTATGTTTCTGAGCAAGAACTGCTTGTATTTATCTTTGTGTCACTGCAGTTATGTACAATGATTGTGAAAAGTGAGAATACAGTGAGAATATTTGTTGGATCAACATTATTACATTTGTCATTGGATATATGGAAAAAGAACTCAGGATTTAAGAAGCTATACTCTTTGTGTGGAGGTCTAAGATGAGCAGAAAGTTTATTACTGTCTCTTTAAAGGTTTAAACCCTTCTAGAGAACTATGAGTTTCATAATTAATAAATAATATTAAAAGATACTCAAAACTACCAAAACTGTGTCCTGTATTTGTTTATTGCAATCCTGATTTATGGTAAGGAACTGCTATAAGGATCACAGAGTTACAATAAAACCTGTATCAGCCTCTGAAATGTGTTCACACTTTATTAGGGCTGTAAATTTTGCTGATTTACCCGTCCAACTATACTTTTATTGTTCACTCTTAAAGAGCATCATAGTCTCCTGCATTTTGGAAGCTGAGAATGTTTAAAGCTTTTAAATAGCAAATTGTGGAAAGCAAGACTGGAGTTTTACAGCTAGTGATACTGAAACAAATGTATAAGTCATACAGTATTTCCAAGCGACTACCCAAATACTGCAATCTTGTGTAAAATAACAAGGTGTCTGTTGAAGCAAAAACAAAACCTGCACTCCCTGCAATGATCTGCATACTTGGAATTTTAACAGGCTTGGTTTACAACATCTTCATCTGATCTTACTAAGGGGGGAAAAATAACCTCAACAACAAAAAACCCACAAAAAATCCCACAAATAGCAAAACAAAACAAAAAACCCCACCAATATGTGTATAACACCAAATGTTTGCTGGCTTCTAGCCTTCTGCTACAGCCTTTCCCAGCAGGAAAAAGGAGAGAGAGGGGAATCAGACACAATTTATGCTAGTCAATATCTTTTATATGTAACAGATGATGAAAATTTGGAGTACTAACCCTCAAAATTTAATGAACCTAACATTTTTGAGTTGTTGGTCAGATAAATTCTTAACCTGCTGTTCTGCGTTAGAAAAAAGCATCAAAGTGTGTCATTAGACAAAACGGAAAATGAAGGGCCTCCCTGTAGAAACAAAACCTGAAACTACAGTTGGGTATAAAAATCACTTCAAATGAGAGACCTATGTCAGGGGACATACACAAATAATATCTATCCATGAACTGATTACAGGTACATGGGTGTTGCTTTATTAACCAGAAATATACACAGTAAATATCACCATTTTGACTTAACAGCACTACAAAACTGTCTGCACTATCACACAGCCAATACACTGGAATTAAACCAGGCATTTAGGAGAGGAACTTTTAAGTAACGATTAAGTTTTGGTACATGACCTACTATGATTAAATAGAAGGAAGGTAAAGGGATAACACAAGGGATAAATTACTCAACAGTTTAGTCAAAAAGACAGATAATCTCAGAAGTTGAAGAAATTATAATTTAAAAAAAAAAACTAAAGAAAATACACCTTGAGCTGCTTACTACATAAATTCCTCTCCCCATATTTAGGAAACTTTAAATCACAAGAAAAATTATAATGTTATAATTAATTTCAGAATTAAATTTTTTGCCACTGTATGATGAAACTAAAAACAAATTAAAAATGAAGTCATACTTAGAGTATATCCTCAAGACATTCTGAAAGGTGTTTTTTTTGAAAAAAATACTGTCAGAAAGGGAAAGGAGTATTTATTTTTTTAGTGCAGTGATTTTTGTTGTTGTTTTAGCAGCTTTACTTAGAGAATACTATCAACAAAACTTAAGTAAAGACTAGGAACTCCAAGTACACTTTTATTTTAAATCTTTAATACAACCAAAGCAAGCAATTTCCCCAGCTTAATTCGGGGGCATACCTGTATCATCTCCTCTGCATCTTTTCAACTGAGAGACAGCACAGACCATTTGGGTTAAAGTTCAGCAAAACTGTTATCAACAAAAACCACTTTCATAATAAAAAGTGTTGAGCAACATCACCTATGAATACTGCCAATTTCTTATCTGAGCAACCTTCTTTTAAAAAATATATGTACATACACACATATGTGTGTGTCACGAGGTGAAGCTTACTTGAAGGCATCACTCAGATAAAATGAGAACTGAACCATAGGTATGCCCACCAATTAAATGCCAAGTCAGAAAACAAATACAGTGGTGACTGATAACATATATAAATGTCATAGGGAAGGCTGACCCAAATCCCTGCCAAATGAAAGGGTCTATCCTATTCCGTGGGTTACCTAGAAAAGAAAATAAAGCAGTCACACAACTTTATGTCCTTGTAACATATTCATGCTGAGAGGTCAGAAAGTTGTAGTAACCCAGGCAGCAACCACTAATTGTCTTCAGATCCATAGGGGGAAAGTCAAAGAGATTAGTTGGGGGCTATACAGCAATGAAGCAATCGGCAGCTTAACCTTACCACACCCGACAGAAACCAATAAAAAGTGAAGAAGGATGTCTGTCAATGAGAAACTGTCTATGGGTGTCAAAAAACATACAGAAGGCTGAGTCTGATGTGGAACAGCTGGCTACTCAAAAAAGCCAGCTGTAAGGTAGGACTCAGCACATGGACCCTTTGGAGCAATTGCCCCTTGCCCCAGCCTATGGTGCCACTCAATTGGGCCAGAGGGGCAGAAGCCTTGATCAGTGTGTGTGTGTACTTACAGTATGTGCGAGTTTCACAGAAAAGAAGGCATACAACAGAAATTGCTGTCAAACCACTTCACCATTTTGTTTAGCATTTTATTTTATATTCTCTTACTAAGTGTTTTTATGTCATGGTGTGCTCCTGTTCTTGCAGGTACCAGACCCTAAATTCCCCTGTGAAAATACATATTTTTTTCCCCTCTAGAAGGACCTATGTAGAATTTTCTCATATTAAATCCACATTACTATCTCTAAGAAATAATAATTAAAATTTGCACTTTGAGGGACCTCAAAATGTAATAATACATTTCTTGAAAAATCATTCGGGTTAAACACATTTTGCCATCACCATGTTTTAACTATCTTACTGAGAGGTGGGAACCACTGGACCATCAAATATTACAATCAAGAATCCCTAGCATCCTTTGTCTACTTCAAGTCTGTAAGTTTCTTATTTAAAGTTGTGCAGGTTAAAACATATATGACACTGATTAAGTGGCACTTAGTATTAACTGACAATTCTGCAGTGCTGCATGCTATAATACAACTTTGCATTTAACAGCTATGTATTATTTCACAGGTATTGTATGTCCTTTTCCCTTTCTGAATCTCTAAATCTGAAAGCTAAGAACGTACTAGGTATCATGAAGCTTCATTTCTAAATGTCATATAGGAAGAGAAGTGTAGACTTTATGCAGTCATGAAGAATGAATAAGGAGAATGTGCAAAGAATAATTATTTGATTTTTAGAAATATTTGAAAACAATTTCCCACTCATCGATTCCACGTACTCGAGGTAAAAATAATACAGATATATTAAATGTCTGATCACAAGCTTCAACACTCTTTTCGATTTGAAATGGGAGTTTTCAATTTATTCTTAATTATTTAATGAGTTATTACTGCATTTTTTTCAAGAAAGTTTCCTATTAAAACAAAGAAAACCTCAAAAAAGGTTAAATGTAATTGCAGAAATAAGATCAATTGCCCATGACACTGGGAAAGGTAATTATGTCAGATAATTACTCTGATTTCTGATCCATGCAGATATTTCTGCACACAGAAGTCAGACTCTGGAGACTTGCAGGCACATGCACATACTTCACTCATCTGGCATCTTCAAGTTGCTGATTCCTGCTCTCCAAGTCATGAAAGATGTACAAACTCATAGCAATAACAGAATCAGTTTGTCAAGGAGCACCTTCTACCAGCTGCTCAGCTCAGCAGGGTGGGGATTTTTTGATAGCTTTTCTTTTAAACCTTTTGTTCTTACACAGAAAAAACCCCCCACAAATTTACAATTGGTCTTTCTGCTGCACACTTCTTTGTGGCCCATGCCTTTATTTCCTTTTGCATAAGATAAATTTTATGGAGTATCTACTGAGTGCACAAAGTGTTTAGAATTGATTTTCGTAGTGACATGCTCTGCTAGTTTTATATCCACAATGTTACATGCATGACAAATAATTGCTATACAGACATCAATTTTCAGGTGCAGATTGAAGGCCAATGTTTTGTAATGTGGTTTTTGGTGCCCCTAACCGTAAACCAAACACAACTGACTTTATGAGGACACCTGGTAAAAGTTCCCTGTTGCTTTGTGCATAAAATAGAACACATACTTTACCCTGAAATGCCACCCTTCTTCCATTTTTTTCCAAAACCAGCCCTTTTACATCAGAAAAGTAGTACATTTGGGCAAGCTTTTGCCTGAGGTTCAAATTTTTCAAAACTTGATTCTCTGTCACTCACAAGTAAATACTGTTCATAAAATTGATGATTACCTTGGAGATTCTTTTAGTCTGCATCTAATAGTCTCAATTTGTGACAATTTTAAAGAAATTTTATCACAGTTAGCTGCAGGAGGCATAAAAAAAAGCCCCACTTGGGATTACCATGAAGAACAAGACCCTACAAATTGCTGAATGGGACAGAAAAACAAACCATATGCCATATAAAAATACTCCTGGCATAGAACAGATTTAGCATTCCTTATAGAACTAATTTTACAACCAAAATGCTTCCTATATACAATACTGAATAACCACAAATAATCAGACCCATTAGATGAAGCAAAGATACCAAGGATGTAAAATAGCCAAAGCCCATCATGTGAAAAAATCAAAACAAAATCAAAACAAACAAACAAAACAAAACCAACAAAATAAAAACACACACACAAAAGAAAACCCAAATACAAACTCCACACCATTCCTTTCTAACTTTAGATAGAACAGTAAGTCAAAAGATTGCCCTAGGAAACTTGAGACACTCAATATCCACAGAACAGGAGCTAAAGTAATGCACAAGTTTGTGTTTCATATCCAAACACCTTCCCGGTAAGAAAGAAGAACTCAGTCTATTTTCAGCTAAGATTTATTTAGTTGAAATACCAACTGGGACTCTGATTTAACAAGGAAAAAGATGCCTGATGTCTTGGAAATTTCTTAAATTTCCTTGTCTGAAAGTATCTAGCATCTCATAGAAACACTCAGCACACAGTGAGATCTGTTCTCACACAAAACCAGCAAAAATGAGCGTCTTGCTGCTTCATGAAACAGTGAAATTCAATATTAGAGATTTATATAAATTTTAAATATATTTTCATATTTTTATTCATATACCTTTACCACGAATGTCAATGGAATTCTCATGATTGTTTCCTACCAGGATCTCTACTTACATGTTCTTCTTTCCCTAATAAAATGGTTGAAACGTCAACTGCATCTGCTACAAGGTAAACGTATTTTGAAATACTCTTCTACATTTCAAAAAGCTTCTACGTTGCACTCGGACAAACTTAGACAGAATAAGGGTCCCAGGTCTGTTCTGTGACACAACCTCTTTCTAGGTCAAGCTCTCCTGTCCTCAGGAGTCAGACAGAGAATGTACCAGTGTCCTAAAAGTTTAAAGTATTGTTTTGCAGCTAGGGTTGTTCTGAAGTGTAGGCGCAGAACCACTGGGTCTCTGATGGGAAAGGGCTTGCAGCGGTGCTGCCATGGACGTAGGCAGAGCCACAGCCTCACCTTATGGAGTAAAAGCAGAGTCTTCAAGCACGGACTCCAAACTAGCAAGGTTGTAAACACTTTGAGACAGAATTTCTTGAGTTCAGGTAGAGTAGGCAGCAGAGCTAGAGAGCCTCAAAAACCTCTATTTGTTCTCCATGAGGCTTTCTTCCTTAAATCATTCCAGCTTTCAATATTCCGAAGCAGGAAAAATTATCAGGATCATAGAAGAACAGAAAAGGCTTTGCATTGTAACTCCCTACAGAAGATTTATTCTTCCCTCATGGATCAGATTGCAACCTTCTTCAGAACGGAGTTTTTAGGAAGTTAGTCTTCTACACATACTAAGTTGCGGTCTTTTTATTTTCTTAATAAAAAAAAACATTTTAAGATTTAAAAAAAGCCTTTGTTTAAAAAAGGGCTAATTACTCAGACAATATATTGAAGTCAATGTAGACCATAAAAGACAGTAAAATTAACAACGAAGATGCTCCCAGCACACAGAGCAATATGCAAAGCAAATAATAAAACGAGTTTTTGTCTTCTTCATCATGGGAAGGACAATAAATTAGTTTGTTTCTGTAAATTATATCTAAAAAGGTAGTTCAGCATTAAACATCTTAGCAGCAATTTAGGCAAAGTTAAGATCAAAGAAATATCATTTAGTTTTTCTCTCATTAAACCGAACTAGCATAAAATTGGGAATAGGTATTTGCACTGCAGAGAGAACCATCTCAGAACTCAGACATGCAATTACGTCACATAATGCCACTTAAACTTATGTGACATATAATATTACATTATTAGTTTCAGTGTCACCAAAATGTTGGTTATCAGTAATGTAAGGAAATATAAAACTTATTTTGCAGTCTAAATGTTTGACTAGGTATATTTTGACTGATTACTTCATAGAAGAGCTAGAACATGAGCAGGATTTTTTTGTTTTTATTTTGAACAGAGTAATACTTCCCTACAGTAGAAGTACAGCATTTGTTTCTTAAATGTTTCACCCTTCTGATTCTACCCAGTGCCAAACATAGTCTGCCAGAAAGTGAATGGCAAACAGAATATGCCTGTGCACACCAGAAATTATCAAGACTTAATGTAGGGCTCCCAAGGAAAAAAACAAACAAAACTAAAAAATATGTCATACTGAAGAGCTTAGTTAAACTTCAGTCAGACACTTTTAACCTGCATTTAACTTATCTACACGTTATGTTAGCATACAGAGATATCCATAAAAATTGAGGTAATCATTTCAGCAGAAAACGTTTTACGAACAAACAATCCAATCATCAGATGTTTAAATTGTCCCCTAATTCAGGAAAAAAAAATGAGCTTAACAAAATGCTGTTGGTTAATGACTTTTTTCAGAAGAGACACTAAAATGATACCTCAAAGGTCCATCACTTGGTATGGCAGCATTGTGAACTGAACGGCAAAGAGTGACAGCAGAGCAACTATTCCTTGTTATGTCATGATCTATTTATTTAAACTTAGTTATTTGACATTAATGGGTACATTAGCTTCAGAGAGAAAATTGATTCTGTTATATTTCTCCTTTAATACCCAGACTGCAGCAATTCAGGAGGAGAGAGTTCTATATTATGATCTTAAATTAACTCAAAGTCTTCTGTCCAGGTTGGCTGGTGGTAGATGCTGAGACTGTGACACCTCTGGAAGTAAAGACTGCAATGCTCATTCTTAAAGTCACATTATTAAACAAGAATGCCAAATGTCTCCTAAAAGCCATTGTCTTGCAATTATTATTGCAGAGAAAAAGCTTGATAACACAATCTGTGAAAATATGCAAACCCCATTCTGAACAGTTTGACTTTTTTTTTTCAGTTTGAAATGTTTTGAAGCAGGTAATTCTGAATTACAATCTTTGAGCCCATCATTTTTTTAATGGTGATTCTTTTTAACTCCTTGTCCATTTGGTATTGACAGTATTATCCTTGCCAGTCTACTGAGTTTTTCATTTTATCAAAAATTAATACTGTGAGCCTAACTGGAAAACCAGAACCTTGAAATAATTTATGAAAATGTTAAACTGCCCTTCTACCCAACTGCTAAAAACACAGAGGAGCAGTAACATGATTTATGGTCACATAAATCACACAAAATAAAGAATAGTGAATAAAAGAAATAAATAATTTTGAAATAAAAATAAATAAATAAATTTGCTGAATTAAAAATCCTCAAACACTCCTACAATCAAAAACGCACTAGAAATTTCAAGAATGATTAGCTCTATCTTGGAGGCCATATATATCAAGTGATATGTTACTCAACAGCTCTGCATCAAATTCTGCTATTATTCTTCCAACTTCTTCTAACTTCTGATTTTTAGTTATGTGTTAATATCCAAAAATTTTAAATGGCCACTGAAACAAGTAGTCCAAATTCTCAACCACACTCAACACAAGCACAAGACATAAGTGATTAACATTTGTATTTTAAATAAAGCCTAAAATGGCTAAAAACAAGGAGCCTCCACATGAGAAGTAAGTTGATCCAAGCTGTACTGTATGCACAGAACTTTCAAGATTATGTGGGAACAGTAAAAGCTGAAGGGCTTATGGTTTCCATGGAAACTTTTTACCTACAGGATCCACCCACAGGAAACAACACATCCATATCCCTTAGAAAATGGACTTCACTGGGGGATTTCTTAATGTTCTATGAATGCAGAAGGAGCAGTGCCGCACTAATTTCAGAGGAGAAAAATGGAAGGCACAGAAAAATATATCTGGAATTAGAACCAGAGTGCTGTGAGGTGTCCACCAAATTTACTCCTTGCTACAATGACTCAAAAACAGCATTTATGGATGATGGGGGGAGGGGGAAGAAATACAGATGAAAAACAACTACCATAAAAAATAAGACTATTTTCGTGCATTAAATGGTTGGCCACGGATTCTGTGAAGAGGACCATCAGCAAACCACCACTCAGTACTTTCAGTGTGGGTCAGGAGGGTCAAACCACACTACCTGCAGACAGTGCCTACAGTGGGGATTCCTCACTAATGAGACTTGAAAGAGATTTCAGGTACAGCATGCAGATAGGCTGAACCCACGGTGGCACTGCCCTGTGCATGCTGTGACCTCCTTTCCTCACTGGAGGAGAACACAGCAGCATCAGAGGGTCTTAACAGGCAATCCTGTCATTGCCCATCTGTAACAGTGATACAGCCCTGACAGAGGGTTTGGGAAAGCCAATTCACATTCCCACCTGTGTCTGATCTCTTGTATTCAAAGCAGAAGTCTGGAAGTGGTTAGAAAACTGGGAGAGCAGTAAACCTTTCACAACACTCATGCAAACGACCATCCAGTGCAATTCCAGCACATTTCATTCTCTCACCCAGCACTGCAGATTGTGTCCTTCCAGGCACACAGTCTACAAAGTTACTAAAGTTACTCCTCTTTGGGCCCTGTACACTGCGTAATCACAACCACCTCTAGCTGCATCTATGATGTGACATAGCATACTCAGACACCTTGGTTCCTATTCACCAGAATTGCAGAGTTCATTGCCAAAAAGGCAAACACATCTTCAGAATGTATTTCACCAACAAAACGCACTATTTTCACAAGGTTTGTCCAATTAACCATTTGCACTTTGATAACGGCTTGCCTACCTCTGGAGAAGTCAAGTGATGAGAAACATTTTATTTTTCTCTCAAAGATAGTATCTAGAGTAAATAGAAGAAATATACTCAATGTAGTTAAAACTCAGAAATACTAACACAGTGTTGCTGTCTGACCTTAGCTCTACTTCTTCATTTTGTTCCTGCACTGCATACTTGACATTTACTTCCTATACTGAAATGAAGGTTTCTGATTTCTTGCCCAGAACCATAAGGAGCAACAGGAGGGTGAAGCGTTAGCTGCATCTTCATCCCCCACAAAGCAATAAGGACAGTGCAACAGGCTACTGCAGGAATAGTACAGTACCAAATGGAAAAGTCTCCCTTTAAGCATCTGCAAGTGTGATTTTTTAAGAGAAATTATGACAGCGTGTTTGGGGTTTTGGTTTTTTTTTTTGTTGTTTTTTAGTGGTTTGGGGGTTTTTTTGTTTTTTTTTTTTTTGGGGGGGGGGGCAGCTGCCACTAGATAAGAAATCTCTCTAATAAGACAAACACTTCTTTAAAATCAATAAGATATTACTGTAACTACTTTGAACTGTTTCAGCATGATGGTGCTGTAAAATACAGCTGTAATCTCAAATATATCTAGTGAGTAAACTAAAAGGGTTTCCTTTGGATCACATCATTGGATCCAGAAAATTAGATGAATTGCTTCAAGAGAAAGTTTTCTTATTATTGACACTATAGTAGTCCCAACCTTTTATATTCGCATAGTCCCACGACTACACAGCTGGGCAGCTTTGACTAATAATTGAAATAATTAAAGGTATAGACATCATGCTAATGACTGAAAAGTTAATAAACGTATTCTGGACAAGGAAATGCTTCCATTGCCTACCCAGCCTGCTCCTGATGCCACTATTTTAAAAGAGGGCACTGATGCGGAAATGAAGTCAAGAGTCTTGCGTATTCAAAGCCTAGAAATCATGTACTAATACTTTAAAGTAGGTTGAGAACAATCCTCTATCTTCTTATTAAAGTTAAATCATCCCACCCTAGAATGTTGCTTAGTTGATGTTTAATAACATTAATAACATAGAGCTGATGTTTCTAATTAAATTAGAAAGAAATCCAAATTAAACGAAATCTGAAGCCTAATATTTTCAGCTCAGAGCCATTTTAGAGTAGGAGAGGGAAATATACGCACAAGTCCAAACCTTCAATTTATTGGAACAGGGAATTCCAGAGATAAAAGGAATTACAAGAGCTTTCTTCATGAGACTTGCAATCAAACTTCGGCAGCATCACAAGACATGCACCAGCAGACTGTAAGCACTGGCTACAAACATAAAGAGTCAGAAAGCTACTGAGATATGAAATCTTAAGCTTCAAATCCCTTATCAGTGAAAAGATCAATTTTAAAATCAATGCTTGTATTTGATGCATAGTCAATACACACAACTCAAATGGGAAATATACTTTTATGGACTTTTCATAAAAAGCCTGACAAAAATACTATGCAGCCTGTAGCCTTTGCATAATCTTATCAGGAAAAGCAGCCTATAAAGAATTGAATTATCCCAAAGTATGCTAATAAGAGCAGAGCAAGCAATCTCTTATTTTCTTCCTGGTAGCAGAGGAATGCTTTTATTCACAGAAATATTAAAAAAGAACAAGGAACCAAAATGATTAGAAAAAACCTCATCTGTATTAGGTCATATTTATCATTTCTCTCACTGCCATGAAATTGCTTGTCATAAGAACCACATGTCAGACCAAAATAATAACAGTTCCCAAACAAGGGCCAGAAAAGTTACTGATAAAGAACTTAGTTTTGTAAAGCATCTTAAAGATAACTAAGCATGCCACAGTCCAATTTACAGTTGTACTTTGGGAGCACTTCAACCACTGAACACGGAAGCAATCTATAACCATAAAAATACAGAAACACTTCACCAGGAAGCAGTGTCTTATAACTGCAGAAACAATTGGTTTTCCTTGCAAACAGAGCATAGAAGTCCAAACCATGGCCAAGAAAAGGAGAATAACCACTCTTTTAGAGAAATACCATATAATATTTACATTAAATAGGATTAGAGATTTTGTCATAAATTGTATGTGACATCATGTCCAACATGAGCTTTACATAAAAAAAAAAAACTATGAAGGAAAAGAAATACATGTTATAGTACATTAATATGCTAGAGCTTCTGCTCCCCAACCTCACCCCCACATCTCTTGTTGAATAAAAAACTATACCTCCAAAAAGACTGTAATTACATAACTCTTTTCAGGCATCTGTCTTTGAAAATAAACATCCTTACTGTTCCTGTAGAAAAAAATCCAACTGTATTTTAGGTAATAAATGACCGTATCTATTTATCTGTTAAATTATACTTAAGAAATTTTGAGATTGTAAGATAATCAACCACAAAACCAAAGTGATCTACCTGGCTTAAATATAATTTCATCAATATCCTGCAATTCTGAAACTTTTATTCCTTGACTCACATGCCTTAAGCCATTTTATTAGCATTAGTATAAGTGACATATATCATGAGTTACTCTATTTTCACCCTTTGGTAAAGCAATCAAAGCTACTAACAAATTTAATACACAAAATATCTATAAAAAAATCAAACCAATCATCCATCCAACCAACCAACCAAAACATACCAAAACAAAACAAAAAAATCCCACCACCACCCAAAAAAAAAAAAAAAAGAAATTAAAAACCACAACAAAACCCCCCAGTTTGCTTAGCTGGAAGTTGTAATGGAATAAAACAACATGGACATGTAAAACCTTCACCTTTCTTCCTTAATTACAGACATGTTTCAAGTATTAAATATCTCTGTATGTACTTCATAAATGCCATGAAAATTACTTAATACTTTATTTGTAGCACATAAGGAAGCCTTTAAAATTATTTCATCTATCTTTACATCTATTTAAAATTAGGTAAGTAACAAGTGAGATAGCATAGGTAAATAAAATAAAATTCATTATCACCAAAAAAATTTAGCTACTGCTTCCTCCTCTAAAAACCATGTCAATATTTCCTAAACTATTTACCAGTTTTAAGGTAAACCTTAGCAGTAACTCTAGTTTGGCATAAAGTGAATGTTAACAGCTACTCAAATGTGGCATTTGAAATAACCATTAGGCTTCAGTCTCAATTCTGACTCAAAGATCTGCCTACCAAAAAAATGCATGCTCTTCACAATAAATGAGCACACATCATTTTGAGCAACACTTTTTTTTCAAATGTACAAACACTACAGCAAAAACGCCAAGTTCAAATGTGATTTAACATACCCCCTCCATAAACATCACAGTATTTCCCTGATAACATTTAAAGCCTC
This sequence comes from Sclerurus mexicanus, assembly GCA_013396755.1. Taxonomy (NCBI): domain Eukaryota; kingdom Metazoa; phylum Chordata; class Aves; order Passeriformes; family Furnariidae; genus Sclerurus; species Sclerurus mexicanus. The sequence goes on from VWZF01001128.1 coordinate 221,311, forward strand.
CAAAGTTGCAGTTCTCTTGCTGCCTTTGAGATGGCAAAACCTGAAAAGTGTTGAAGAACAGACAGAGGTCCAATGTTTCTTTCACAGCACAGAACTGTGCAGAGTGCAGAACTCAATTTCATGCCAAAGTATGATAAACACGGGAGTGACACTCAAGTCTTATTACATGCTATGAAGTTCTGTGAAGGAAACTAACAGCCCTTATACCTCTGCCAGAACAGTAAAATATATTAAGACTATAAAAACACAGTAAGTAGAAAACTATCAGTAAGTTATGAGCAAAGAATCAAAACTAAAAATAAAGCAATAATCACATGGCTGAGTCATACTTGTTAATAGTAACTACAAAATATCAAATTTTGTAACATCTTTAGGATATTGGGTTTGGTTTGGGGGCAAGAAAGACTCATCACCATAGCAAGCAAGTCATACTACCATATGAATGTGTCCAAAAGTCACACTAAAAAGGCCTTTTTTCCCTTTTCTTCTAATAAAAATCTTGAAAGGTAACCAAATCAAGACTGACTGATATTGTCCCTACCTTCTTCATTAAAGTATCTTGTACTCTGAAATTATTACACTAAGATAAACAGACCTAGCTTTTCCTTCTCATGGACAAAATTTCATTGCAAATTTTCCAGCATCACATATTGAAAGCTGGTTAAGCTGAAAAGGCATAGTGCCTACAAATTTAGTTTGGCAGCAAGGAGCATCTTCTCTCCCATATAATGACAATAATTTCTGGCTTTTACAAACTTACTCCTACCAACATTCAAGGGTTTTTTTCCACAGTAGTCATGTCAGTTTATTCTACCACCCTCGCAAACTCTTGGTTTAACATTACATAGTATTTTTGCTCACCTTCACTTGCCCTGTCCAGTTTTCTCACTGTATGAAATTTTCTTTCTGTACTTAACTCAATTGAGAATAATAATCCATGCTATGCACATGCAAGACAATGCAAACAGAGGCTACTTTATGACCATCACCATGTATGTTCACAAACAAATAATAAAACTATCAGCCACAGCAGGCATATCACCAACCATGTTCTTTAGCAATCATATACATTTCTTTTGCCTTTTTCATCCCAGTAAAGAAAATCAATCAGAAGTTCACCATTAACTGGTAAAATACTATATACATAAAGAATAGGGGTCATATATTAATATGGCCTTGTTCTTAAGGCAATAGGTTTTTGAAAACTTCCTAGATTTGAAGTCCTGATGACATAATTTGCTCTTTAGGTTATTGACTTAATTCACTCTGAACAACAGTTCTATTAGCAGTCTTCTGAAAACAGACACACAAGTTTTGGTCACAGAAACACAATTACACACTTCACTGTAAACTGATGATATTTCTCAAATATTGAAAAAAGCTGAATTAACTACTGAAAAATAATTAAAAAAAAAAAAAGCCCACATCATGTTGTGAATGCACTTTTTACTCTGGTCTTCATTTCTGCAACAATCTTTCCCAGCCACATTACTAAAAGAATAAGACAGACTCACATGTTTAGGGCAAAACAAGTAGCACTGAGACCATTAAGCGTTCCCAAAATCAGTGAAACAAAGTAGCAGAAGATTATACCTGCACATTGAAATATACTGCACAGCTGCTGCAACAGGTTATTCAACACCTAAGCATTTTCATTGCCCATTATGGAAAAAAACCTACCTAATCTTTAGACCATATTCAAAGAGGATCTATAGTTAAAATTGCTGTAAATTCCGTTGTTAGCTACAACTTCTTCTAGCTATTGAGGCAAATCACTCAAAACTTGCAAGAACAGACTACACTAAAGTTTTTGCCCCCACTAAAGGTACTACATAGAAAAATTGTCTGGGAAAGCTCCCTCTAGCCATTAACAGCTTTAGTGCTAATGTTGGTCAGATATCCATTATGGGCACTTGTGGCTCCTAACCAATAGCACAATTAATATTTTAATGATAGACCAATGTTTGGCAATCATAGATGTGTGCATAGACACATACCTTCAAATAAAGCATGTGTATGAGCATCTAAAAATCCCAGAAAAGCATTATAGAATGAGTTGCATCATTAAGAACCTCAGTTGTATATGATTAAGTCAGGCAGATTTATGTAATTCACCATGAACTTGGAAACAGTTCAATGCAGCAAGCTCTGCAATTAGGCAGAAGATGAACTCTTCATAAATTGTAATGCTGTTTTATGGACATCATATAAAATTCTTTGGCAGTAACAGAATTTGGCATACAATCCTAACAATTGTTATCCTAGCAACTGGAAGACCTTTTAGGCATTTCCTTTTTTGATGCCTTCCTGAACCTGAACGAGCTTGATGCTCTCAGCTAGAGGCCCATTCAACTACTTTATTTAGCTTTCAACTCAAAAGTCCTGCTAATGGAAAGGCAGAGGAAGCGGGTACTTGCAGAAACAGTATCAGTAGATACCATGAACCCAGAAGACCCTCACCAACAGAGATACCAACACTGAGTACCAGCAAGGAAGTTTCCCTTAGTGAGGACCATGCTGTGCAGGATTTACCAGGATAGAAGATCATTTACATAAACCTGAGCAATCTCTGTCTAGACAATAGAAAGGCTCGTTCACTACTCCCACACCACATCCACTAAATAAACCTGAACATCATCATAATTTAACTAAACTGCAGATATTATGTGAAAAACATTAGTCTCTACCGCTTGATCTACAATCTCTATCAATAGTATTAGGGAGGTTTTACACTGCATGAAGAACAGCCCAAAACCTTAAGTGATGAGCAGATATTCAAGCAGAAAGATTAGGCTCTGCCCAGCAGAGAGCAGTTTGGCAAATATATTTCAATGAGTACTTTAAGTTTTGTTGGGAGTTTTGTAGGATTGGTGTTTCATACTTTTTATATTAATTTTAGACGAGAACTTTCACGAACTTAGTTATCCATGCCATTTTGATCTTTTCTGTTATATGACTTCCACAACATTCAAGAATAAACTTTGTTTCCTGAGACACTGGACTCTTGCTGAAATGATGCAACCCAGCCCTCACAGGAAAAAACAAACCATAGAAGTGCATGAGATGATTCTTACAGTTCAGAAGCCCCACACTTCCTCCAGCCTCCAAAATTAACTATCCCACTTATCTGACTCCTGTGTGAATGTTGCATGTATCCTTAACTCTAATGATCAAATTAAAACAAGAATGCCACAGAGCAATTTTAAGTATATTTTAAGTATATTTCTGCTTTTCACACCTTGAGTCTTAATACAGTTTTCACCCAAACCTTCATCTTTAACCAGTCAATGGAAGAATATAAAAACAAAGCAAAAGTTTTCCATTTCAGGACACAAATCTCAAAATATTAGGAACTCTGATGACAGTGGTACCAGTAAACAACTGGACACTACTCATGGATGGATGCTGCTTAAACACAAGTGCTCAAAACAAAAACAGAATAATCGTATCCTGTGAACTTTTCATAGCCAAATGTTGGGCAAAAAAAATTATCTTAAATTAAAAAAAAAACAAAACCCAATACTTTTCCACAATCACACAGACCTTTTATGAATATCAACCATCTGTTGAACTTAAAAATTTCCTGCAAACTATGTCACGCAAACCACAAAGACTCCTCCTTTCAGGGATGCAGTTTGTCACAGTCTCTCAGACAATACTTAAAAGACATGTTTGTTTTCCCAATAGTTCCTTATTTTCCATATAGCAAAAGGGAAAAAAAACCCCAAACATAGAGACAAGAAAATGTCTGTAAAAAGCAGATTTCTATGTTATATACATTTACTGCTACATCTATAAACAGACTAATGTTTTGGGATTGGAAGGGATGCCTTTTTTTTTTTTTTTGGTCTTGCACAATGCACGTTTAATCTACACATAGCAAAAGAGAATCCTACAGGTAAAAAACCCCATTAAAATTGCACAGATTTTCTATGTTTTTTGTACTAACTATAAATATAATATGAACCTACAGTTTCTTCTTAACTGGGACACAACAGGATATGATATTTACTGATGAAACACATTTCTATGTTTATGAAACAAAGAAAGTTAGTCAAGGGATAAAAAACTAAACACTGATGTCTTTTAAATGATAAAAAAAATCTAAGTTACAGAGCTCACGGTTGTTATGAATAACGTGTATTAGAAAGATAGGCTTTAGAACAATATTTTCTTTTGTTTTTAAACAAAGACAGGAATTTTACTAAAACTACTTTTGCATTCAACCTTATCGTAAAGAAACTGCTACTTGACAGCCTATAGGGAACAGTGACTGGCAGTACTAGCAGGCTGCAGCCTTTTAAATGAAAATATTAAAACCCCCTAATCCAAGTTTGCAACTTCCTTAATTTATTTATTTTATTTTTAAAATAGGCTCCTTCTTTCTGTAATGCTGAGATGCTGCTATCACAGAACCTCACTGCAGCGTGCCAGAGCGTGCTGCACCCCTGTGTACCGTGCAACGCTGCATCCTGCTGAGCAGTCAAACCCTCTGGCTACTAAAGGCAGACTTGTCCTACTGTAGCAAATTGAAACCTTCCTCTTACCTCGACTTCCTTGCTCTTCTCTTTGTTTGTGCCCATTGAACTTCTCCCATTGCTGGCAGTCTCCCGCGCTGGAACTACAGAAATCTGCTGGAGGGGCATTTTTACAGTGCTGCAGGTTGCCAGTACCTGTTTGGATGCCTTATATCTTCACTCCCCCTGAGTAGCCCACCTGTATAATTGTTCATATCCTTTCTTTGCCAAGCTCAGCTCTAAATAAAAATGGGAAAATATTATTTGAGAAACGATGTAGCATATGTCAGGGTCTTCTATCAAAAGGAAAAAAAAAAAAAGGCAAAGCAGAGCAAATTGCAAACACAAATGAGACACAGCAAACAAAGAAGTGAGGCGCAACAGTCCAGAGAGTCTCACATGCACAGAGTGATGAGTTGCTGCAAGTCTGTGTCCCCAGAGCACCCCCTCACACTACTATCCCCCAAGAGCACTGTGGGAGACAATTCAATTTCTGTGTTACCTAATAACTGTCATGGAAACCAAGGAAACCCGGGTCTCGCAGGCCTTTATTAGCAATCGTTTCCCACTAACGGCACAGGCTCCCACATTTGCAGCAGCTGCCACTTCTGCTTTTGTTTCCCATCCGATTCCACAGGAGTCCACTAAGCACCCCCAGACGCTGCCTCGTGCTGACTAGGTACAGCAGCAGAAGGCTGAAAAGCTTAGTGTCCTATTTTGGAGCCAAAATCTCCTCCTTTAAAAGCACAGGATAGCTTGCTGTGTCCTTCATGCGTCTACAATAATCTGCTTAGGTCAAAGGATCTGCCTTGAAGTGAATAGCAGCAGTGAGCAAATGAGGTGTAAAAACGAAGACAAGACTGGGAGGGATTGCAAATGTGCCTTTCTGAGGTTGATAGTAAAAAGTTAACCCTTTGCTGCGCTTGTCTTTTTCCAAGACATCATCAGAAGCCAGCTCACCAGGACAAGCCAAAGGCAGACTCAGACGTGCCTTTGCAGTAGTCACATGCACTCTGAGAATGTCATTTACGTGAGCTTCTCCCTCCCAACAGCTTCAGTTCTCTCAGTGAACAAGAAATAAAACACCCAGAAAAACTGTTTCAGCATCTCCTCTCCCCTTAAAATGCAAAACGATAGAATGTCCCAGGTGCTGTATTACAAAAATGGATGTGAAGAAAGGAAATTCTTAATGTTTACACTTCTTTCAAGAATTTATTATTCTTAACAAGTATTAGGAATGCCAGAAAAACTGATTTTCATTAAAAATAGTAAAGAGATTCTTAGATCAGAAGTCAAATTCTTAGAACTATATAAATAGTACAGGAATGAAAGGAAAAAAACCACTGACAATGTTTTAAGATGTTGTCAATTAAAGAAAAAAACCCACAACCACAAAAAACCCCAAACAAACAAACAAAAAACCCCAACGAACTAAGTTGAATTAAATCATCTTTATTTCTAGCCATACACAGTGGCACTTGGAATTCTAACAAGAAATAATAGCATTATATACAGCCTGGATTCTCTTACAAAGCCACGTGGGGAGGATTTAAAATACTGTTGATTCACTACTCCACTACTTTAGTTACTATTTCTCAGTCTGAGTTAATAGAGCTTACAAGGCACTAGCCTGAGATAAATTGGAATCTGGTTCATGCTGCCATCCCAGTTTTATGTCACTGTTTTAAATTCAGATATATTGACATGCTGTGATATGAGTTTATCAAATGCACTAACAAAGAAACGTAATCTGTACTAGGAGTAAACAGATGCTGCAAGAAGCATGTGTATTTGTGCAGTTTTGTATCTATATATTATATATATTCTATATATTTTTAGTCATGTAATAGATTTACAAAATATAAAATTAAGTCTATTGCCATTTATACAGTTCCTTTACACCTTTTTAGTTACATTTTACATGCTTATTCAATTTTTAATCTATTTTTCAAAATTAGTTTGAATGTAAGTTTAAATAGCTTCCAATCTACACAGGGATATTTTTCTGAATTTTGAATATAAATAAAGAAAAAGAGACGAACTCTACCTCTACCAAGACAGTGGTAAATCAAAAATTTATTCCAGAAAGGTAAAGGAAATTCCTTAGCTTAACAGAAAGACTTAAACCTACAGAAAACGATTTTCCTTCCTCTGAGGCACAACCAGATTAAAAATTCTTAAACCTGGATCTGCTTTGTCATGATACTCACTCACCTCCTTGATAAAAACATTCATAGAAAAGTGGTGGGTTTGTGGTATTAAAATGGAACTTTCCTTTAAATGTGCTTTTAGGTCTAGTTAAGCTTAAAAAAGTCAACATGCCTTTTGATACTGTGCCAATAATTCTGTATTTTAAATCATATGAATTTGAGATTTAAGTCAGAGATTTCTAGGTTAACCAGTAATCTCTTTCATCCCATCTATGTCTGTTTTAGCTAGAATAAAGACCTTAAAGGGTGTGATGTGCTTAGTTCTTTTCAAACTCATAAAATCTTGTGGCTCCGTCTTTTCCACACAGTGAACCCATAACGTATTCCCATATAATACATATATAACAAAAAAACCCTAGTCCAAAACAAGAGATATATTTTAAGATTAAGTTCATTCTCACATTCTTCTTGATTATTAGTGAAAACTAATTACATTTCTTCACCATGTGGAGACTTAAAATTAACATGTGATTGCCTTCACTGTACATGTGCTGCACATGGCTCTTCTCAGCCTCAGTGCTAAAACAAGTGACAAAACAATCAATCCTCATACTGCTATACTTAGAAATATAGAGAGCACCACTAATTCATGGTAAAGAAGCTGTTAGAAAGTACCCAAATATCCAAAATATCCAAATGCACTCTCTAAAAGTCAGTGGCAGAGGTGCGCTTGGGATTTTTCACTACACTTAGTTTTCCATCTTTGCTTTTCCAAGTTTACTATGACAGAATTATAAAACATACAACTTTTGAATAGGTGTTAGTACAGCTACCATCTCAGAACAGCAGTACATCAGAGCACATCTTGAAGAGACGACAAAACTATTGATTTCAATTTACAATGTGTTTTTAGCTCCCAGAGTCCCAACGTACTTCAAAGTTGTAAACAAAGTGATATTACATCTACACACACAACCCCCTTTGTTAGAAAATATACCTACTTCCACTCATTCCCCATGGTGATCAGCCTGTGGTGTTCTATTTAAAGAATGCTAATTTTGGCAAATGTACCACCCAAAGAGCCATAATTTCAGTGCCATGCCTCACCTGAAGGACAGCATGACAGCTTCTCAGTTGCCTTGCAAAGCAGAATTATAGGGTTTTAATCTCAAGAGGATAACAATAACAGAACAGAACTGGTCACCTAAAGGAGGTGAAAATGACATTGTCAGAGAAGAGAGCTATGTGTTGGGTGTGCATTAGTAACTGATTTATGTTTTGAAATATAATTCACAGTTCTTGAAGCCGGTAACTACAAAAGAGAGAAGAATCACCCTTCCCTCCTCTTGCTTATGGTTTGAAATCCTACTAATCCCAACTCAGATAAGCCAAGAGATCCAACTTCAGTACACACTTTATGAACAGTACCAGTAAGATCTTGGTGACCATGAGGGAAACCAAGACAAAAGGAGCAATGTCCTGGTGTTTCACAATGGAGATCTGCTCCTTAGCTGTGTACTACCATGTGTGTTTCTGCTCTTGCCTGGAACATGTGCAACCTCTTCATCTATTCCCTTCACCCATGGCTCTGAGAGTATTATGTCCTCTCTCACACTCAGGGCACATACATTCCCTGTACAAAGCATCCCTGGAAGCAGTTCTTTAGAAATCTGACAACAAAAAGCGATAAGAATTGTAACCCTACATACACATGCAATATTTTTAGCTTAATTTAATGAGGAGCACACTATCTTCTCACCATACCCATTTAAACATGACTACTGCATTGAACGAAGAAGAGAATCTGATCAGCTATGGTTAATGGTTCATGGACACATGGTGATGCAAGTGTCAATGAAAAACAGCAATGAAAACAGCCTCTTTTTAACACAATTACAAGGAAACAATGTACTAGTGCATTGCCAGTTCACTGGCAAGTTATGTGTCTCTGCCTTGTTGACATCACTTACAGAATCTCAGATTTTTACAAGGTTCTTGAATTGAAAAAACCCCATAATAGTAAGTTTACTTACAGAAATACCACTATCAGATAATTCTACTTTTTTGCTCACATAAAATGGTCTTTAGATAAGATGTACTATAGTTATCATATGATATTTCAGCTAAAAGCTATATTGAATTAAAAAAAAATCATTGTGGACATAAAACACTTATAAGTTGGTAGTTTGGACTCCACATTTTTTTTCAAAAAGATTCATTGGCTATGAATACACAATATACAAAAAGGTACAGACAAATAGTCTATAGTCCTGAGATTTAGGAATGAGTTTCATGTTCCCAAAAATTAAACAGAAAAGTTACAAACACTGTATATACTATGCTCCTTTTCCTATCTAACAGGGATAGCTTGTCTTATAATCACATCTTAGGTAGAGAAGTCTGAACACTACAGCAGCTGTGAAGTAGATGGATACTAGTACTAGATAATGATCAATGGGGAAGAAGGATAGTCAATTTAACTACCAGAAGCTTCTAACACTTAAATTAAAAGTGCAGCTAGCAGTAAGGCAGACCAAACAGGACTGACATAAAGCAATTCCTTGGGCTTCCACAGCATCCTGAAGTTACATGACACTAGATCAAAACAAAGTCTTCAGAAAAATGAACAATTCCTTTAGAATTTCTCCCATCCTTTAAGACTACTGCAGTACAAAGTTAGTCATGGAATTAGGGCAAATGTGAAAGATATCTTTAGCCAAATACAAATAACCCAAGGCAGCAGATTCCAGATGTCTTTTCCTCTGAATGGGAAAACCTGTTCTCTGCCACCTGGCTGAGTATGTCCAAAATGCTGTTCTACACTGTGAGCTGGCTTCTAATGGAGGAGCCTCAGGAATGCAAGAGTTTTCAGCAGAATTCAAGTAAATCCTCATAAAATGCAAAATTTAAAAACTATTTTAAAAACATGAATAAATTTCGTGGTCTTTGCATATTAGAATGAATGGCTGTGAGATGGCATATTAGAAGTCACTGTCATGTTAGAAGTCACTTTTTAAATACTACATGCAGTTGGTATAGACTTGAATGTTGTCATCATGTTATTAGATCCTCAGGGAGGTTTAGGTACCTTTTTCATTTCCTCCCTACAGCTTCGCAATTGACTGGAGTGCTGAGAAGTACCAGATAATGTAATATGGCATATTACGGCAGTATAGGTATATTAAAGGTATTAAAGAAGTAATTAACTGAAAATTTCAAACTAATGGCTTTGGATATTTTTCTGTGTTGCTATTCACAGGATTTTGCACGTTATTACATTTCCTTTCATCATTATTACATTATCCGTTCATTAACAGCATTACTAAGCACTGGTCATCTCCTCCACTGAGAGGCTAAAACAGAAGGCAGTGCAAACACAGAAAAATCTATTTGCCACTTGCATATTCTGTGCGGATAAATTGCCTAAGTAGAAGAGCTTAGAACATTTTTAGAACATCTGTAAATCCAAGGTCATGGAAGGGTACAACTCAAAAAGCAAGTTAAAAAAATCAAAACCTAATAGCTGAGACTGAATTAAAATATGACCCAACCCTCAAATAAAAGTTTAACTGGCCAAACCTTAGATTGGATGAAAGTGAGATATGAAATGACAGAATGGTGATAAATTTGATAAAATGTTGCCCTGGCTCTTAAAACCAATTATTTCCATTATCTCCTAGATAACAGAATTAAAACCAACTGATTTTCACTGCCAAACACAAAGACTGTCACAGATGCCTCCAATGTAGTGTTTGCACTAAGTTTGTTTGAATTAAACAAAGTGTACTATTCACTTATCACACTAGAGTGTCCCCACGAAATAGGAAAGAAGGAAAGACTTGCGAAGTTCTACAAACTGCGAGTAACTTGAACAGCCCATTTAGAATGTTTGCTCAAATGGAGCTATACCCTATAAAAACTAATGGGAAAAGTTAAGGATCAACTTTTAGGCAGAATGGGCAGACTATGTATCTAACAAATTTACATTACAAAATAACAGAAATTACGCTGCTTCAGTGTCCACTGAAGAAATTATTTATACTGCAGTGACACTTAGCTACTCACTACACAGACTGGAATCCTAGTATGTTTATTCTAGTTTGCAGTACCCAACTTGTGTATATGCCCACAAGTAGTCCTATTACTTCTCTGGTTCAGGTATGATGGACATCTACCTTCATGATGAACACTAACCTCTCAGCCATCAGTCTGGTTACAAACATTGCTGACCTTCAGCAATATGAAGAAACTATCATTCAATAAAATTGCACTGTATTGTTTCTGTTTTTGTAGGGGTGGATGCAATCTCTATGCCATGCTGTCTATCTGCCCATTTCCGCCAGCATACAAAATTTAAATGCTGTTGTCAATGTGACTCTTCAGAGTAGAGAGTAAATAAAGATATTAACACCTAAATTATTTCCCACTAGTTTTCCCATTATTTTACACTTCATAACAATATACATGAAAAAGGTATTTAAAGAGCTCTCTAACATAAGGTGGTTAATGATCTTTATGATAGAAACATCAAAATTTAGCAAGCAGTAGACTCCACCCTCTTAGTTTTGGGTTACATGCTGCAAAGCTGAATCCACTATTCTTTAAGAGTTTTTGGTAAGAATGGACTCAAGTTCTTGGCCAACATTCAAAGCTGTCAGTCAAAACAGGAGGACTGGAGCACAATGCTGGAAGACTTGGAGAATCTTCTAGAGGAGAGCATTAGAAACAGGATGAGGTTCAATAGTACAAGCAACACAGTTAAGGAACTGGTAGAACAGGGAAAAGAACTCACATAGCAGCCAGAAGGGCCTCACCACGCTGAGGGGCTTCGCAGCTGGCCAAGGAACAAAGGCTGTGACGCCAGGAGCACAGACTGATAGTAAAGATCAGCATACTTCTTTATGAAAGGATGACTAGAAAATGCTTGTTATCATCAGCTGCAAAAATGTATAGCCCCAGGGTTCACCAAGCAATTATTTCCAATTTTTCTCTGTCCTGAAAAAAGTACACCAGTAATTTCCTCAAATACAAGACCTTTTACTTCTTAAATTCTGATCACCAATATCAAGGAGATGCTGAACTTGAAGACAATGGGAAATTGTTCTAAAAAACCTGCATAAAAGGAAATTATTTGCTAACCCATTTGCTTCTGTTACTAACTTCTGTTACTGTTCTGTTACTGTAATTAGACTGGAAGACCAACATGATTTGTTTTTAATGCAGATATTCAGGTGCACAGTATTATGCTATGAACTGTGCTCTCAACCATTATTTGACAAAGAACAGATGCACGATTTGTGATCAAAAAATAAAAGGTCCCTCTCTGTGAATACTAAAAGTCTACATTCTAGAGATTTGCCATGTTTGCTGAACATTATTTGTCTTGTGGAACTCAGCTCCTAGGATGTTTAAGGGACACGAAAAAATGCAAGTTCTTAATTAAAACATGCAAATGAATATTCATTCAAACCACTTTTCATAAGATATTTCTTTTCAATTTTCTACAGGTGTCTATTGTTGATTATATTGTATTTTTCCCTTCATTTTAAATGTCTATCTTGTAAGCTTAAAAACACTGTTAGTTCCCTCCTATTTTCATCTGTGGTGACTCCTTTTTTCTCCTTTCCTTCAGAAACAAACCAGCCAAATTTTATCTTTGGCTAAATACTCATATTCCAAGAACTACAGCTTCTCTGTTAATATTCTATTCTGCAACCAGCTTTATTGACAATACCTTAATACATGAAATCCTCTATATTGAACTGGGGTTTTAACCTTATGTCCAGTTTGCATTAGCTGTTTGGCTTTGAAACTTCTCCCATTGCTTCAGAGAGAGAATAGTTCAATGCTAGTAGGATAAGAATCCCATTAAATTACAACAGCAGGGAGTTAGAAAGGATCTGTGGAAAGAAACACTACATAGAGAATTAATTTTAAATTTGCTGGTGGTTTTGACTCACAAATTCCCCGGGCTTCACAATTTTAAGAAAACTATAAAAGGTGAGATGTATTATGCTTATCTTAAATTCTATGAAATAGGTTAAATGAATTCTGATACCAAGATTCATTTTAACTCATATTATAGTTCATCCACAGGATTAACCCACTTTAAAAACACAAACTTCACATTCTTGACTCATTTTCTTTACAGAATCATAGAATGGGTAAGGTTGGAAGGTACCACCATGGGTCATCTGGTCCAATTTCCCTGCTCAATCAGAGTCATCCAGCATGGTTCTAATAACACCAACATTGTGGATTTGATCCCCATATGGGCCATTCACTTAAGAGTGGGACTCAGTGATCCTCGTGGGTCCTTTCCAACTCAGAATATTCTGTGATTCTGATCCAGGAGCACATTGAACACAATTGCATCCACACAGTTGTTGAATATCTCCAATGAGGGAGACTTCACAACCTCTCTGGGCAATCTGTTCTAGTACGCAGATCTCTGTGTAGTGAAAAACTTCTTCCTTGTGTTCAGACAGAACTTCCTGTGCATCAGTTTCTGCCCATTGCCTCTTGTCCTATTGCTTGGCATCAATGGGAAGAGCCTGGCTCCATCCTCTTAACACCCTGCCTTCAGATACTTACAGACATTGATGAGGTCCCCTCTCAGTTGTCTCTTCTCAAGGTTGAATAGGTCCACCTACCTCAGCCTTTCCTCATAAGAGAAATGCACCAGTCCCTTAATCATCTTTGTTGCCTTCTGCTGGACCTGCTCCAGGAGCTCCATGTCCCTCTTGTACTAAGAATCCCAGAACTGGACACAGCACTCCAGATGTGGCCTCACTAGGGCTGAGTATAGGGGCAGGATCACCTCCCTCAGCCTGTTGGCAATGCTCTTTCTAATACATCCTTCTTCACGCCCTTTTTGAAGACTACGGTGACATTTGTTTTCTTCCAGTGCTCAGGCACCTCCCCCAATCACCACAGCCTTTCAAAGGTGATTATGAGTGGTCTAGCCATGGTGCCTGCCAGCTCTCTCAGCACTCGTGAGGGCCCATGGACTTGTGGATGTCAAGTCTACCTATGTGTTCTCTAACCCAATTCTCCTTGACTAAGGGAAAATCTTTCTTCCAACACTCTTTAGTCAGAGATTCCTGAGGGCTTGTCTTATCAGTGAAGACTGATGCAAAGGCAACATTTGGTAATCCTGCCTTCTCTGTGTCCTCTGTTACAGGGTCCCTCCTCCATTTAGTAACAGGCACACATGACCCTTGTTTTACCTTTTCTTATTAATGTACTTGAAGTAGATCTAGTCTTCCCTGACATACTTGGCCAGATTTAACTCCAGATGAGCCTTGGCCTTCCTTGTCTCATTTCTACTTACTCTGGCAGCCTCTCTACATTCATTCCAAGGGGCCTGAACCTGCTTCCATTGCCTGCATGTTCCCTGCTTATCTTTAAGTACTGACAGGAGCTCCTTATTCTTCCACACAGGTTCCTTGCCCACTGTGCCCAAATTCTTGCTCATCAGGATACATTGTTCTTGAGCCTGAAGGAAGTGATTCCTGACTATCAATCAACTCTCTTGGACCTCTCTGCCCTGCAGGGCCCATTCCCATGGGATTCTTCCAGGAAGATCCCTGAAGAGGCTAAAATTTTCTCTCCTGAAGACCATGTTTGTAATCTTACTTGCTGCCCTGCTTCCTCCTTGCCTCATACTGAACTCCACAATCTCATGGTCAATATCTAAATATTTTGGTTTAATATTCAGATATTTCCTAAATTTAAGAGTAAACATTGTTGTAAGTGGTTGCCACTGCTAAACTACTGCCACCCACCTATTGTGTGATTTACACTTAGAAGGAAGCAACTCAATTTTATTTGCTTCTAATGTTACCCAGGACCTCTTTATTTATTTTGCTAACAAACTGAAACTGCTATGAATTTAAATGCTGTTGTTTCCTTCTGTAAGAAAATTATTGATGTTTTTCAATTAAAGTGTAAGCCCAGAAGGAACTGATGCTGGACTGGTACCTGGGGTCAGCAACCTTGTTTGCTTGAGTAAACAGATACCAAGGAAAGGAAACAGACCCTCAATACAAATAATCCACCAGAGGGAGCTCATCCAGCCTGCTGTGTATACTAGAACTATATTGACATTGGCAAAAGTTAATTAAACATTTTTACAGGAGTCACTGACTCAGTTCAAAACAAAACACATTCCCTGGGTGAAACTCTGTATGCCTGGGAAATTTAATGAAATCATAGAAGGTTGTTTCTTTAACAGACATGGAATATATTTCTGATTAAATAAAAGTAATTCAGTGTGTGATACAGCATTCTTCTAAACATGCACAAGTCTTTTATTTTCCCGCTTTATTTTCTCCAGAAAAAGAGAATTTCAAAGTGTTATTAATAATGATAAATCAGTCTTAAAACTGTGGAAGTATATCAAAAGCAGTCACATAATTATATTAATTTTTAATCAAATGCAGTTTGCTATTATGATGCTTACCTAATTCTGTAAGTAGTTATTACACTTAGATGGACATTTCCATACTAACTTTGAGTTTATTATCACAATACAGCTTTCTCATTTTAAATTGTAGTAGACCTAGATAAAGAAAAAAATCCTTCAAGCTCCATTTCTGAAGGATCCAGTGATTACTTTCAAGCCTGTGAACATTTTTTGAAAATAAATACTGAAATAAGAACTATTCAAGTTTTTAGGTGTTGCTTATTGATCAAGAAATCAAGAATTTAGAGGGGGTTGTTTTGTCTGTTACTTTTCCATGGAGCTCAGCATCTAACAGTGGTAATTCATCTGGGAGGCAGGAAGGAGAAGAAAGACAATGAAATTACTTCCTAAAGAAAAAGCACCTTTCAACATTAACACCCAGGCAAATCAATACCCACTCTCTATGTATTTCTTCAGATTATGTGTCTTAAATATTCATTCCAAATTAACACACCTCTACCACAGATTTAAGTTATACATTTCTTTGTGTTACCCATTACCAGCTTTCTAAAAATTGCAAGATTAATTTGATCATACTTTTATCTTATTTCTGCCTGGATGCTTTGCTTTGGAAGATAAGACTTAACTTAATATGCTATTTCATTTATCTGTTCTTTCAGGCTTCAATAAAAAGCTAAAATCTCTTCAATACTACATAAAAGTAGTACTTATTGGAGTTAACTCCTGTGCAATGTGAGAAGACTGAAAAGCACTTGTTCTGTAATCACACTGCTACTTAAGCACTGGAAGAAAATCCAACCTGAGAAGACCCAGTACCAGTTACAGTTCTTTTAAGTTCCACTAAACATTTCTGAGTGCCAAGCTTCTCCACACAGCTATTTCACCTTTGGTGAGCATAATTTTCCACCATTTGCCCATACCAATCAAAAACAATTGGGAGCAAAGTTACAATTGCTCTCCAGTATGCTTTCTGAAGTCATCCTTCCCAAGAATATTTTCAGACACAAATAAGTTTTTTCTTCTTTTTCTCTCTGAAAAACTATGGTTTTTAAAACAGTCAGAATTAATTAACAAGGTGCCAATTTGTCAATCTCCTGCTTAAAAAAAAAGCTAATTATTTCATTCTCAGGACTGAAGATTTACCACCCAACCCCTTTGTGCCATAAAACCTAGCAGTTTCTCCATATACTGATTAAAAGTTTATTTTGTATTGTTGTCTATCTTACCAAGTGCAACAGTTTAAGATCCACTTAGAGTGACTCCCAAACACTACCAACAGTTCATGCACCATTTATACACTGTAAAATAAACCCCAATTTTATAAAGCTCAGCTTTATGAAAATAAGATAGTTTTCCAACAGGTCATGTGACTCCCACCATCACAGTATCTGGGCTAAACAGGAACTTAGCAACTGGATATTTATGAGGCTTACTGTATCTCCACATGCTAATCAGAGAGGATTAGCCTACTTTCCTGTAGAACTGCAAAGTACATTAATGGATTGTTCATGCCGGTTCAGATTGCACGTCTTTATTTCCCATTCTCTGAGCAGCACAGATAGCCCAGTTCTGAAAGTTAGTATTACACTGTAACACCTCCAGCATGTGAAACCACTCCCGTCTATCTGCCTCTGAACTTCAAAAGCTCCTACTGAAGACATGAGCAAGATCACAGCCTTGGTGCAAGTGTCACATGTTTCTTGCACAGCAAAGGTCCACCTTTAAAATAATGCTGGGTGAATACACAGACTGAAAATGATGGAACAGGAAATCATTATTTGAATTTGAATNCATTTATGGATATTTCCTAGTAATAAAAACTGAAAGCAGGGAATATATCTTTATTTTCATTAAGGCACTCAGTGTTGCAAGAACTCAAGGGTAGCACCTGTTTCAAAGCAGACACCATATGCAGATATCAGACCACTTTACACAAACATCGGTTAATAGGTGTTGAAAACCTCTTTCTCCAATGCACAAAAATACCTGCTTTAGTAACTAGACGTATACATCTGTGACATTTTAAAGCTCTTGAATATACCAGTGCAGAACTATTTGAAATGGCATAGGGAAATCTAATGCATACTTTGAAGTAAAAACAGTTATAAAAAAGCTGAAAAAGGAAAAAATGGGAAAATTATTAAAGGCTTTGAACAAAATCACTATTACACTATACCATGTCAGCTTAATAGGTACATTAGAAAAAAACACTATCTGAAAAGTAAAAAAAAAAAATTACAAAAAGGTAACAAAAATCAATAAAATCAGCCCTTTCCTAAGAGTATTCCTAAATTCTGCACCTAAAGATCCTGTTCTTTGGGTGCTACTTACTTAGTGTCTTAAACTGGGTTTAGGCTTTGGATTTTCTGAAGAGTCTAAATAAGTTAAAAGCCTTGTGCCTGCTAAATTTCAAAGGCAATTTGACACTAAATTCCTTGAAAAATCCACTATGATCATATTTGAAAACTGTATCCTTTTCACTTGCTGATGGATTTAATTTACTCTGAATACCTTTGAAAGATATTCTTGATTTGTCCTTTTTTTTTTTTTCAAAGAGAATTTAGTGAAATTTTGGTCTTAGCATAAAAAAGACACAATAGATATCAAACACATTTCATGACAGTAGTGAACCAGTTCAGGTCAAAATATAAGAAATTAAAAATAAAAAAAAATATTTTTGAAGCAGAAATGGAATACTTTCTGAAGTTAGCAAAATCTTCATTTCGGGCAAACATTATTTCCAGAAGTGTTGTGAAATTCCTTTAGGAAAGAATACCTAGCTAACATTTCCATGTTTCCCTGAAAAATGAGTCTCAAAGCACCTTGAACAAAGCCTGCACCTTTAAATATTCACAAAAACTACTGAGGCACGTCTTGTGCTGATTACCACTTTTTTCTGACATATCTATTTATAAGCACTTGGTCGATATTAGTATTTTAAGAATCATTTACCTTAAAACAACATCCTATCTCATAAATAGATTCTAGAGCTTCCTCCTAGTCAGTTCTTGTTCACTCCCTCCAATATTCCTCAGCAGCTTGAAAAGGTATTTTGTCACCTAAATCTCATCCCACTTGCTTTTTCCAGTATAAGTAGTAAACTTAAGTCAACCTAACCGAAAATCCAGAGCTCTCTTATCTCACTGACATTCTCATTTCAGATCGAAAATGCACGTAAAAAATGACCCCTTGCTAGATGACTTTCCCTTGCTGACAGTACAGAAAACTGAAGAGACACGAGACAGAATCAGGCCTATAATGACAATACTGTAACATGCATTTACCAGAAAGACTAAAAAGCTGGTGCCTGAGACACTAAGCAATGAATGAAGCAGCATTTCTCTCTCTTATTACTCAGCTAAGAATGAAATACTTTTCACAGCCCTGAGTTGTTGCTGTACTACCGGCTTAAAAAAGCTACAAGATTGTGTCAACTAAGCCACAGCTATTAGTAGCACTGGGTCAAGAGTTTCCTTATATTCGTGATGCAAAGAAAAGATTTTCCCTTTCTGCTGCATGCTGTGAAGTCTGCCCCAGATCCAATTAATAGCAGGTAAAAATCTGTTTTTAGATCAAGTGTCCTACTGTTGCAATTTTTGGAACTATTCGCTTTAGAAAAGCACTGAAATTTCCCACTGACGCCTGAGCATCATTCCCTGGTAGTGCAAGAGTAACAAAAATGCCTTCTTTGAATGGCATAGCCCAGTTTATTCAATGCAGTGGATGACTACGCGTATGACGTATGTATGAGCATCTGCTTTCGTATGCTGCCTGTACAATTATGGGTGTGATTTCTTCATTTAACCATTAATAACTTTTTTTTTTCTTTCTTTTGCAGTGAGTGAGCACTTCATTACAACTTTCACTGTAAGCTGCTTTTTAAGAAACCTTCTTTCAACCAGAACATAAGGCATAAGTACTGGAGCAAGTGAGCTACGCTTATAGAAAAAAAAGTACCACTGTAAAACCTTATGTTTACCACATGTATTTTTTGTATATTTAGATGGTAGGCACTCCTACAGGAAAAGAATATTTCTTTATTTGCATGTCACGTCTAGCAAATTAGAAACTCAGTCTTACTAAAGTTAGAACTTTTAGGCAAT
Source organism: Sclerurus mexicanus (assembly GCA_013396755.1). NCBI lineage: Eukaryota > Metazoa > Chordata > Aves > Passeriformes > Furnariidae > Sclerurus > Sclerurus mexicanus. The sequence goes on from VWZF01001128.1 coordinate 240,509, forward strand.
ACTAATATACAATGACATTTGTTAAAGAAGATAAAAGGATAAAAATTCACTGATTTCAAAGATCGTAATAACCCTTCCCATCTCACACTTCTTGCAGTAACAACAGTGTTCAATTTATATTTGCAAATACCATCTTTTCTTCCATTCAGGGATCACAAACGTGAAAACAACTAAGCACGGGTATTGGGGTACTTTTGTTGCAACAAACAACAGAGATTATTTCTATTACTTATTCTAACAAAAAGCAAGCACATTATAGGCACAGCCAAATAGGATCAAATCAAAGCTTTGTATTACCAAAATTAATAAAAAAAAAACAAAAAAACCAAACCAACAACAAAACCCAAAACTGTTACCGTACTTGCTTTCTCCCCTTTTTTCAGGAAAGTGTCACCAGTTTCACAGAAACAATTGCTGCAAGGTCATGAACACTGTGACACTCCCACCCCATTAGCTTCAGTTAAACAGTACAAAAATCTACAAAACTTCCACCTGCAGATAGACTGGTGAAAAGGACAGACCATTAAATTGGAGGAGAGGAATAATGGAGAACAAAAGAGAATAAAGTAATGAAAGATACACAGAAAAAGCAGATGAAGAACTTTGCCAGGACAGAAAGCAAAGGCTTATTAAATGAAATTGTCAGAAAAAAAAAATCATAAATTGTAAAAGGCTGGAATTCTCACAAAGCATAAAATTAAATACTTCAGTTACAGGTTGTAGTTAAAGTCATAATAACAGTAAGAATTAATAACATCAGAGGACAATTAGACATTTTGTTGAAAGAATTGTTCCTGGGATATATTAACAAAATCCAAATTTAGATCTCAGATGAGACTTGTAACAGCTAATAAAATAATTTTTATTGTTACTGGTCATGAATACATCTCTCCAGATGAGTTCACATTCTGCCTCCTTTGAAGTGTTCAACATGGCATCATTCCACCTAATATTAATAGTAGTAATATAGCTGTACTTAAATGCATTTGTCAAATATGACAAAATTCTTATTCATGGTGACATCTTTGAAAATTCATTTACATGGACTACTAAAAACACTGCAAATTAGAGAAATCTTCCAGGGGAAAAAACCCAACAGCTTCCTTTTATATATATTTGTCTCACTATAATTCTGCTTATACATAGGTCTTCTCTGTTTTTAAAATAAAATACACAACCTCTTCCAAAACAAAAATCTCAGTCTATCTATGGTCAGAAAAGAATTGCTGTCATTTTGCTTTCTCAAGAACTGAACATCTGCTTTCAACTTCTCTTTGTGACCAACGCAATTACATTTTGTCAGCTCTCAGCAAATTTGTTCATTATAGCGTTACACCAAGACAGTTCCAGTACAACATACACATACTCCCACTGCCAAGTCCATATGTGTGAGGGCAGACACTCCACAGGCACCCCTAAGCTCTAACCTTCGCATATCACAGGTGTGCTCTTTCTCCATGTCAGGAGCAGCCTCAGCTGTTCTTCTTTATCAGGGATGTTCATGTTTGAGTGCATGAAAGCCAGGCTATCAGACCTGGTGAAACTATGAGACACTCCTGATGGGAGCACCTAAGAAACTGAGGCTGCAAGGATCATTCCAGGACCTTCTTGCCCTCTAATGTCAACTGAGCCAAACTGAGTCATAGATGATTTAGCCTACTTCTTTAACATGAATGCAACTGCCAGCTCTTCAACAGACCATTTGAATATGAAAATCAAGTTCACAACAAAATGGAAGTTGCTGCAATCCTCTGACTGACATATATACCATCTAACCTTAGCCATTTACAGTGTGTGCAGTCTATACTCCAAAGCAACTACTCTCCTCTATCAAGCCAGATGTCTAGACAAATTTCATACTCTGAAATTAACAGCAGTTAGTGCTGTCAGTGCTAATGTAGCCCACAAATTATCTCTTTGGACATTTTACATAAAATAATATCAAAGAAAGTTTTTACTTTAGCAGGAATTCTTCAATGATTGCTGCAAAACATTCCAGGAACAGTACCTTCCAAATTAATACAAGATTAATACCCATCATTCCTCTCTGACCTATGAATGTGCTAGATGCCTCAGCAGGGAACTCTCACATGCAGGCAAGTAAGCACACACATAGCTTTATTCTAGCCTGTCCAACCTGTTCCAACCAGAGAACAAGATGACCAAGGCACATTGCAGGATGTACCTGCTAGAAATTCTAGATACAAACTACAGTTACAAGTTTGTATTTTAGCTATTTAAACACATAAATACCACCTCTCAGCAGCATTTTTTCCAATTTTACCACTAATAACAAGATAATTGAACCTGAAAAGGCCAAGGATTGCAGCAACAGATGTGCAATGCTAGTAATGGAAGGTGGCAATAGTGCACAAAATATTGTTTTTTCAAGATTTTCTATGCAGCTCTCTATAATATAGACTATGTATGCTGCTGGGCTAGTCAACCAAAACAACTCACAAGCTGCTGATGTGTCCTAGCTCCTAGTCAACAAAAAGCTGCAGACAGCAGCACAGATGAGTTTTGCATGTTTACTTACTTTTAGATTATTGACTTCTTTCACGAATTAATCACAAAAATAGAAACACACATAGGAAGCACACCAGTATTCCTACTGCCCTCCTATCAGTTTGACAGTAATTTCTTATGTCACTCTTTAGGTTGTTTCTGTTTAAATAAACCTTTTAATTATAGTCACAGTCACTTTGAACCTATTTACAAAGCAAAGGCTGTATACAATGGATATCTTGAAGCCTGAGTACAATAGTCATACAAAATCTAAAAATACAAGCAACCTATCAGAGATTACTGCATAGTTGAAATGCAATGCTCTTACAATGCACAGGATTTAAAAAAAAAAAAAAGAAAGAAAAAAAAAGGCAAAAAATCACTTTACAGCCACACAGACCTGACATTAATGCTAAAATAGCTACATGAGGAGCAAAAGCACCTCTTGACATTTTAACTGTTTTCTAGCTAGTAATTTCTTATGATTCATGAACTGTGGGTTTACCTGAAATAGACTACAACAATAAACTGCAATCAAAATAATTACAGAAGTATGAATTGGCCTCTCCCATTCAAGTTTAGAGCCAAGAGCTTACAATTTATTTTTTTTTTCCAGGAAACTATTGAGGTGGCAGTGGGAACGGAGAATCCTTAGACCATTCACACATGAATGAGCCCACCAAAACAGTGTTACCTTTGGTTCATTATATTAATAGTTATCTTCTTTAGCTTTGTGGAAGGCACAAGAAGGCCACAATCATTGCAGGCTCTCAGACTGTATCAGTAGTCCATGGCAAGAGTAATCCTGCAGAATGACATCTGCTGAGACACTTACCTTAACCCTGCCTTTAGCGCTCAGTGACACAACACCTTCTAGGCAACATGAAGGAAAGAAATTTAAGTTGTTTCTCTACCAATATGAGCTTTCTCAGGAGTGTTCTGCTTTATGTGGGTACAAACAAGCTCCTCAAAGATGAGTGTCCTTGTCTGGGCATTCAGGAGGTGCTACACCTCTTGCACCTCTATGACAGTACAATCCTTCCAGACTGTGCAAATTATTGATAGTGGAGTTGAACTGTTCACCTGTTGGAATGCTGAAACAGTTTTTTGTCCGAAGCCAGGTAGTATGAGATGTAGACATGCAGTATAAAATACCATATCTCATCTGAAATTGCTGTTCCTTTAAAGTGGTGTGAAGTAAAACCATAGGGAGTTGTCTTTGCACATTTTTTAAGATCATTATGACTCGTGTTCTAAAATGCATTAATCTTGCTTGCAGGACAAACAACTGTTTGCAAACAGACTCAGCAAAAACAATTTTCAGTGGCTCTTAATCCCAGATAATGTTTCCTGTCAATGGACTAATAGCTAATGAGTGTAATAAACAGGTGAAGTAAAAAATGACAGGCACATAATGGGGCTCATTCCTTCCCTTCCAAGGCACTTTTATAGCATGGTCAAGATAGTCACCTCAAGAGGGACAATTGTAAACTCAAACTTAAGAGAGGCTGTGAAGAAAAAATCTTATTGCTTAATTTGGAAGCATAGATTATAACCACCCCATGCTAAATGAAGGAATCAAAACATTTATAATTCCTACCAATACATTCTGTAAACCAGCACATAATTAACCAGAAACTTATTAATGATAAAATTTATATATAGAATTTATATTTTCACAACACTGAAAATAAACTAGTCTTCTGCTGAATTTGAAAATCATTAGGCTAATCAAAAATATAAAATAACAGCTATTTGAAGTACTCATTGCTTGTATCATTCCCTCCCTTCTCTCTCACTTGACCTCAATTTTTTTTTTATTAATCAAAACCGAATACCTTATCTTCAGTTCCTGAGAATTGTTTGCAATATATTGTGTGTGTGTGTGTGTGTGTCTTTTTTTTACCCCAATGGCACTTTTTCAAACTTGGCATTGCTTATTCCCTGAGGAGTCATCAGCCTCTTAATTTCTAAGGCAGCTCACATGATTCTCCAGCTTTCCTTATGTTCAGCAGTTAATGAAGCCATGGCTGGTGGCTTATGAATGCTGTGCACATGTTCACTAGCACCATTTTGATGTCTACATGTGCATTCCGACATTATCTGAGATTAAGGAAGTTTATGCCTAAACATTGACTGCATTCTGACCATAAAGAAAAAAAATATTTTGCTTTAGTTTCATTGACGCTCTTTACTGTGTTACATATTTAACTTACAGAAAATGTTTTCCTGATCACTACTTCCAGTGAATATTAGGTACTATATATTTTTTAAACCACAGAAGTTTCACAGAGCCTGTCCTCTTACTTCACCTTCAGCAAATCATAGTTAATATCTGTCTGATTTTAACAAAGCATGAAATTATACCTCAGCAAAGCAAACTATCAAGTAACAATGGGGACAGCTGTTGTATTTCTTAGTGTCATCAGTTCAGGTATATCTATTTATATTCCTCAGTATACTCTTAATTAAAAAAAAATAAAATCTACATATTAAGTAATGAAGCAAAATATGAAAGACCTTTACAATAATTCTGTTCTCCTTACTCTGCAAGTTAGTGTTGTACAAGCTTATGATCAGGAAGATGCTTACAGTATGCAAAAATGCTACAACTAAAACTTGTATCCCCCTGAATATAATCACAGAACCTGACATGAAAACATATGCCAGGTAACACATGACATAAAAGTTCAACTCTAAGTTTAGTTCAGAAAGACAAAAGGCAGGCATGGGGAGAGCAGTGGAAGATTCAGTCCTCAGTGATCACTGAAACCTTAATTAGAGCAAAAAAATCTGTGCTGTTCTTCACCAATTTCTATAGATGCCAGTTCAATTCTTACTACTGATTTTGGTAGTGTGTTTTTGGTTTTTTACTGGGTTACTTTCACTGTTTTCCATACTTGTACTGGACTCTCATCAGGATCTCCAAATAATTAACCCAACCCTGTATTGTCAATGGAATCAAGAGTAGGTATTCCAAATCTTTTTTTTCAGACGGCATGAGAAGAATAGAAGAAAAAGCTAAGCTCTCCAGAGATCCAGCAAGGGAGGTATTCAGAGAAAAAGATGATATCAGCAAACATGCCTTTCATAAAGAGGAATAATTTAACGTGTAAACATAACATTTGTACTCTTAAATTTCTGTCAAGGTGAATGCCTATCATATTTTGAAATTCTGGCTCTTCTATAAACATATGGAAGTAGACTTTGTGTACTATTTATTTTACACAGAACATATTATGATACCTTCAGTTTTGATCTTTTATAAACACAGGACAGAAATATTAGTTTGATGGTGACTAGCTTAACATAGAACAATCCAGCTGCAGGGAAAGCAAAAGTATAAAAATATTCCAGTTTTCTTACTAGTGGGCTTTCAGTACTTAAAGGGAGCTTATAAAAGCGAAGGAGAGTGACTTTTTACACAAGTGATTAATGATAGGACAAGGGGGAACAGTTTTAAACTCAAGGAGTAGAAATTTAGATTAGATGTCAGGAAGAAATTCTTTACTCAGAGTGGTGGGGCACTGAACAGGCTGCCAAGAGAAGTTGTGGATGCTCCATCCCTGGAAGTGTTCAAGGCCAGGTTGGATGGGGCTTTGAGCAACTTAACCTAGTGGAAGGTGTCCCTGACCACAGCAGGGGAGTTGAAACTAGATGATCTTTAAGGTCCCTTCCAACCCAAACTATTTTAGGATGCTATGATTTGTTCACCAGCTAACATTAATAGAAATAATACATGCAAATTAGTTTTGGAATGAAAACATAATAATTACAAAACTATCATAATTAAATAATTGCTACCACAATCTACAAATCTCAATGAGTTATACAGTTACATGTCTGCATATTACAACAGACAGTTTTACAGTACTGATGAATTTATTCAGAATACTACTAGGTACATTAAATTTATAACAGAAATACTTATAATCAGTATGACAAGAGTATGGAATTATTTCTAGCAAAAAGACTTGACAAAAATAAGTTGGAACTATCTAATGGTTAAAAATGTTAGATTTCTCTCTCGTAACAACCTGTACACAGAAAATAATAGTAGTTGTAGTAATAATATCTTCCTTTCTCCTCTCTATATTGTCTTTTCTGTTTATACCAATACAATGGTTGAATATGTGAATTATAAAATCCATTGCAGCCTTCAGTAGGCAGCATGCTTGCATAAAGCCAGCTCTTCAACCAGACTTCATAATTATCGATAACTATACAGTAATGGACAATGTTGCAAACATTTTAGATCAGAAAGAAATATTTTTCTACTATTTTGTCCTTAAATGCAGTCACACTACTAAAATCAGATGGAAATCAGCATATTTGCAGGACTCCAAATAACACATTTGTTGTCTGGGAGGCTGCAGATTTACTTTATTGCTCACCATGCAATACTACACAATATTTGAGTCCTGTCAAAGGCTGTTCTCCATGTTCTCACCTAAGAATTTTCTAAGTCACTTCTGTACTTTTATCCCAAATTGTTGTCTTATCTTCACTGAATATAAATATCTCTAATTGATGCACACCTGCAGAAACACACTTCTATATATACCTGTACACACAAATGAAATACTTGAATTTCTCAGGGAGACAGGCAGAGATGAGCAGAGCAATTAATGGAAAGAGAAGACAAAACTGAAATAAATTAGTCAATTCTAACTCAATCTTACCAGATCAGTTTGTGGGGTTTTTTTAAGGCTACTGTTATGATGCTGGAAATCCACTTTTCTGACTAGTGCTAAGTAATTAAACCTACCATATAATACTGAAAATCTGACAAATTCAGTTATTGAGACAGCGTTATCAGAGCAGCGCTTTTTCTTCTCTCTTCCCTGACTAATTATAAAAATCTCCTTGAATTACCCTGAAAGAGCCTCTCCAGATTCTTTGATAAAACCTAAGAAAATGCTTCCTCATCAGAGTAATTTTAATACATTTAGGATAACACAGGGCAATTGCTGAAGTTGCACCAATACTGTGTGAATATTAATATAACAAAGACAATAAGGTTCAGGTTTTACTGTATAACTCGAAGTGCAAAATTAAGATTCTAACAGATTTTCTTGTATTTGTACTTAATTTATGGTTGTCTCATATTACATCAGAGTAGTAAAATACTGAGACAAAGTACTTTCTGAAGAAAATCAGAAATAAATATTAGGACAGTTTCTGAAACTTCATAAAGAACTTGAATTGTAGAAGATTGGTGTTTGCAAATTCTTATTTGGTTGCAGGTTTTACGTCCAACTAAATTACCTATGTTGCTCATGTATAGACATTGCTGCTACTTTAAAATAGTGTGCTAGATTATTATTTTTTAAGGATTATTTTTTAAAGCTACTATCAATTTTGAAACACTTTTCATTAGTACCTTTCCACTTACAGTTTTCAAGAACTTGATAACTAGCTGATGTTTAGTCAAACTATGATAATTACATAAAAAAGGGAGAAAATTAACATACTGCTTAAATGTTAGCTTGCAAAGTCTTAATCTCCTTCATTATATACTTATATCCATATATTTTCAAATTATACCACATGATGGGGAGTAAGAATTTCTGAATTCTGTTCTCAGTTCTGGCCCCACCTACAATGAATCTGACAAAATCAAGCCTAATGTTTTGGTTCTTTATGTAAAATAGATCTTTCAATATTTTTCTTGCAATATTGATAGGAAGGCAAGTTCATCTCTCTCACTTGCTTAAGTATTTTGACATAGATAATTATACTCAAGATGAAAACAATAGTTTAAATTCCTAAGTGGAGTTCATTATGAGATGTATGTAAAATTCAATGAGTTCATGTAGCTTGAAGAAAATTCTTTGCCACAAGTGACACAACTGTAAAGGGCACTATCATTTAAGCTAATAACTCTGAATCCCAAAGATGTCTGAGTCACAGCAGACACCTGCACAGGCAATCTTTGCTAAAGAATATTTAGTGGTAAAGTTTCATACTCTCATATGAATTTGGATTACTTTTATCTTTTATTTGCTTTTAAAAGGATTTCTAAGCTATTGCAGTCTAGCATGCATCACAGTGGATGTATAACCTATAATGACTCAACATGAAAATCTTGCTCATTGGATTCAAAACCTTAATAAAAGATGAAAAAGGTATGTTTGCTCTTCCCTAAAATAAAGTTAATAATAGTAGATGTTAAACATAACACACTGGGCAAGGTTTTCTTCACAATCAAGCTATAAGTCAAAATGCCAAAATAAACCTTTTTTTTTTTTCTCACAGTATGATAGAATTTAGCATTCAGCAACAGAAAAGAAGAACTTACAGGTAAAGCAATCTCTTAGAAAATTTCTGCTATGACAGAGCTTCACATGACCCTTCACATTACTTGCTGGGTTCATTTCCTAGAACAAACAGAAACAAAACACATGTGAAACCAGTCATAATGTTAAAATAGTGTTTATTTCATTGTCTTAAAACATGTTATGAAGCAAGGTTTGGAAAAACTTTTTATGCTGGTGTCTTCCAGACGATACAACCTAAAATAAAAACCCTGGATTTGAAAGGTAGTCTTAAATAATGTTTTCAAATTCTTCACCAGATACTGATACCCATTAATCTTTCAGTAGACTTTCAGACTGATTTGAGATTAATCCTTGATTTTCCTGATCACAGGAAAACCACACATGATTTTCCCTCTATCAGCCACACTAGCGGAAAAAGCCTTTGCATAGCCAGCTAAACATTGGCAGAATAACATGCAAGAATAAATAAAGCTTAATAAAGCAAAAAAGCCAAAACATATAATTAATTCTCCCGCAATGTTTTTACAAAAATTTGCTCACAAAACAAAGAGTAAAATACATAAAACACTTAATTAAAATTGTTGTCTCCTGAGAATAGCAAATACAAGCTCTGTCTTGCAAAGGACCCAAGGCAGCAGATGAGTTGATCTGCACAGGAGCATGTGGTATTTGCAGGGTATTTGCAGCAGGCAGCTACTTTCTGGGGGGCATTAAGCCCACAGCTGCTGCCCAGGATGGCTTGCTCTCTGCTGAAGACCGAGATCAGGATATTGTGAAAAGGTTGCTGCAGACTATTACCCTCTGCTCATCTTCCATACAGGCATTGATGATGATGCCAGAGGCAATGAAGTATCAAGCACTGACTACATTGCTGTTAGGGTATGTGTG
>VWZF01001128.1:252478-327184 GCA_013396755.1 Sclerurus mexicanus
GGTCCCTTCTAACCTCAACTGTTACAGGATTCTGTAAAGTGTTTTATTTAACTGGTCCCTGCTTAAAATAAATTGAAAAGAGGTTAAATTAATCACCCATGAAATCTCTTCTACACAATGCAATCAACCTCATCATGCTTTAGCTAGTGTAAAATGCATAAAAAGGTTATAGCTGAAAGCTAGCAACGTATAGCAACCCTGACCCTAATGAATACCAACAAGTCTTTTGGCTTCTCTGATAATAATGACAAGATTTTACAATCACAGATTAAAAGCAGCAGAAGAAATTCAGATACTCTGATCCAATTCATTGTCTCCCTCTCTGGAGACATTCAAAACCCACCTGGACACGTTACTGTGTAACCTGTTCTAGATGATCCTGCACTGGCAGGGGGGTTGGACTAGATGATTTCCAGAGGCCTCTTTCAACCCTAACGATTCTGTGATTATAAAAGACAAAAATTTTCCCCAATAATTCCTGCTTCTAACTCTCCCAGTTTCCCATGAGAAAGCAAATATACATAAACATAGAACTTCAGGCAGATATTCACATTTGATTTTTAAAATGGATTAACAACAAATGCATCAAATGTATTTTGTTTCATAAAGACAAGATACACTTAAAAAAGCAAACAGACATTACTCTGACTGCTACAAAAAACTGGATAACATACACTCTAAAAATGTGAATCAACTGTATGCAGTTCAGTGGAATGGTATTTCATGACATTTTAAATGAAAACACCAACACTTACATGAGCATTCATGAGTCTATGACAGCAGGACCCAAAGAACTGTTCCACTGCATGTGGAAGAATCAACCCATGGAGTCAGTTTTATAACTCATAAAGACCAGAAGAACAATGAGATAGACTGTAGAAAGCTCAAAGAAATATATTATAGCCAATATATTATTTAGAGGAAAAAAATCCTTTAGCAGTTGAAATCATACATCTTCAAGGGAGCAGATTAAGCTTTTACATTTCTGTAAGTTTTTTCTTTTTACAAGTTTGAATTTGAGCTGTTCAAAAGGTGTGGCTACAAATTACATTTCAAATTCTCTAACAATCTATTTCCTTAAAGAAAAAGCCAACAACACGTGCCTATTTCATTCATTGCCAGGGAGAAGAAAGAATACATGTTAAACAAACAGTGTATTTCTGTACATATGTACTCATACAAAGGCACGTTGTATGTATATAGTCACATGGGTATCTTTTGTGTTCATGTTGCTATGGAAACAAACTTCTATGCCAAACATGATTACAAAGACATTCTTCTTTTTAAACAGGTATGTATCTTGTCTTTTATTTTTTAAATCAAGGGAAAAAAAGCTAGTGCGTAAGGTTATAGAAAAGCTCTCTGTAGTCAAGAGCATGTGAAGCTAACAAAATTATAACATCTGAAATACAAAGATGTTTCATTCCATATTGTTTGTGTACTTGGATGTATCCTTAGAGGCTAACCCAAAAGGCAGTAGACTACGAGCATAAAGTTAGGACCCTACTGGTTTGGCATAACACAGAAGATGAGGCAGATAAACCTGAAATTTTCTTTGATTTGTTGAAAACAAAATTTATAGGAAAACTTCACTATGGAACTACTCATATCAAACAGCATACCCATTAAAAAGAGGGCAAATCATAAGAACTATGTTACATAGATTTAAGTTCCTGTTTTCCTGTTTTTCCACAGAACATTAAACAATCTCTATTCAATACCTGTATCTGTTTTATTTATCTTGGTCCATCTGCTCTGCAAATGTTCTTGCAAAGCAGTTTCCCATGGCAACATCAAATATCACATAGTCTCAGTCTTCTGTCAAAGCCCTTCTAACTGATCCACTCCTGAATTTAAAGCAGCATATGAATGAAACAAGTACCCATGAATCAGCCACTCTATTTAGGGGTTTATTTTTTATTTTATTGTTTTAATAATTTTGGGTTTGGAGAACATTTACATCTAAATCATCTAAGGAGGGATGGAACATATATGCTATAAAAAAACCCCTGTCAATCTGATAGTATGTTTTACTTGATTAACATTGCAAAATCATTATGTTACATGGAGTAAAACAAATTGTGCATGATACAGGTTTTAAAGAATAAGATCACACTACAGTGGAAAGTAAGTTTCGGAATGAAAAGCCCACAATGGCTGCTTAATATGGGACAACTTCAGACAGATACCATCAACTACAACTCATTATTAGCACATCTAATTTTAACATCCTCATGTTTATAATGATCAAAGAAATATAAATAAGAAGAAAATGTCTCAATATATTTTCATGCAAGATAAAAAAATAATACACTGATTTCATGAAAGTAACTCATATTTTTCCTGAGATTCTATCTTGAGAATTTAAGACACAGTAGAAATGTACATTTTAAAATGAAAACATTCTGAAAAACTCTCTTAAAGAAAGCACCCAAAAAAACCCAAAACCCTCTAGTAAATATCATGTTAGTCCTGAGCACACTGATTCTGTGTGAAATTGAAGCACAAGTGTTGTTCAAAATGTAAATTAAAGAAGAATTGTTTTAACTTAGGAATCTCAAAATCTGATACCTTTATTTTAGATTTGTGTGTCCAAAAGCACCAGAACCAGCTAGGAACAGGCCCTATGGAGATTTGAAAGGTAATCAGACATTCTGGGTCACTTCTGTATCACCATACTTTAGTTTGTAGTAGTTTATAACTTGGAGCTACTTTAAGAACTACTACAATTTAGCAATCTCAGATCCATAGTAAACAGCAGGATTAAACTCCCAAAATAATTTTCTACCAGCACCACCTCTTGTCCTGGTTTTGGCTGGGATAGAGTTAATATTCCTCTTAGTAGCTGGCATAGTGCTGTGTTTTGGATTCAATATGAATGTAATGTTGGTAACACTGATGTTTTGGTTCTTGCTTAGTAGTCCTTACCTTAAATCAAGGACTTTCCATGTTTCCCATGCTCTGTCATTGAGGAGGTGCACAAGAAACTGTGAGGGAGCATAGCTGGGACAGCTGACATGAACCGGCCAAAGGGATATTCTATACCATAGAATCTCAAGCCCAGTTTATAAACTGGGGGAGTTGGCCAGAAGGGGCCGATTGCTGCTTTTGGACAGGATGGGCATCAGTCAGCAGGTGGTGAGCAATTGTATTGTGCATCACCTGTTTCCCTTGGGTTTTATTCATAGAATCATACAATCATTCCTCCCTCACCTTTTCATTACTATTATTATTAGTTATAGTAGTATAATAATAAAAATAGCAATTATTATTGTTGTTATTATTATTGTATTATATTTTGTTTCAATTCAAAAGCTCTTAAGCCATGAGCTTTACCTTTTTTCTGATTCTCCTTCCATGGGAGGGTAGAGGCAGGGAGTGGGCGAGTGGCTCCCTGGTACTTAGTTGCTGGCTGGGGTTAAACCACAAAACCTCCTTTCACCTATACACTTCCTTGGGGTATTCTTGGGTTTTCCCAGGCATTCTCTTCTGCTCACCTTGACATTTGGGCCAAACAGGCTCTACAGGTTGGTCTAGATTGCTGGTCTCTGTGGTGAAATTCTCTACAATAATTCCGATATTTTTAGTTATAAAGGCTTCTTTGCACAACTTAGACATAAATGGCACTATGTACTAATGTAGCAAATGTGGCATTTCTATGAAGCACAGGACAGATCTACAATAGGAGGACAACTCAGTTGGTCTGCTGCATATGCAGGAAGCCCAGTCCACTCTATGAATATATGCAAATGTTCCTAGAGAGACAAAACCAAAATACAAATACAAGAGTCCTCTGTCTGCAAATAAGAGCACATTAAATTTCTCTTTACAAAACCACCTGTAAGCTCAACTCCTACCTTCCCAATGGGTTTCTACTACCCATCAGCCAAAGTACAATGCTTACCCTTATCAGTAGGCAGAACTTGTGATGAACAATAGATGTATTTTATCATTACGCTCTAAAAACCTTTATTCTGTATTCTTTTTAAAAGGTCATTAAAATATGCCCTTGAATTGATGACTGATAAGTTTATGATTTCCAATGCATTAGATTTCTCAAGCAAAGACAGGAGGTAGCACTTCTGCCATCAGTCACCAGGGTGATGTTAAAAACTGGTAAGTCAATCCTTAATCGTATAAACCTAACCATAAACGTGTTTTATTATTCTTTACTATATACAAAATGTTTCCCTTAAATGTGTAGGTTGGTTTGCAAGAAAATCAAAGGCAAAAACATATCAGTCAAAATTACAGTGAAAGCCATAAAAAGTATATTACTGCAAGTTTTCACCAAACCAGACTTACTCTGTTGTTTACCTGTCCATAGAAGGATTAGATTTTTACTTCTTCTAAACCATCATAGTAAAAACATCAGTGAAGAAATGATCAGGAATAGTCAACTTCATTACGTGCTATAGATACATGTGAAATAAACTGATTACAAGCAGAATATGTTTTAAAAAATACTTTTCAAATATGCTACTTCAAAAGTAATGATTTAATCTAAAAATAAAGTACAAATTCTTAAAGGACTAGCATCCTGCTTTTTCTGACAGTGTCTGAAAGGTTATAAAGCCTTTAAATTATTAGAATCTATTCTAGAAACAGCTGAACAGCCAGGTCCACACTCATTTATCCTTTGTCCTTTTAAGCTTTCAGGGTGCTGTGTAGCCATAGTAACTATGCCTTTTCTCTGCAAAATCCATTAGCTGGCTTCATCTGGGACTCAATACTACTATAATCAAAGCCAAAGATTAAAAAAAAAAGTGATTAAAAAAAAAGATTGTTGGTGACACGCATTTTGTTTAAAAGCAATTTCTGCATATCTGTGCTTTATACATAACAGCAAAAGAAACCAAAAGGTTAAAAGGACATCAAAAGATAAATTCAAAATTAATTTTAAAACTAGGTTACCATCAGGAATTACGCACTATTACCTCAAACTGGATCTCTGAGCAAAACTAGCTCTCATTTGCATTGTCAGTCAGCGCTGCTGGCTGGCCATCAGCAAAAGAGCACAACAGATCACCTTTCAACGTTGCCATCTCGCTCCCTTTCTGACAGCAGACTAGGATGCAAGCATGAGAAAGATACTTTGAAAGATGGCAGATATTTTGGAAGACTGGGAGAAGTTCTATCCTGTCTCTTATCTGGATATGTTGTTTTCAGTCATAATAACCCTGAGCAACTTCAAATGACAGCTCAGTCCTGACACAGGTTACAAGTAAACTAAGCTAATGACATTGCCCCCGTTTGCTCAAATTCTAATTACCAGGAGTTGGTAATTAGGAGGTAACTAGGAGGTAACTTGGTAACTAGGAGGAGGCACATTTTTCAGCAGGTAGTTGGAATATATTCCATAGTTGGAATCTGCAAGCGTAGGAAAATATACCCCAACTTCCTAATTTAAAAATATAGAATTCCTTGAGTCTGTACTGGATACCACATTCCTTAACTGAAAATTTCCATTGCCTCCTCAGCTATTTAACTGTTAGTTCAATATCTGTTGATTTTTCTACTGCCATTCAGTTCTGAACTATATTAGAATCAAACATGATTCAAAGATGAAATATTTGCCATGGTAAGAAGCGTGCATATTTGGTCTGGGGGAAGGGAGGATGTCCACTAATCAGAGAAAATGAATCCATACTGGTATTTCATTTCTGCTTTCTACTTCCTTATCCTGCTACTGCCCCTCTTGTAACAAGTAACAAGACAAAACAGAAAGGCCATATAGGACGAAGAAAGTCTGCATAATTATTTTTAAGAGAGCACAAAAACTGCAAAATGAAATCACACTTCCATTCAACAGTAGAGAAGAAAAACCAAACCATGAGTTACCTGAATCTAAACCCTCTGTTTTTTCTCTATAAAACTTGCAAAGTTGTGAGTTCATTGAAGTTAATAGCAAAAGTGCCATAACCTCTGATAGGGTGAAGATTTCACCTGATGTATATTTAATGAAAAGGACGACATAACAGAGAATTAAAAGTCATGTTTTCTCCATCACTGTGGTAGAGGACAGAGTCATGTCATCATAGTTCCTACATCTGACTCGTCCAATAATTTTGTAAACATCAGCTTGGCCCTGGTCTAAATCAGAATGATAGCACATTTTAGAAGTCAGCGTGTAAAGCTCAATAATAGCTTCTGGGAGTTCAACACTCAAAGAGAGATGCACAAAATGCCTCTTTTCAAATATTCCTGGTTCTGCTTTTCAAAAAAAACAGAGGCCCACCTTTACTTCAAAACTTTATAAGCATATTGAGGAAGGCAGGGATGTTCTTAACAGTTAGAAGATCTTGACAAGACACTTCAGAGATCCATATTCAGTCTTATCCTACACATTAAGATACTTTAAGACACAAACTGATGACTTAAAAAAAAAGAAACCCTTTGTCATTAGCAATGACTTTGCGATTTTGGACACTCAGGATATAGAACAAAGTACTTCTATCCATATTGACATAATACTCTGTGAACTGTTATATTAGGAGAAGAGAGCAAGACATACAGTTACTTTCCTTTTTCCACCCAGTCTTCCTGATGCAAAAGGCACGTAATGGGAAGCAGCACTGATGGGACAAATCACAAGAAAACAAATCCACCTCTGAACAGAATTCAGAAAGACAGAATTAAAAAATTAAAAAGCAGAAAAGCTAGAGATTTGATACAATATAAAGGTGCTCTCAAAAGACTTGCAAGAATTGCAGACTCTGATGACAGCAAGTACTACAGCTTAGAATGCCTTGAAAAACACCAGTAATTTTCTGTTCCCAGAGGCTTCAAATCAAAATACTGCACATTCTCTATCTACATGACTGTTTAAGTAACTTTACCGTTCACCTACATTTATTTCATAAAGTTTTTGTCAAAATTAAAAAGCTATTGTTCCTTCCTTTTCTCATTAAACTGAACAAGACACCAAAACTTTAAGCTGCATGTTTTCATAGCTTTAGTTTTCCCCTCATTTAATTCTAGCCTTTAAAGACACAGAAATATTCCACAAGCTTTAAATTATGGGGAAACATAAGCTCTCTTTAAAACTTCTCTTTAAAGACTGACTTTAAAGACTGGTCATGGGAAGTTTAATTTTGCTTGCCATTAGAAAACAAAAGAACCTCACACCAAAAAAATGACCATATATCATCTTCATCTGAGGAGGCTCTGTGAGGATGTTTTCTGTGTCCAACAATATTCTTTCTTTCACATAAACCTCTCTGCTTACACTTCATTCCAATACACTGTAGTTGCCATAGTTACCATTTTACATGACCACACTGTTAGTGGTGACCTCACATGCAATAAATCCCCAAAGGCTTCAGGTTTGAAAAATATTTCAAGATTTGTACAGAAATTTTGCCATGAATTTTCACTAAGACATTGGCAGGTGCCAAGGCACATTCCAACAAATGTCTCTTTTTGAAGACTGGATATTTTATTTGCTGAACTGAAAACTTACAGCCATAATGAAAATATAAGAACTGAGTGAAGATACAGGATCTGGAACTATGGCACAAAAATAATTCCACAAATAATAAAGAAAAATCCTTAAACATTCCTAAACCACAACACAGTAAGCAGTATCTGAGAATTTACAGACTGACTTTCCCCAAATGGTTTCAAAGGTCCCACAGCCTAGCTCTTAAGGAATAGGGAATACAAAAAACTCTGCTTGAAGGAATTCTGTATTGTGCTTGAAATCTTTTATGTAATACAGATTAGTGTCTATTGACTGATACATGAAATTCAGGTACACGTTGCATCTATCCAAGAAGCAGAACTTTCAAAAAGCAGAAATGAATCTGTGTTTAACAAATGAAGTATTAGATCCTTGGACCTTTCTAGAAGTTTCCAAATATGCAAAGGGAAAACTCTTTTCCCTGCTTTTCTCGTAGAAGAAAGCACAAACATTATTATAGAAACTGTTCTAGCTTCCAAATATATGATTATGACAAAAAAAAAGAAGTAAAAATTGAATAATTTGAAATACTTCTTTTAACAAATTAGAATAAACTACATCCTGTTCTGTTAGTTCAGTTCTGTTCGGTCAGATGCCTTACATGCCACTCAACTTTTCTTTTCTCCTTCCTACTCCCCAAATCAAAAGAACATAATGAGATGACAAGAACGCATCTGGATTACACTGATATGATGCTAACAGGGAAAGAGATCTAATGGAGTTATGAAAACATATGCATATATATAATTTGTATACCAAAATTTTCATCACAGAGCATCACTAGATCAACAGTTAGCTCTAAGGATCAAATGTGAGAGAAGGTTATTTTCATATTCATCCTGTGATCTTTCACATGTTAAGAGCATCACCCTGTTCCTTATCTTTCAAGACTGTACTGTCACGTGAACATACTTGAAGATACCATGCTGCTTTTAACCTTAGAATAACAATGACAAAAAGCCATCTGTGCCAACCTAGCACTTTGCCATAGATGCATTTATTTCCACACTCAGTATGTTTGGCATCTTTCTCACTTAAAATTTTTTAAGTTGCTCTTCTGATGACACTAACCCTGTTAATCTCAGGTTTTCCCATGTAGACAGAGCAACTAGAAGGGTTCTTCTCTTTCCAACATTTCCCACCCTGGCCTGGTGTGAAAACAAGAGGACAGTGGAAAATCAGTGGATGATCTAGAGGCAGATGAAACAGATGTAAGTGCTTCCCTTGAGCCTCAGAAACGAGGAAGTCAGATTCACGTACTTGTTGACTGGCTTTTTAGATGAATTACATTAACACACTATCCCCTTCTGCAAAACATTTTGGTCTCTATGCACAGACTGCCACGTTTCCACGTGCATTTAAAAATCCTTGCTCACACTAACCAGCACTAATCAAACACAAAGTTTTCCTCCTAAAATCAACAATGATCAACAATGAAAACTGTCCACAGTGTTGGGCTCAAAGTGTTGTGGATCGGAAGTACCAAGTCCAGTGGAGGACAGTCATCAAAGGCACACGCCAGATGTCAATACAAGAGCTAATATTGTTCAATATCTTCATCAATAACTTGAAAAGTGAGACAAAGTGCACCTTCAGCAAGTTCACAGATAATGCAAAACTAAGAGGAATCAGAGGAATGTGTTGCCATTCAGAGGAACCTTGACAGGCTGAGAAAAGAGCAAAAGAACCTCATAAAATGTGAGAACAGGGAAGGGCAAAGTCCCATACCTGCAGAGGAATAACACCAGGAACCAGCACGGGCTGGGCGACAACTTGCTGGGAAGTAGCTTTGCAGAGTTGGACCTGAGGGTCCTGGTGGACAGGCTGACCATAAGCCAGCAGCATGTCCTCACAGCAAAGAAGGCCCATGGCAACTTGACCTCTCCAGGAGGTGAAAGGAGGTGCTCCTTTCCCATGTTCAGTACAGTGAGAAACTTCTAGAATGTTGACTCGAGTCCCAGTCTCCACAGTACAAGACATATGAGCATAGTGAAGCAAGTTCAGCAAGGAGCAAACAAAAAAAGGGACAGGAACATATTCTGTATGAGAAGCCAAGAGAGATGGGGGCATTCAGGATGGTAAACAGAAGCCTCACTGGGATCCTACCCATATTTATACAGAAGGCATAAAAGAAAGACAAAGGCACTTGCCAGTGGTGTCCAGTCACAGGACACAGGGAAATAGGCACAAACTGAAATACAGGGAATTGCAGTTAAACTTGAGGAAAACCTTTCTTATTGTCAGATTGGGCCAACATGAGAAAACATCACCTAGGTTGCTTGTGGAATCTTCATCCTTGTATAAGCTCAACAAATCACTGGACACATCCCTGTGCAGTCCACTCTAGATGACTCTGCTATAAGCACGAAAATTGTGCTGGACAGTCTCCAGAGGTCCTTCCAACTTCAACTATTCTGTGATTCTGTTAAGAAACAACATATCTGGTTTTAAAATAGGGAGCCCAGGCAAACCTGCTCACCCACACTGAGTATTAACCTGTCTATACAGTGTTTTGTTATGATGCACTATGTTTTTGCATAGAGTCAACTTCATGAACAATTGAACCACTGTATTCTCATTGTCTGACTGACTGTTGCTTTGAAAGTAAGAATTCTCATATTCATTAGCAACACCAGTGCCCAATTAATTGTGAAAAAAAAAAACTTAAACAAATAAACTAGGGAAAAGTGTTTCTAGGAATAAGTATTCTGTGATTTTTTTTATTTCAATTGCCTTACACTAGAATTATTTCCTAATGTGATCACCTGAATTATATTGTGTAGATTTTTCAAAGTACTAACTGTTTTCCAAGCCTTGGTAAATTTTGCCATTAAAACATCTCAATCCCAGCCATCCTCATTCACTATGCAAAACAGATATTGCATACCACTCAAAATCTGAAAAAAATTCTCAGAATTTGTAATTCTCTATTAAGTGAGCCGTATCTCTCATTGTGCATTTCCTACTTACAGGATGACTGTTTTACAATTTAAAAGTTATTTCAACTCATCCATAACCTCCCTTTATGTACTATTTTGATGCTTTGTGAATAGAATATTAAACTAGAAAATTAATATTTAATTAAAGAAAACTCAATTCTCTCAGTTCATGAATTTGAGAACTCATAGTACCTAGTTGTCTAGCGATACCCAGCAAGCTGTCATGAAGTACTACACTCACCTTCCTGCCCACAAATGCTGTCTCCCATTACAGACCTCCATTAGTTATAAGGAGCCATTCTACCTTTTCTGAAACATTTTCTCCCACCTATGAATTCAGCTGGATTTTTTTCACAATGAAAATCATCACTAGTTTATTTTTTTTTAATGCCGAATTAATTTAACCCTAGGTCTAGGTCTCTTCTATGGTAAGTTACCAGGAAGCTGCACAAATGATCCTTTTTCTAGATTCAAGGAAGAAAGTAAAAGCAGAAGAAAAAAAATAGGAGAATTTTTGAGGTATTACTGATTTAGAACTGTTTATGAATCTACAACTTCAGAAATCAGAAAGAAGTATAAAACAGGGTGAAGGACACATAACCAGTGACAGGGTGCATAAACTTCACTAGGCCACAGAGAATCTGGTGTTTGTTTCTTTATGATAATAAAATACACTGGGAATATCTTAAAAGTAAGATAGAGAGGTATCCTAACATAGCCTTTTGCCTCTATCCTATGATTTCTACAAAAAGGAAATAAGATTTGCTATCTGTGATGGTGCCATTCAGAAGTAGCATTAGCACATTTAAATGACTAGCTAATCTAGTGTGCCTCTTTGCTAAACTGATGAAGTCTTACTTAACAACCTAAGGTAAGTACAACTGTAAGACTGTAGGGTAAGATACACATATAATGAAACTGTTGTCTTAAAGTTGGAGCAAAAAGTTTAAGTTGGTGCCTCAGGCAATCCAATTTCTGAAACAGGAGAAACATGCAAAGCCGTGCCTTACCCGTGACTTCATCCTCCCTGACTTAACATTTTCAGTCCACAATTCAGTGAACTATAATCACAAAACTTCCATTGCATAACTTATTTTCTCTGCTAGAGGGGGTGCGTTATTATGCCTTTATATTATTAAACCCCAAAACTGCAATTGCTCTAGAAAATTTGTGCAACATACTTGTCAGACAATATATATATATAATCTGAATTCCTAAAGTGAATGGCTAGTGCTAAGAAAAATCTTCATAAAGAAATTGACATAGGACCAAAAGCACTTTTAGCTTAAACTTTTATTTTCCCCATTTTCAGGAAAAGAAGAAAACCAACCTAAATCACAACAAAAACCCCAAACAAACAAAAGAGCACAACTCCATTTTACTTATGCAGAGGGAAGATACATCATCTCAGACTTTTTTCCTACTAAATACTCAGGGGATACCAGCATTTCAAACCACTGCTGCATTGTGATATTCTAACTCCATAAACTCAAATTTGGTCACCGAAAACATGGCAATCCAATCACCCATTTGTCTCTTTAAAGCATTTCCAGCAGAGGACTTTTGAATACCAGGGGACTTCACTAGAATTGAAAAAGGGTGTTAAGACCTTAAAAAAAGGCGGAGATGAGAGAGGTAAGTTCTGCAGTTTAAATAAAGGCTGGCACTTGCTTCTGCTTCTTGTGTTGCTGCACATTGCAATGGTCACTCAAATTTGTCAGTGGATTTACCTGCACTACTGCTTTAAGCTGAAGTAACAAAGTACAATAAAAGGGCTTCTAAATTGATGTTACATGTTTTCCTTGAAAATTAGTTAGAATGAAGAAGAAAATCTTGAAATAAAGAGATTTGGTTCTAAAGGGTAAACAGACATTCATCTTCACCCATGCCCCATCCCTGCATAGCAAGTTTCTTTGTACTGGTCTCAGACCAAGCCTGAAATTCTCCCAAGCATCTGCTTTGTAACAAATTCCAGGCAGTTCTTTCTCAATCTTCCAGAAGACCTTTCTAACCATCTTTAAAAACTGAACCCACAGAAGCCTGGCTGCTTCTCAAAAGCCCATCTTACTGCCTATTTTAAGCCTTTCTAGCAGCTAAGTCAGTCTCTACCTACACCACTCAGCATTATCAAAGCCATTCCCCAGGGAAATCTGGGGAGCTGTTTGCTGGTAAGGAGCAGTCACCCCTTCCTCCCCAAGATTTCTACCCAAACCATTTCTTAGCATCTGAAGGAAGGCAGCCCTCTTCTACAATGCTCCAGCTATGCCCCTTCAGCAGATGCAGATATGGAGCAGGTAATGAACTGCAAACAAACTGCACAGAGTAATCATCACGCATCCATGCAAATTTTTAAGTGATTAGGTAGATAACATCTCTACAGACGCGCAATTTTAGACTGAGTTGAGGTAAAGTTCATATGAGAAACATATGATTTCTGTAGATCCCTTCCCACTATCTATTTGTTCTCTACTTGTGTTTTTCCAATACACTCTGCCTCACTGAAGCACTACAGGCTGGCTAACATACACTTAAGGATCCCATAGTGAAATCTGGGAGGCTTTTGTCATTAATTACTTCAGACATCAAGTTCTGCAACTCAAAGCTCATCATCTCAAAACTCAATCACTGTGCTGCACTCAAATATCCCCAAGACACATCATCAAGTATATTTTCCACGTCATCTGTAGAGTCTGAAAATTGTCTTCCTATTATAGTTCACTTGAAATGGAACTGAATTGAGGAAAAAAATGATCATCATCTTCCAGGTCCCAGATGAGATGTCAAACCATGGAGAAAAAAGATTATATCCTTCAGAAAAGGAAAAAAATCCTAACAGTCAAATCCAACAAACAAAAACACATCCAACCCAGTAACATAGTTAGCACTAAGGCAAACCTCCAGAACTCCAATCGGAAAGGCCTATGTAGTCTATACAGAAAAGTATGCTCCTGGCCTCCAAGACAGAGTCCAGTCAATGGACCAGAGAACAAGCATGACAGCGAGTGCATACCTGCCCTAATGAATTTAGTTTTCATTATCAGGTGGCTGTGCCTATGCCCAACATCATACAGTGGCTGATCTTGTCAAATTAACAAAATACTTCTAACTCTTAGAGCTGTCATCAGGTGTCTTTTAGTTAAAGAGGAAATCATTACTCACAGTAAACACTTTCCAACACATCTTATTATATCAGATATCATGTTTCAAACTCTGAAAGTCCCTCTCCAACTGTTGGTAGGAATATCCTTATTTTATCCAAATTCTATTTGTGTGATCAAGAAAAAGAATGGCAGCATTTCATTATTAAACTGCTTCCAATATGGCAAAGAGCATACTATATCCATAATTAATGTTCTGACTGGGCATTTCCCAAAAGACACAGTAAGCCTGGTGTACACACCTGGCCCACTACTGCCAACAGGCCCTCACAAAAAATACCGCTAAATAAGGATATCGATGTAAACTAGGGAAAAAAGTAAAAAATACCTTTCCCTTTAAAAGTTCCAGATGGCCTTTTGACATCAATGCCTACTGTTAGAAATATTTACCGCTGATTCAGTAATTAAAAAAATATATTAAATTGAAAATGTCTCATAGGCAAGATTCATAGCTGGAGTTATGGCTAAGGTGAGATGCCTGTGAGAATGCAAATTTTGTCTCTTCTGCTCTGTACCTGGGATAGTATTGACTGCCAGGTTTCAGTCCACATCTTTAGGCAACTTAGGTCTAGCCTAAGTATGGCTACAAGACTGTAAAAGAGGTCTGGAATAAATGAACAGAACTAAGAACTCCATTCCAAAAGCAAAGTAAAATTGCCTGCCTGAGGAGATAGGTTTATCTGTGTGAAACCAAGGTTTATCTGTGTGAAACGAGAGATTTTTAGTTGTAAAAGGCTCTGCCATATACTCCTGACCTACCTAAAACTCCTCACACTTTTCTGACAGGCACTTAAAAACTCAAATTTTCAACATAATCAAAAATCTGAAGCCAAAAACCAAGTCTTTTTTATCAACGACAAGAAAAAACACAGTGCACAAACCTCTTCCCTAAGGAAAGGCCATAATTAAACCCCGGACAGATGTCACTGGGCAGACTAACATCGACAAATACTGCGGCAATGTGTTCACAGAATACAATACACCATTCAATTGCCAACACAGCTGTAATACCAAACACAGAGCTTAAAATCTTAGGAGTCATAAATGGATGGTGAATGAACAAATAAACTACTGAAAAACTAAATGGAAAAAATAACAACCCTGGGTACTGTTGAATCTAACTACTGCTTCTAGCTATTTTCACTACAAATCACTTCATACGCAAAGGATGACTAACGGCAAATTCATAACACATTGATTTCAATAAGAAACAAGACAAATGTAAGGACATGAACTGATAACAGATATCACTTATTTTCCTCTTTTAATCTAGACAACAGACTGACTGATCTGCCATGACAAAACCAAAATCTCTCAAACATGACTTGCTGTGCTTCAATAAATCCCCAAAGACAAAAAAAATTTAAATTTTATGCACACTAGTCCAGCAGGTAGCTGGTATTTTATGGCACAGTCTTGACACAGTCCAAAAGTTTCTTCTCTCCTTCACTTGATTCTGTTAGCTGGCAAGGATCTTATTTTGTGGTGAATAGATTTCTTCAGGGTAATTTTTTTTTATTATTTCTATTCATTCAAATCCATGTTTTAATTATCACAGAAACAAGAGCTTCAGTATTTCAATTCTTGCTCCTCTGCAAGTTAAAATAACGATAGTATCTACAACTGTTTTGGTTTTGGGATTTTTTGCTGCCTGGTTGATTAGATTCATAAACATACTGTATGGGGAGCCAAATTCTCACAGGACTAGTCTAATTAAGAAGTCAAATTGCTATGCTGATTACAGACACTCTTCAAGAACTTTAAAATCCATAGTTCTCAAAGTAATCTCAAATCTTGTGCACTGTTTTAAGAGAACAGTTATGTTTTCCTGTTTTAATAGAGTATTACAATTTTCATGGCAGAGAAAAAGACTGACGCCAGGATTTTTTTTTTTTTTTAATTTGCTCTCTAAATGCACAGTGGTCTTACACTTTAGTCACATATTTGCCATCACACCTATCAACTGAAAAAAAGATAATTTCAATGCTATGAAATATTCTCAGTTTTGTGATGTAGTTTCTGACTTGACATTTCAGAATAAAAAATAGTGAGGTTATATGGTTATGATTTCATAATAATCAAGCCAAATTTGTAGGAGAGCAACCTGTTGAGGGAGTTCATTGCTTACCTTACTGTTTAATGGGTTGTTTAAAGGCTTAAGATAGAAAGCTAATTAAAAAAAAAAAAATCTTATCTCTTGCAGTAAATGAATAATTCACACTCCAAAGTTTCTTTAGCCTTAACATTCAGGCTTCTTCAAAGCACCTAGGCTAGGCAAGATCTCAGCTGTTTTTCAAGGAGTGAAAAGATTTCCCAGAGGAGACACAGAATTTTAAAAAAGAGCAAGTTTAGCCATTGAAAAATTCTAAGTCTTCTACAAATACTGTTGTACCAGGAATCAAAATTATTGCAAGTATTTGATTAGCATAATGACTCATGGACAAATTATCACTATTGTCAGTCTACAGTTTCCAATTTTTTTATTTTTTTTTTTAAGAACAGTAGTGTATTCACAAACAGAAAATCCTCCTAACACAGGATAACACTTCCAAAAGTTTTATATTTCACAAATACAGCTTTAAACATAAGCATGGTGAATCCAACACCAAATAATAACATACATTTCCAACTTAGCCTCCCAAAGGGCTCTATTAGTAGTGATGGTATTTCACTACTGGACAGATAAAGATATAGCATGTATCTTTTGCTTCTAAGAGTTTCACTGATTAAGCAATGAAGCTACAATTTAGTTCTTAGTCATCAGAAAAACAGAGAAGTTTCAAGAAGAAGGCTAAAGAAGCAATCTATCTTAAAGAACAAAAAGAAATAAGATAATTACAGGAGGAAAGGATTATTCCCATATCCTCAAACTGTATATATGTGTGTGTGTGAGACACGGGCTGTTGTTCAGGATGTTACAATGATTAGAAATAATAGTCTGAAGTAAGAACAAAAAGGGGGGGGGAGGGGGAAGGATGCCAAGGAAAATTTTTGTATGGTGATATTTATTAGACTATAAAAAACCTGTTAAAAAGCATGTAGCTGAAACAGCTAGGACATTTAAAGTGTAACAAAGCAAATAAATATACAAGGTACTGTTATGCTGTACACAGAAAGGTGCAAATTACAGCTTAATAAATTTGTTTTCCACCTCTGTTGTCTATTATTCATTCCAACATTTTCTGCTGAAGTAAATATTTGAAAAGAAAATAACCAAATTTTTTCCTTGTTCCATAAAGCAATAAATATCTACTTTACTCCTAAGTATTCAAAAAGTAATGAGTAACACACATGCACTGAGAAAGTGTAGAAACACTTATCATACTCAAACACATACTACTCAGACAGAAATTTAGCATTTTAAACAGTCCAATAACCATATGTAACATCTTTTTGAAAAGAAAATGCCCTTATATCTAATTATTATAGAAGTAAGTAAAAGGATTTTAAATACAAAAAATACAGAAGTTCTAACTTTCCTTTCCAGACTTGCAGGGCTGTGG
The DNA here is from genome assembly GCA_013396755.1 of Sclerurus mexicanus. Lineage (NCBI taxonomy): Eukaryota > Metazoa > Chordata > Aves > Passeriformes > Furnariidae > Sclerurus > Sclerurus mexicanus. The sequence goes on from VWZF01001128.1 coordinate 269,541, forward strand.
GCTCAATATGTATTAAGACATACGACAGTAAAGACACAGGTGTGATCCAAAATAAAGCAGTTTAGAATAAGCTATTGTTCAAATGTTATGCAGGACAGTATTAAGGCACTGGGTATTGGTAAGCAGGGAAATGAACAAACAAGGCAGGATGTGGAAACGTACAAATATTTTATTTCTACAGACATGTAAACATCTAATTTTGGTTTACCAAAAAAGATAAAAATAGACTATTTTTGGTCAGAACAAAAATATGAAAGAGTTCTGGTTAATCAAAAATTACAATAATTATCTGTTCTCCTGAAGCGTTCAAGTGTTTCTTGAATGTTCACCTTAGCACGCTACATTTCCATTTGCCATGATGTAACATGGCGCCTGCTTTTTCAAGAACACCAAAGTAAAAGTCAAAGCTTTGTGCTGGTTTAGACTGAGAAAAATTAGGCATTTCATTCATCTGGAAAGAATTTCAGCATTTTCAGCATGAAATAGTATCTTTTTTTTGCTTTAGTTTTTTTCTTCCTCAGAAAAATGTAGGCTGTTTTCTTGTGGAATGAACAAATCACTAAAGACAGAAAACATATGTCTAGTTTCAGTCAACTCAAATATGAATCCTGTGTAAAAGTTACCCCATCCCTTAATCCTGCAGAACAATTGACTTTTGGAGTTTTCTCAGTTTATCTTTTGGGTACAGTCAGAATTTGTCAATGGAGCTACTTACAGGAAACAGTGTCAAGCCTTAGAGCTATGCGTGCATTTAAAGTTTGTTTCACCTTTTTTAAATTACTTCTTGTTGTTGATTTGTTTGGTGTTCATTCAGTAAATATTATTTTATCTACTGGTTGAAGCAGGTTCATTAATACTGGTTCATTGTATTGGCTTCTCAGTTAAGGACACCAGTACTTTCCACTGAATTAATAAGGGTTTATTAGGAAAATTTCTAAAATTTCTTCACCACCTCATCTAAATCCCAATAGCAATACTTTTCGTATTATGATTGTAGGATTCTCCTACTTACAAATTCTCTATGTATCAAATGTTAAATGAGGAAAGTATCTGTCATTATTTCCAATAAGGAGAAATATTTCCAAGTACGTAGATTACAGGTAATTTTTAAGCCTATGGGAACAAATTCTCCCATGATGTTTTGGCTTTCATGCCATGTCCTAGAACTACATGGTAAGTTTGACAGACAAGTAATAAAACAAACAAGGAACTAGCAGGAGGAAGTGCCTCATCACACCAACTAGAAATTTTTCTGTACGAGTTTCAGGTGCATCAATCACATATTCCATTAAAACAGCAGCACTAAAACATAACTATAATATGAAGAATTAGAAGAATTAGTTACTCATCATTCTGTGACAAGTTCAAGGTCAGTCTGTACAAGTTTCACTATTCACCCTTACATTTTTAAAAAATTTTCACATTCCATAACTGTTTGTAAAGCCAAGATTTTAGTGTTTCATAACATTTTTGTGACAGCAAGCCCACCTGCAAGCAACATCACTGTCCCACACAGAACTTACTGCTGATTTCTTGCATTCCTTATACTTAGAACTTTCTTAATCTGCAGGGAATAATATACTCTACAGTTATGAAGTCAAAACTCTGCCATGTAGTTACACTGAATCAGAATGTAGATAGAGAAATGTATTTAATATTACATAGAGTGCTGACAAACACAAAGTAGAAGCCTGAACAGCAGGCATGTCACGGAAGAAAGTCACTACATTCAGGCATCTCTCAATGTTCATATGTTTGAGGGAGCTGGAGATAGAGTACCATAGTTTGGAGACAAAGTCTAAAATGCACACAGGTGCACACACCCCTCATAAATTTAGCCTCCTCAGCATTTTAGAAGCGTGGGGATTGAACTAGAACATAAAAGGACTGATCATACACTTTTTACAGTATACAGTTCTAAGGCACTACGATTAACTCTGATGTGGTGCTCACAGTCTTGCAGCAGTGTAAGGAAAGTGAGTCTTACTGTTCTCCTTCTTCCTCTGTCCCACCCGGTTCTTCTAACCCTAACTAGCATCTGTGGTTGGGCCTATACTTTGATTGTGTTCTTACGATCACTTAATAGATAAACCTCACTGTTATCAAAACTATTGATAAAGTTAAGGACCATATAAAAGCCAAGTTTTCCCTTATTATACAAAAAAGACTCATAGATATTATATATAAAATCAATGTTTCCCTGTCTTATTTTGAAGTTACTTTTCCCCCATGGAAGAAAGCAAAACAATTCTACCATTCAATACAACAACTATCAGTGCTATAAGTAGAATTAGCTATCTAATTCCAAGTAAAATTAATTTGACAGGTCTCTTACAGAATTATTTACCAAGTGGCACTTCATAAAACTCATCTACAAAGCTAGATGGGAAAAACATTTGCATGGCTAAACTGTATGAATTTCACCAGTCTTGCAGGAAAAAAAATGCTGTCAAAGAGCTGATTTTGGTTATGGATGAAGTTCTACTTACGTATCACAGAATCACAGAATTCACAGCAAAATATGTTGTTTGAATATTTTTGCTGTTACTAGGAATATTATCACTTTAAACTGAGGCTAAACAAAACACCTCTCAAAAGTATCATGCTTCAAAAAAATTTTTCTATTCCATCACAAAAATGAATATACATTGAGAGTCAGCAGTCAACAGAACAATAATAGCATCCTGTTCCTGGAACTGTGCAATTTTTTGAATTTTAAATAGCTACAATGTAGCACATATAATCTAAGGGAGAAGTGGAGAAAAATCAGCATTGATTTTCTATCCCCTCAACAATAAGTAATTGGACCCAGGAGCTGAATAGTACAGATTAGCATTAAAATACAAGTCAATTATTACTAGCTGTAATATAACATTCTGAATGGACAATACTCTGAACAAATACATGCAGAGTTAACTAGGACAGAGGTCAACAGATTGTTGAATAAAAAGAGCCAGGGACTCCTGTTAATTTCAATTAGTGATGCAATTCACTCTTACCTTGTACATCCTTCGGGTATCTGTACTATTTTAGTATGATGACAAAAAACAACAAATACATGATTAGAGAAGAGAAGAGTTCTGAACATGTCCACAGTGTGTACATTTTTTTCCCCACCAAGGCAGTGTTCAGAAAGAAAACGGATAATCAGTTGTGATGGAATAGGGACACACTTGAAGTATTCTGTAATTATTGCCCTGTTTCTGTGAAATGCCAGATCTTGTGGACCAGCTATAAAAGCCTTGGAACTTGATACATTGCTCTCTCAATGGAATGACAGCAGGGTATTAAGCAGATTGAAGTTTTCTAAGTAGAAAGTCTCAGCTCTCAGGTGTCCACATTAAGAGTCCAGGGGAGTATTTGGCCTCTGACTGGATTTTTGTAAGAAGGAAGATTTCAGTGTTCCTGGATCCAAATGTACGAGCTCAAAGTGTTATCAATTGCCTTAGCAGAATGATAGCACTGACCACCGACGATACGCTAAGAGAGATCAGAGAGGCAATGAGGGAAAGAAATACAATTGTAATGGCAGATACCCATGAATATCAGGCAAGTATCACATTGGGACAAAAAGCAGGGAAGAAACTTTTAGCGCAACAATAATCATTTCATAGAGAGCTGATTAGGGAACGCATTAGAGATGCAGTCCCAGAGTACATGAAGGATCTCGTTCAACTTTTTCTGTTGAAAGGCACACTAATAATGCATTCAGACTCAATATCCCTCCAGGAGTTACAAAAGCCAAAAAATCCACCACAGTTGTATGTGACTTCCAAAAGGAAAATGACACAGAAATGAGAGAGCCTATTAAAAAGAAGATAAAAAGGAACTGCTAAAAGAATTAAATCCCAGAGACATCAGGTACCTCGCTGAAAGACATCATACTGAAAACAGTGCCAGCAGACAGCACTTATTAAGAAAAGCTTGATTAAAGGTTAAAAGGAAACTGACTTGGAGAAACAGGCTAAGAGCAGCTTTCAGAAACATGAAAACAACAACAAAAGCTTCATTCACTGAAAAGCTTAGGTTAACCTCAGATGAAGATAAAAAGAATCATATACCCTGGTGAATTAAATAAATAAAAACAGGGTAAGAAGAAAAAAGGTAGTCTGAGGAGTAACTCAGAATTCAAAGGTACATACTAAATGCATACTAAATGCAATCCCACCCAGAGCTAGGCATCTGCTAGAAACACTGATTGCTATTTTAGCATACTTTTAAACCTTTTTCATTAAGACATACAGTAGCTTCTGGTGGCTTTACTCTTGAAAACATTTTGTCAGCTAAAACTAAAAATTCAGACAGTACCTGCTTTGCTGAAACATGGAATGTGAAAACAAAGATTGTCTGGCAAAGATCTAAGTTCTAAAATCTAATGAAAAAATATGGCTAGCTGTAAAACTGCATTTTTGCAGAAGGCAAAAACAATGAAAAACTATCTCAGTGTTAGGAGCAGGACTTTTTTGGCTTATTTGTTTTAAGGAAAAACTAATGCAGAATTGCTTGCACTGTTGTGTTCCTTCAAAGAGTATTCCATTTGACAAATGAGCATTCATGTCAAGACTTATGTTGTTGCCAGCTTTCTAGAAATCCTACTCCTGTTGCAAGGAAGTAAAATTTGACATCTAAAGGCATAACTTAAGTCAGACACCTATCTTACCCTTAAAAACATGTTGATATTTACTGTCAGATAATAATGTTTCCTGTAGTTACTTATGCTTTAACTATTTTTACAGTTACACTTTTCTTATTTGAATTTTCAAATAAAAATAAGTGTTGACTTGTGTAAACTAAGGGTTTACTGAATAAATGCTGTAAATACAAATTGATTATAACCACAATGGCAAGATGTCATCAACTGTGTTCTATTTTTCAATGGCTACATCTGAATTCACTCTCTCCTACCAGAACTAAGTGATATGCCAGTAAGAAAGAATCTCTCAAATCCTGACAGAGATGCAATCCTGGTATTCCATGGCTGTTACAAAAAAAAAAAAAAAAGTTGCTGAGGGTACAGTCAAGTTTGTTTTCTGTGCAATTCCTTTGTCTGGTTCATGTTTTCCCCTACCGGTTAGTGACAGAGTCAAGAATGGTGAAAAACAACAAAGAAACAAATGTAAAGTTATTACCATGTGTACACATAGAAGTATCTCTCATTGCTATATTGTGTCTGGATATGAGTAACAAAACCAGCCATTCATCAGAGAAAACTCTGAAAAAAACCTACAAAACAAAACAACAACAAACAATCCAAAAAAAAAACCAACCAAAAAATCTCAAAGTGACTATTTCACATAAACAAATTATTTGGGATGCCAGAAGAAAATGCAAACAAAAGCCCCAAACAAACACAAAAAACCTCACATCTTCCCAATATCAAGGGCACTATTAGCACTCAAATCTGTGTACTAAGATTTTTAAAAATTGTCACAGGTACAATTCAGTTTTTTCCTTCCACCCAGGCACTATGGTCCAGACAACACATTCTGTGTTCACTGTGCTCCGCAGAAGAAGAAACATCGTGAGGATGATGAGGATTCTCCATTGTTTCAGCCTTTTCAGGCCCACCTCAATACAAAAATCTCAGGAAAGATTTTCAGATAGTTTTTTAATTAAAGGGTAGTGTTATTTTCAGTCCTCAGAAGAGCTGTTTCTTTTCCAGCACTGTTCTTTACAGCCCCTTGTGCTCAGCTCCCACATTAACTCAAAGAAAACACTATGCATTTACAGGTACATTTGTTCTGTTTTGCTCTAAGAACAGTTACAGTAGAAATATTTTGCAATATCCAAAACCTAAATTCGCTATGTAACTACAATGATTGCAGATCAACAAATTAAAAAAAAAAAAAAAGAAAAAAGCATTATAAGATTTGGATCACAGCAATAAAACAAGCCAATTCAATGTAAGAGCCTGAGGCACAAGAGACAGGACTCATGAGCACTTGTCCTTCAGTGCTCTGCAGTGAAATGGAGAGCTAAAATGAGCAGGAGCCTGGTTACATGAAGAGGAGTTGAGCATGTAGCTCCTTTTCTATCTTTTAATGTGTTAGTCATCAAATTTCCATTCATGTTCAGTGCTCACAGAAGCATACAGACTATGTTGACATATTAAGTGTGGAAGAAAACTTGGTATTTCAGGGAATGAGTTCAGAGTTAAAAGCTTCACTACCCCTTATTTGTCTCTCTCTCCTGCATCCACCAGTAGAGTAAAATATTACACGGCCTGTACTAGCAAAGAAAAAATACATTCCCAAAAGCTATGTTACAACTTCAGAGTGGAAGTTAACAGTAAGATGAACACCTCACAACACTCTCTGGGGAACAACATGGGATGTTGTATGAGAACAATGTTACAAATCAATTCTTTCAGAGTAAAAAGATTCTTCACACAGTTAATTTTCATGTCAGGACTTAAGGAAAAACATGTAAGAGGAATAAGTCCTATGCACAGTGGGGTTTCTGTTTTTAAATAAAGTGCATTGAATAGGAAAAATTGTACCATTAGTGTAACTGAATAGCTTCAGTACCAAGTTCCTAGAACAAGTATTTTGGAAAGAAAAGGAACAGCAAAAAGGGAAGACTGTTGATCTTCCCTGTGAAAAAAAACTTTGTCAAACTGAGGAAATCCATTTAAGTATTATATTTTAGTGGAAGGTTTTATTGTAATTTAAAGTGGATATGGTAAAACACTTGTTATATTTATTTATTTCAACACAAGTCTTTGTCGCACTGGAGGCATAAATCACAGTAGAGCAGCATAATTAGCTGCACATGCGATCTGAACTTATTCCTTGTGCTTAAAGTGGCTCTTAAAATCAGTTACTCCATAGACCAGTGGATCTTGGTGATCAGATGTAGATCTTGGATCACAGACTTCATAATCGTGGAAGTAATTTCAGAAAAAACACACTAATAGCTCTGCACATGAAAGCTCATGATGACATGACTTATATTTCTTCATGAAATTCATTACCGCAAACCCCTAACAGCTGATAAAAAACTTCTCAGCAAAGATCTGAAATAAAACATAATTAAACACAGAAAGAAAATCAGTTTTCAATTCTAATTACTAGGTGCTTTGTCAAAATACATTTCATCTAATTAACTGCACACACTCAAACCTTGCATCTTCTCACTGTCTGCTGTGGCAGTACAACAAATGCTACTAAAATGCCACTGAATCACTACCCTACCAAATCATAATATGTTTTATAAAGAGGCAAAATTTGAAAGGTATCTTTTTGTTAAACCAACTAATAGTAACTGACAGCAAGCAAGACCACAGAGAAACTTTTGGCACACAAGCCCTTCATCACGTCAGAAAGAGAGAACAAATGACAGCACCTCATTAAAAGAAAAGTGTAAAGAGTTAATTTACAAACAGTTAAGGCTACACAGAAACAGAAAATAGTAACTCAAGTATCTGAGGAAGTTAATCACCTGAGTAGTTTACATTAGAATTTCAATCTTTCCTAACAGAAGTACTCCAATCTGCATCTATCGTGAAGGCATCTCCTTTGTCCAGAAATGTCAAACACAGCCTTGTGTAACAAGTGCTATGGCAATCAAAGTTGTACTTCTGGTACACAGCTAGCTATTAAGTGTCTTTTTTGTTTGGGTTTTTTTTTTTCCCTCCACTGATAGCTGAATGGTTGAATGACAGAGAACAAAAAAAGTTCTTTCACTTCAACAATTATGGTGACAAACAGATACTGTTTACTTAATTATCCTGTTTTCTGACAATCACAGAAAAGCCTTCCTGAGAAACAGGTTTGACATGTTGAAAAGCTGTATAGATAACTACTTCTTTCCTCAAGTTTTCACAGGTTTAAAATTTAAGCTTGAAAACAAGGTCCTGACCTATAGGATAACTGCTAAATTTCAGGTCAGCTGTGAGTTTTAATGGCATTAAATGGAAGAGCACATAAGAACATGTTAACTCACTGACTGATCACATGTCTAAAGAGACTTGACTTCCTGTTTCTGAAAGAATAAAATAATTTCAACATAATGCTTAACACACCTCACTACATTTGCACGGTCAAGAGGGGCAGGAGTGCAGTTTTAAATCTTATCTTCTACAAAATTTAGACACTTTACTCAAAAGTGCAGTGAGTTGCTCTGTGTGCCCAGGAATCCCTACTGTTGAATAGGGGTAACACTGAAGTCAGAAGACACTACCCTTCAACGTCTAGGCAGGACAACTTTTCTAGCTTGCAAGAGAAATGTGTTTAACTCCCTCCTGAACTTGAGAAGACGAAATTCAGGTTAACAACATCCTTCACATTCTTGTGGACTGTGTCACTCACAAGACTTCTGGAAATGTGCTGGTAAAAATTGGAAAAAGAAAAAAAATAAAAGGAAAGGAAAGGAAAACCGAGGCAGGATAGCAAGAACAGGGCTAGCTAGACTGGGCAGACCATGAATCAGAGAAAACAGGACTTAGAAGTTGCATCGCTTTCTCTGAAGATTATTACTTTGGGACACAGCTCACTAAGAAACACTTTCCCAAGAGTCAGTTTGGGTCTCTCCAAAACACAATAAACCATATAAGAAACTATGGATAAAGATCAGGATCTTTATCTACTTCTCTATGATAAATACTGTCTTGAGCACACACAGGCTAGTTTTTCCAAGTTCAGTATCTGGAAAAAAGTAGCAGCAACTATTCTTCTGTGCATTCAAAAGATTACCTCAGTAGGTCTCATCAGGGTGAAACTCATGTTATTAATGGCAAAATTACCATCTTTTTGCTCTTGCTGGTCTATTACACCCTTTCCAATCACTATATTGGACTTTAGAGTTCTACCTGGACTATATCCTAAGGAAATCTGCAAATGACACTGAAGAAGAAATGGCTGACATAAACAGTAGAACTTTGACTGAGAGAAACATCAGCAAACTTGAGAACTGAGGGTCATGAACCTCCTCATGTTTAAAACAAAAAAGGACAAAGCTTTACACCTGCAGCAATGTAACTGCAATGTAAACCAGCAGTCAACAACAGGTCCCAGCACTTGGTGGACCAACTTAAACAGCATCCAGCAGTGACCTCTTTCAAGAATAAGGCAAACTGCATCCTGAGCATCATTAACAAACAGGGCTCAAAGAACAAGAGAAGTTATCCTCATTTTACGGTTTGCACTTATGAGACTGGTATACTACAGAGCCAACCTTTGCAGCCTCACTTCAAAAGCAATGTGGAGGGGTCCAGCAGAGGACTGTCACCATGGTAAGGGGACTGGATCCCATGACACATGAGGAGAGATGGAGGACATTGGCCTCATTTAGTCTGGTGAATGGCAGGCTATAGGGGCAAGCTGATGTGAAGGGGAACCACAGAGACAAGGAAGACAAATTCTCAGTAAGCAGGGGGAAATAGCCACAAACTGGCATTTGGGAGATTCAGGTTAAACATTAGCAAGACATTTCCTTAGAAGAGCAATGCAGCCCGTTATCTGGCTGTCCATGGAGTTTATGGAATATCCACATCCTTCAAGGAGTCCAAGACCAGAGAGAGTCCTGCGAGACCTGATCTAGTGCTGGCCATAGCACAGCACAGCCTAAAGTTTGGGCTGGATAACTCCTGAAGTCCTTTCTGACAGACACGTCAAGGATTCAGTACATTTTTAGCTGAGAGCTACTTTCATGGATGTCTCTTATTCTCAGTTCAGGTTTCTTCCTCCACAGTATCACTCTGTATGGTCACACTGATATCTTTTTACCTTGATCCATACTCTCCCAAGAACAAGTGAAAGAGAGGAGAGGGCAGCATTTGAATGACTGAGTACAAGCTAACCATGAATGACTCGATCTTATATGGAAAACCAAAAAATTTTGAAAAGACAATCTTTCTCTTGAGAGATATTTTTTTCCTCTAAACATAAGATCTCTCTGGTGTAAACAAAAAACAGATTTAACGTAATGCCATGTTTTACTGGATGTATGAAGGCACATTAAGAATATGAGAAGGTAACAGGCAGCAAGAAATAACCAAACCAATTTTTGATCCTCTCCTTTTTTTTTAATCAATATTGTCATCTTATATTTTTTTTCATTCTTACCTGTCTGTATCTATCAATTTTTCTCTCATTTAGGTAACAAAGTTTACAGGCAGAAAAGCTTTCTTTTTTTCCTGTTTTATTTTTGTTATTGTTGCTGTTGCTTTGGGTTTGTTTTCTATACTTTTTAAGGTCTTGGCCATTACAAGAGCTGATAAGCCTCAGAATAAATTAAATTCAAAATCCCAAAATAAAATTGCTATGACAAAAAAAATGCACATTTGGGTTAAAAAGGTAGGATGTAGACAAAGAAAAATCTCCAGTAAATTAGCTCGGCATTTATGCAGTCTTTAGTCCTTTACTCTAGACCAAAAGCTGTTCTCTAATATTGAGAATTTATCACGAAATATGCTCAAAGTAGTAAGGCAGTCACATGATATAGCTGCAGAGAGACATAAAAGCTTGTCTATTCTGCAGAAAGAGCTGTCATTAGATAAGCAAAGAAAAATAGCACAAAGAATTATAACTTTGCTTGTACCAATTTCCTCTGAATCTTTTTTAATCCATTACACTGAACTACACTATTAAAGCTGTAGTTACATCTCCTGGTTTGAGAAAAATGCTTACAGCAGGAAAAAAAAAACTTGCAAAGCCATGAAGCGATAAATAATTCGACTTATATAAAAGGTAGAGGATCTGAACAAAGCAACCTGTATAAATTTAATTAACTGGAAGCTAATACAAAAAAAATCAGCAAAGAAAATTTCTATTTCCTTTTGTTAAAGAAGGATAGATTCCAGAATTAGGTTAATTACTGATCAAGAAAACAGCTCCAACATTGTATTAGCCAAGGGCTTTATTATAATACAAAAGGCATACATTGCTCCATATTATGCGGCTCACCTCTGTTACTTCAAAAGGAATTCTAGCTAACTCAGTAAGGATCTTACTTCTTGTGTCCATTTATTCTGCAACCTGGCAGAAACAATATTTACTATAGAAAAGCAATAGAATGAAGCATTTCTGAAAGAATAAACATTCTTACAAGCAGAAAAATACCTCTAATATTAATTGTGAAGTAAGCTGAAAAATGTAGACATATTTGTGGATTGTAGTGGGGAGCACAATAACAATACTGAATCCCTACCAAAAGTATTTTCAGACTATAATCTGAAAAACATGTATGAGGACGAATCAGGGAAGTGATTAAACCTGAATTCAAAGTTTAATCTTCAGAATTAAGAAAACAAAAACTTTTCTGAGAAAGTTTAGCAGAAGCTTCCCTTTTTGTCTGTCAAATAATTCATAAAATTCCAACACACCCACAAAAAAAGACTGCCCCCACAGATGATGTCCGCATCAAAGTATACCATCAAAGTGTACATCTCTCAAGTGTCATGCCATCTGATCTCCCACCTTTGCAAGGTAATGACAAAGCAGGGTTGTTCTCCAGCTTCAGCATCTTCAAATCCCTTGCTTGAACTATTCCATATAATGAAAACAACTCCTCCAAACAAATTAGTAGATTTATCACCAACATCACAGATTTTGCTCTGGGAGGATTATAAAACAACATATTTCACATAATTTATTTATTCATACACCAACTTTGGGACACTGCACAGAACTGTATGCATACCAACAAGAAGTGCCAGAGGACTACCAACAATGAAAAATAATTAGGATCATTTTAAGGAGGAATTTACATAATTCAGATTTAAGTTTTGTCCATACATAACTCCTGGAGTGACTCCTACTCCTCATACATAGAAGGGAAAGTAAAGTTGTCAGTGGCTCATATAATCACTGTTTCAACCTCACTTAAAAATTATTATTTATTTTAATAATACACAACTTCAAATTCTCTGATTAGTAACAATATTAAGAATAAAGCACTTAATCACACTGAAAATGAAGGGTTTAGATTTGAAAGATACCTAGTCTGCACTGTATCTAATTGCAGTAAAACAAATGAAAACCTGGGCTGACTCTGAATACATGTGCTTGACCTACATACACACAGTTTCTCTTAGCTGTCTACTGAATAACTGTACTCAGAACACAGTGATCCAAAATAAGAAACACGTTCAAAACCACAATATTCTTTTTTCCTGTCAGAAAAGTAATACATATTGTTCCTATCCTCCTTAAAAAAGAAAAAATAAAATCTAAGCTACATGCAATTTTAAGTATGTGAGTAACTCTCATATTCTAATCACAGAATAGAGAGCACATAAACTAAAATTGATAATCACAAACAGCAGAGAGGTCTCAGAGAGGCAATCAGAGAGGATTGCTATGCCTTACAAACCCCACTTCTAGGTGGAAAGAAGCTGTCCACTTTGCAGGGAAGCTGCCAGTTGACCAATAGCCACAAGAGATTCAGACCTTATACTTCTGGAACAGAATAATTTGCTGACCCATAGCATGAGTCCTGGTGTTTCAAGGGAGAAGAGTAAATCCAAATTGACAGAACACAGCCTCCCAGAGATTACATTAACTTGGCCAGTAGGTCCAGTTAGAAGTTTTATGAACTCAGAATTGCTATTATAGCTCAATATTTGCAAAACTGTTATGTAGCTCCTCGCAAGAAAGGATGGTTGTTTGTTTTACATCTGTGTATTCATAACTTTAGCACTTAATCTGCTCAGAGACAAGATATCACCCAAGTGCATGCAGCAAAATACAAGATTACGGTAAATAAAACCAGCTGGAATTCCACAGCTTAATGAAAAGATCTTAATTTCACTCTTGAATAAACACCTTCACCATCTTTTGTTCAAATATTGTACCCCTTTTTTACTCATTTCATAGTAAGAAATACATTTTGAAAATTCCTTACAATGTTATCCATCAGTCTAATGTATGTCTCCTTAAAATTTTGCAGAAAAAAAAAAAAGAAAAATCTACATAATAGTAATGTTATAATTTTCATGTTCCAAAGCATCTTTAAAGGAGTAAGTCAAAACATTACTCTACAATCTGTTGCATAATAGTCAGAGCAATAAATTACAGACATTATCATAAAACCATAATGCTATCACAATTTTGTTTTATAATGGAGTCCAATTTTCTCTAAATTGAGCGATGCTCTACTGACTAAATTGAAGTTTAAATCAGATGACAGATGATTTCTGATACACATGCACAATAAGAGAGAGTATGCCACCCACAAACAATTTTCATGTTTGAAACATAACAAACAGCTTGGTGAATATGAATCAAGAAACATTCTTCACAAAAAATAGAAAATGTGTTTGGAGAGATGATATCGTGCTATTACTGCCAGCCATTGATTACCACCTTCTGAAAACTGAAGACTGAGATAATTATATTATGCACAAATTATTAGAAACTTTAGTAGTAGCAAGTCTTCTTGAAATTTTAGAAACTGAAGTACAAGTTGAATAATCTACTGATCTTCCTTACTTCCTTACTGATCTTTTTATGGGAAAAGATGACACATTTTCCCTGTCTTTCCAAAATACATGATTCTGTCAGAAAACTTTCTGCAAGTCACAGAATGGGTAAGGTTGGAAGAGACCAGAGAGGGTCATCTGGTCCAACCTCCCTGCTCAATCAGAGTCATACTGGAGCACGTGGCACAGAATTGCATCCACACAGTTGTTGAATATCTCCAGTGAGGGAGATACAACCTCTATGGGCAATCTGTACCAGTGTGTGGCCACCTGCACAGTAAAGTTCTTCCCCATATTCAGGTGGAACTTCCTTTGCCTCTGTTTCTGCCCATTTCCTCTTGTTCTATTGCTTGGCACCACCGAGAAGAGCCTGGCTCTACCCTCTTGACACCCACTCTTCAGATATTTACAGACATTGATGAGGTCCCCTCTCAGTCATCTCTTCTCTAGGCTGAACAGACCCAGCTCACTCAGCCTCTCCCCATAAAAGAGATGCTCCAGTCCCTTGATCAATTTGTTGCCCTCTGCTGCACCTGCCCCCAGAGCTCCATGTCTCTTGTACTGAGGAGCCCAGAACTGGACGTAGTACTATAAATGTGGCCTCACCAGGGCTGAGCAGAGTAAGTCACCAACTAAGCAAGCTTTTAACAATTTGAATGCATACCTATTTTAATTAACAACAATTCACAGGATGCAGTAGTGACTACAAGCTGATATCCTTGCTTTTAGAATTATCTTTCAAGTGTGATGTACTTTATGACTCTCTTCCTTCACTAACTACAGAACTCTAGCTCCCCTCCCTCTGCAGAGGTGATGGTGGGGGAGCAGACCATATTTCAACAGCAACCGCAGAACCTGCCCCTTGAAAGGCACTACATGGCAATCAAACCAAAAAGAGCTTTATCCACGGGGAGAAAAATGCTGCTCCTGACCACTCCTCTTTAGCCTGTGTATGGCATTCTCTCTCTTAAATTTTGAGGAACAACTGTAAGAAGGCTTTAACCAGGAAAATTTTCACACCCAACACAGAATTGTTGGACAAAACCACAATTTGCCATGCTAGACAAAATTATACAGATGAGGTGTTCAGATGAGCTATCAAAGAACCAGGGGGAAAAAAAAAATCTGTTATGATTTCTAAATGAAACTGAAACTGCTTTCAGCATGCAAAGTGGATGACCTCATTTTATAAATACTATCTACCACGAAACAGCTTTAGCACTACACACATTTTCAAAGATAAGCTACCCAGCTCCTGTTAAAAGAGAATAAACACTTTTATAAAACACTGAAGAAGCTTTCAGGGACAGGAATACACCCTAAGTAGGAACTTCAACCAAAAAACATAGTAACACAAAAATCCTTACATTATAACCTTAGATCACATTTAATAATAAATTAGAAAACTCTTTTGAGTTAGATTTGCTGAAAAATGAGTTTAAATAAACTCAAGTTATGTTTTAAAACATCAATTTTCTATAGAAAGGAAACTTCGTATTTTAACAGGATAGTATATGTAGGTTACTCGTGGCAGAACGTGACCTTTCATCTGCATTGTTTTTAAGCATATTTCTTGTTGCATACCTAATGTCATATATATATGTGTAAATCCAACTGGAATGCTTGAATAAAGGTAAATAATTAAATTCTATTTTTGCATCTTTCAAGTTTTTAAAGCATTTCATAAACTGTTACAGTTATGAGGGTCTTCAGGAAAGTCCTCTTACACCGAGACTGCATAGCCCAAAAACCTGCTTTTGTTCTTTGTTAAAGTCCTATTTCCTCATACACATAGCCTGGGAACCACACAGAGATAAAAATTATGGAGGGTGGGTGGTCAGAAACTTTAATTCACAGTCCTGCTGTGAATGCTGTGGATGTCAGTTCTCCTGGAACCAAATGACAAATGAAGGCAGTACCATTAAGGCACACCCTGGCAACAGGATAGTACTGACGTTTCCTCTGGTTTTCATATTCTTTGGAAGCAGCTGCTCTAAACCTATGCCACGGAAGAGCAGAAATTTCTGTTTCATGGATTGGAGTATTAATTACAGTGAAAAAGTTTAATTCCCATTATGTGGATATAATCAACACTTTTACCTTCAGCCATCTTAAATAAAAATACCTCACTAACCTTTACTCATTGCTACCATAAGAAGCTAAACCTCTACTATTCATCTCTATTAAGTCAAATGAACTGAATAAAGGTAGTAGTGCACATGTAATTCAATTCTATATGTGTTAACTAACCTCACATCTAATCTTTCAGGAAGAGATACTTTACAAGTTGTAAGATACTTCTATAATCAAGAACTTCTATATCATACAAATGAAGCCAAAACACAGGCTTCATACACAATGTTTTTCAATCCAGATTTCAGAACTGCTACAGAGGATCAAGAAATCATGATTTTGTGGCAAATGACTAAAGCCATAGGATATAAATCAGTAATATACTACTACTCATGATGCCTCCTACTTTCATCTCCTTGATAAGGATTTAATATCTGTCCATACTTGCTGGTTGAGCAATAGAAGCTATGCACATGTGGAGAATATGCCCATAATGCTACCATGAAAACAAGCTGCTTTGACAAAGTATCCAAATAAACCAGTAATAGAGACACCTATTTCATATGCACATTGTGATTCAGGAGAATGAAGTCAAGCAATATCTTAAGTAGGCTACTGTTAATGTCAAAATAGGACATTTCTTGAGCAGAGTAAGATTTTGATTCATCCCAATTTCCAATCTAACAACCTGTCAAAACAGTATAGATTCCACACTGATGAAAATCTTTGTCAGCTAGATAAAATACTTGACATTTCAAGTGACACTGCAAACACTAGTCTTTTGCTACCTACCTTCTCCTGTTTTCTTCCTCCAAGTCATCCTTTTCCTCAAATATCAGGTTGCGTATTTCTACATATCTTTACAGTTCTTAAAGCAATTAATTAGCTGTGTGATACTACGAACCTTGAAACAGAATTTGTCATAGCACTATGTATATTCCATTCAAAACACACATACATACCCATGTATTTGAAAGAGCCACCATACCCTAGTTTGCCACAATATTTTCATCAGATGCCAGAAATTCTTTTCCTTTCTTTCCTGCATACCTGTGAGTTTTACCTAAATAAGCCTACAGTGCAGCCCTCCTACTTTAAAGTTATGTTAATTCCCCAGAAGAAATTAGTACAAGGAATATATTTTGAAGCCCTTCAAATTTATTCACAGCGTCCTGTCCTGAAACCACACTACAGATGTTCTATGTCCTGATTTTTTTTAAATCATTTTTCTTTGAAGCTTTTATATTGCAACAACACAAGTCATAAGGCACTAATAATTTCCACCCTAAACCCTGATCAGAAGTTCACTGAACCAATAACCTTTGGCAGACTTTACTGAGGTTTGCATTGGGCCAGCAACATTATCAGCATACTACTACCATGTCCATTACTACTGCAATACGTTCCACTGTGCTATCCCCTCATTTCTTAATAGCAAGAGTGTTGTTGTTCTTAATAGTACAGTGTTCTTTAACAAACAAGTGAGCATGTGTACTCTATTTCTGTATTGAGAGGGATGGCGGTATCAGTGTGTGTGCATACTTTCACAAGGACTTCCACCGACACCCAACAGATAAGCATTGCTGGTTTTAGAGGTATGACGGCAACAGTAAACTCAAAAATTTTTCTCATAGATTTTCACCCTACTGCCCAAGCTGCCTTTAAATACTAGAGAAATATGGAACACTTTTTTAGAAAATTTTTGTTTAAGCTGTTTTTCACTGACTGGTATTCTCCCTTGGAAAAAGAGGACCAAACAGCCTTTGAAAGTCTAGGCTATGTTGAAGATGTTTATCTTGACAATACACACGCATGCAGGTTTTAAGTTACTCTAAAAAGTATCACTATAAAAAGTAAAAACTCCAGCACGAAACTTTTTCAAAGACTAAAGCAATTATTTTCATATGAGATGTTTTTCCTCACAGAGGCTAAAAATTATCACCATTTTGTTAGTCAGTGAAATCAAAATATAGCCCTACATACTAAGATAAATTCTTGTTTCCTATGAATACCTTACTTACAAACAAAACAGAACAGTTATAAATTGGCACTTCAATTTATTTTCTTCAGTGGAAAACCAAAAAAAATTGGAGTCAGAGAACCAACATTTAAAGTGACAGTGTGGCTGTAAACCTTTACACTGATGTTATTTCCTCCTGTGAACGTATATAGCTTCTCATTATAATACTAACATGAACAAGACTATACACTAACTTCATTACCTTCAAAACACCTGGGTAATTTATCTCTAGTTTTCAGTATAAATTTAGGAGATTGCATATATCAAGGCTTATTGTGATTTGTTTTCATTATTGTAATCTTAAATGAGTTGAACAGCGCAACAAATAAAACACAAGCAAATCCAATACTGAAAAAGCAGCCAAACGTATCATTTGGATAATCGACAAGTACACCAATATTCAGTCTCCCACCAATTTTAGAAAAACTAATTTATTCCTGGAGAAGTCATAAATATTATCTTTATCGGAATGGCTATTTATAACACTCAGAAGACTTTAATGTTTTATGGACACAGACATATAAAAAAGGAAGAGAGAACAGGAATTACTTCCATACATTACCAATTATATTAAATTTCAGGTGTTTCTAGGATGCCGAGTGATTAGTAGAGAATGCTTTAGAAACTGAACTGAGGTGTAATATTTTACTTGGAAATTGAAGAGTTTTGAATATACTTCTCCAAACACATTTATAGATACATATAGAATATGCCCTGTAATAACCAATATTTGACTTAGATTGGAATGTCTTTAAAAGACAAACCGCTTTGCTTTTTGGAATAAGCATCTCAGTAACTAGATCTGTTACAGCAACTCTGCCAAGTGAAAGTTTTCATTTAAGTAATGGCTTGATAGATATATGAAATCAAAATCCAAATTGTAACTATCTTGAAAAGGTTATCTGTTTGAACCTTATCCCAAAGGCCATCTGGATTTGCATATGCAATTACTGCTATTTTAGAATAGCAATCTTGGGTACATCATAATTTATGCAGAAGAATTCATAGGTATTTAATATTGTCACAGGAAAAATTCACTTCTTTTTCGTGTATAATGGCCCTCTGGATGCAATTCAGAAAAATCAAACATTTTTCAAATATACCACTTTCTATAGTAATTTATCACATTCACTATTAAAAAAATATGACATAATACTCTTCCAGCTTATATTGCATTGCTTTGCTCCGAAAACAGAGATCTTTAAGATATGTTTCTTGAAAGAGACTTCAGCCTTCTGTTCACATCAATATCTTATTTTACCACCACCGCTGTTGAACAAAATGTCTCTGTCACTTGAATCCTTTAGATAAAAGGGCATGTAGATATCCAGGTTTTTTTCCTTTGGGAATTGAATCATAGACTCACAGAATATGCTGAGTTGGAAGGGACCCATCAGGATCATTGAGTACAACTTCTGGCTCTGTGCAGGACACCCCAAGAATAACATCTTGTGCCTGAGAGCATTGTCAAGACTCACTAGTTCGAAAAAAAAATTTAAAAAATTGAATCCTCTCTTTAGGATGCATTCATAAAATTTCACAAAGCAGAAAATTTAAGAATCCAGGCTGCCTAATTTGAAAAAGAACAGCACTGAATTTGGAGTAATTTTTTTCCTTTGGCTTGACTTACAAATACGGTTTTCAAGTAATGAGCTACCGTTTTTCAATACAAACTTAATGTTCACCTCCTGGTAGAACTAGAGCATCAGTAACTAATAGTCCACACTTCCACGATTTGCAGCTTCAATCATTCCCTAGGCATCACTACATGCAACATCCATTAACATTAATCTATTTTATTTGAATTAGACTGATCTTACATCAATTTGAATCACATATGGACACTTAAAAATCACTATTGTATGCATTTCTACTTTCTTAATCGTTATTGGAGCTTCCAGCTGCTGGCTTTGCAATGCTTTAAATACAATCTTAATTAGATGAGGATATATAGAAAATATAAAAGTGGAATCTACCAAGTGCCAGAAATCCAAACAGCACATTTTTACACAATTTGAAAATGGCAGACATTGACAGTTGCAGGATCTTCAAAAGATAACAAAATCCATGATTGGGATGCAAGCTCACTTCTTCCCCCTATTTTTATTGCTGGTAATAACTGATTAACTTGCAGTCTGTATTCTTCAATTCAGTTGTTATTTCTGAAGAGTCCACTGTCCTGCTGCTATTAATTAAGCTTATTTTCACAATGACGTCTATCAACAACTATTGGCACAACAGTGTAGAGATTTTCAGAAAATAAAAAAGCTGAAACAAATTGCAACTCCCTGCCCTAAACAAATATGTGCATTATAAAGGTTACATATCACACTTCATCATATCCAACTTATTTATTACGAAACTATCACATTTAGAAGGTTATACAGTGTTCTCTGAAAACCAATTTTGTTTCGTAGCATTCAAAAAAAATTGTTCCTGATTTAACTCTTTTGTAGCCTTATTTGCTTTTCATTTTTCTTATATAAAATCTCCAGACAGATATGTAAATTGTTCAGCTTTCTCTAGCTATTTTTAAAGTGCTGACCAAGTCTACTCCTAGAATTTTAAAACCTGTGATGAGGAAGTATCTAGCTAAGAAATACTAATAAAACATACAAATGCTAATTGGGTTTCATATATAATGTTAATAATATAGGAAACAAAACTGACTGCAAGGTGATTAACATGTATTTGTTTCTTATTGTCAACTTCCATTTAATTTTATACAGAACAACATAGAGCTAAAAAGATTCATGCATAACAGACAAGTGAAACCAGATACAAAGAAAAACTATTTACAAGGAGTGGGAATAACTGTGGATATAAGGAACTGACAAGCAAAATAGGACCAGATAGGCCTACAACTTCAAGTCACTCCACCGCTTCCTGCGGTATATAGACACCATATTTAATTTGGATCTGATGTCATTGCTGTTTTGATTCTAGCTACTGAACCGTAAAACAATAGAGTTAATATTTTTAGCATATACAGTTAAAATGGCAGCAGATCTAATTCCCCCACTGACTGAACACTCTAAAAAATAGGTCCAGAAGAGTGTCTGTGCTCAGTTGTAGTTCAGAAACTTGAACAATATCTACCAGCATCTTTCAGCACCACAGTTCATCTTGAAAATGCACAGCACGAAATTTTTAGCAGTTTTCCCCAGAGGCAGTAGTGCCAAAAATAAAAATTAGGGATTTCTCTCAGCTGCCTAAGCATGTAATATTTATTTTTTAAATATTTCCATTTACACATTCTCTGGAGGCAACTCCGCCATCTTCTGTGACAGTACTACCCAAATTCTCAGACTGTCTTATCTTTCATCACTTTTCTTTCTTCCTCTGCATATACTCTTTCAGTAAACTCTTGCTTCTTTTTTCTATCCTCCTTTGACATTCCTTCTGCTAAAATACTCATCCCTCTGTCAGCCTGTCTTGAAAAAGACATTTTCCACCTGGTTTGCTTTCCCCTCTTCATCCGAAACTCCTCCCTTTAGCTGCTTTCCCAACTCTATTTTTAGGAGTTTTTGCTTGCCTTGCCTGCCATCCACTTTTCAAACCCAGGCCAAGGAGATAACAAATACATTTCTGTGGTATAATCCTATTACATATTTCTCTCTGCACAACTTCCCTAAAGAGTACTTCAAAATGAGGCTCCAAGGGCTTTCAGTGGCTCCTCCTTCCACAGGGAAAGACCAGGGACTCAGACAACAGACTGACTTCATTTGAACATATCAAAATCAATGTTTCTTTAGAGCCATATTCCTCAGAACCTCCTTCTCATGTGATATCAAAAAAATCCCAAATTATTTTAATTTGGAATAAAACTGCTATATTATTGGGACATTTTCAGTGCAAAAATAGTCCAATTTTCAATTCATTTTAGATATTGGGTTTTCTTCTTTTACACCTTTATAACACTCCAATTTTAATGGCCAACTGGATTATCACAACAAACTTTACAGAGAACAATACAATACCATTACTTTGGGCTGTTTCCAAGTAACAAAATAATTCAAGACAAAATTTCATAATGCTAGAGAATTTGTGCCTTACAGCTGTAGGTCTTTTCAATGAGTCTGTGCATGTCCCAACACTATTCTGTGGTATTCACAAATTGCAGTGCATACAGATGAAAGGCTGCTAGATTAATACTAGTGTTGCCTTCCCTTCCCTGCCAAAAACAAACAGAAAAGAAGCCATTTACAGTTCCTATAAATGTTGTTTAACACTGGCTATAAATCTGAAGCCTCTGAAAAGCCACTGCAATTTTGCATAAATACTTTATTTTTCCCTAGTGACTGCTATAGGGGACTTGTGACATTTTGAGGCAACAATGCCCATCAACAACATCAGGAGACAGGACAGAAAAGAGTTTCAGCAGCTGAATATGGAGCTAGCTACAGAATCCATCTCACCTCCAACATGTTTCAGAGATGAATAATAGGGCCAATGGAGTAATCAAGACTACATTCCACAGGACCTTTGTTGGCTCAGCAAGAACAAATCCTTTGAAAAAAGTTTATCAGTGGCAAAGAAAGGAAATTGAAACCTAACATGTTAGATACTACTGAAAAGACTGACAAAGCTCCAGCATTTGGGTTTTCCTTACAAAAGCACCCAAATATTTCCACTGTTAATGGTTGCAAAAAGAATAGGAAGATGGAGTAATGGACTAAAGGTTTTCTTCTCTTTTTCACCAGTATCTTAGCCATCCAGAAAGTAAAATAATTCAAAAGTGTGTTCTCGATCCTTCCCCACAGTATTTTCATCCTTATTTTATGAGAACGTTTACTTAACTATAATGGGATACCTAATAATAATGGGCACTCAGAGAGCTGAAACTTTTAGTAGGACCACTTCCTTTAAGTATTGCAAATTTTAGTTTAATATGTTGCCTAAAATCAAAGAAAAATTCTCTGGACAATTTTAGTATAGTTAATGTAGAGAGCAGGTCTTTAATTAAAGCACCTTAAGATGCACAAAATATATTAGTGCACACACAGAATAGCTTTTACAATTTTATAATACTAGCTAATTATCATATCTAATGGGATGCACCCATCCCGAAAATTGTCCATCCCCAGAATCTCCCTCAGGGCCACCCTTAGCACTGTGTCCCTGAACTGGGTGGGTAGGCTCCCATGATCCTCCTTTCCTCCCACTCTTCACCTACCTCAGGCCTTCTGCCCTGCTTGGAGCAAATTCAAGGATTCTGGGCCTTCTGAATAGCTTTGACTGAAGTCATATCAAGGAATGCGTTGGATATATCTTGTTCCAGTACACTCTCTTCAGATTAGATGTATCTTTGCTTGCTAAAAAATCTCTCTCTACTGAAATCCTTGACAGGAACTATAAGCAACATTTTGGACTTTGGCACAAAAGTATTTAGTTAAAGCTCTATCCTAAAATTACTAAAGAAAATGCTAAAAGCTGCATTAAAATCCATATAATTATGAACCTTAAGGCATCAAATAGGAAAGCCAGACAGTGCCTACCAGTGAGCAAATTAAAACACATCAACCAATTCCTGTGAACACTTCATCTAGTTTGTCAAACAGAACAGCTGATTACAGTGCTCTAATAAGACAGTTTATTAATACAAACCACTCCACAAAGAGAATGTGAGAATTCCATTGAGACCTGATTAACTCTCACCCATATTACAGATTCCAGGAAATTGGCGAAGGAGGTGAAACCTGTAATGAGATGTGTAGATCATCAATTCTAACAGTTCTTCACACACAGTTAGAAAACAACTTTTTGCCTCTGTTACCATTACACAGTATCCTGAAACACTTAGCATTTACTGCCCCAGATAATTTACTACCCTTCAAGTTGAACTTTAAAGGGAGACAGACACTAATATCTCTCAAATAGACAAAAATGCTGGGCAAGCCATCTTAAAAGATCTGAATTGAAATAACCATCATCCTAGTTTGTCAGAGTCACTAACCCATTTAGATCTGTCGAGCCCTTGAAGCACTCCATTATGGGTTGACAGTCACTGTATAAAGTTTTATCTATGTATACAACTGTGCTGCAGTTGCTTTGTGCAGTCACACAAAGCTGAATTTTGCTGCTTGCTTTCCTATTGGACACAATAAGAATACTGTCATACCAGTACACATATGAGCTGTTAAGTGCTCCATAACTTTATTTAGACAAACAATTCACACTGGTCACATAACAGAGGCTTCCTGACAGCAAGTTCTAACCAATTTTATTTGCCATGACAAGGAATCAGGAGTAATCCATGTATGCACTAGCTGTGGATGAATTTAATACCTGAGTGTATGTGAACTAAGGCAGAATAAGGCAACTGTATGGAGATTGGAATCTTTCCAGTCAGCACTAACTGCTGGAAATAACTTGGAATAGGACAAGCACTATCAATCCAGGCTAAGAATGCTGACCAGAAAGCACGGAAGACTACAAAGATAACAAAAGCAAAGCAGCAGAACAGCTACTTTATTGTGTCCAGAGGAACCTCTCAGATAAAGTTACTCTTCCATGTAATTACTTGTTCTTGTTCTAGAAAATGCAACAGTTAACAGAATGAAAATACAACTTCTAAGCAGCTCTTCAAGGCTAAATACAATGAAGCAATCACACTGTTCTTTGGTTTTGTTGTAAATCTGACTATTTGTAGCAGTTAACCTCCACCTGCCAGACAGCTGAAAGTTCATAGAACAAGTTTCACAGGGAGGCCACATAGTCTTCAGCCATAAAAGACATCTAAAATTTGCCTGGAGGAGCACCTCCTCTGGCTAATTCCACGTTGAACACAAGGCTGGACTGGCGCCCTCCAGAAGCACCTGCCAATCTACATATGTCTATGATTCATCAGCTATGATGGTTGCTCAGAGTAGTTCATGCTACCCATCTCAGTACCAGTATCCACAGTGTTTGTAGTGCTTTTACCTCTTCTCCTTCCACTTGAGGGAATCAGATACTAGATTTTTAGTCAGAAATAATTCATCTACATATAGAGAGTTGACAGGTAGGCTCTTCACAGACCTTAGGCTTAGATCTAACTTCCTGTTCTGAATTAATTTTTCAATGAGACTGGCCAGTAACCAAAAAGTCTACAAAGAAGTTCTAAATTAAATACCAAAGCTAGACATCTGAATTCTCCTAACCCAATAATAATTAAAAGGTTTTGAAAAATATTACTGCTTTATCCCTTGAAAATTGTACACCCACTTGAAATCTAATTTGCAAATTAGATTTCCTGAAAATTTGCAATTTAGATTACCTGAAAGACTCTAATCTTAGTTTTTAAAAAATTTTAGAAATCAATTGCTAAAAATTTAACTAAAACAGCTTTTCAAAAATACCAAGCCACACACATTACAGGAAAAAACTAATCAAACTTTGAGACATATCAAACATTTGAATATCGGAAAAGCTGCTTGGCTACATAGTGTTTTTTCACTTAAGCTCTGGGTCTTTTCAGCAGCTTCTGGAGCTTCAGATGTTCTCTATAAATTATTCCTTCAACATAGAAACCAGCAGTTTCTTTGCAGAAAGTAGTACAGCCAAACAAAATAAATTGGAACAGCATTGAACAGAATAAAAAATTGCTGAACATAGATTTGGTGCCAAACAACAAGAAGTCAACAAAATTAAACCCTTAAAAATCTTATTTTCCCTAACACCTTATTAGCCTTTAAAAATATTCCAGTTTGAATTAACTAATGCTAACAATCAGCCATTATAACAAGAGCATTTTCTTCTGTTCTGACTGGTAACAAGTACAGCAGGTTTCCCATACAAAAGCAAAAGGTAAATTAAAAGAATAAGCTCTTTGTGTCTCTATTTTCTCCTTCTATAGCATTAGGTAATCAGAAATCAATTTATTGCTCCACAGCTCTATGCATTGATTATTTGAATGAAAAATATTGCCAGCAGAGGATTTCTTTTTTTATTATATTAAAGGGCAAGAATTCTTTATTTTTTCTCCTTGGTTTGCTCTATCCACAGAACAGTTTTAAATAGTCTGCCTAAACTCTGAGGGAATCACTGTCTGTAACAAAAAACATAAAATTACTCTTTGGCAGAAAACACTGGCTACTTCATCTTCTTCAACTACAAGCCGTCTTTCAACACCAAAGTAGTCAAAGAGATTAATAGGGGGTTTTGGTTAAACAAAAGGCAACATCGGCAACTTATCTCCATGTATATAACCTGCAGGACTCTTCCCAGATACAATTTAAGGCTTCAGAACCTGGAAGTGTTTTTAGCAAACTTTGGGAAAGGACAGACAACTTGCTACTATTGATGCACCCTTGTAATGATGTTACCACTCTCCATCACCCATCCAAATGTTACTATCTTTATGCTCTTCATCTTTAAACACTGACAGAGAATCTGGGAGGGAGAGGGAAAAGAGGGAAGAGAAAGGAAAAAGTAAATTAAAAAAACATGAGTAAACGTTTATGAAATTAATAAATCAATTTGTTGCAGCATAAAAAGAAATTTAAGAATTAAAGAGGTTTCGACCTCTTCCTTGGACAGGATATAGAGGATCAACTGTAACTGCAATATTTTACCACAGATTTTGTTTCAGAAGAGGTGATCATACTGGGCAGGACTGAAGCACTCTACTGCTGTTCATGCAGAGGCACTTTGTTCCCAAAAGCTAAAATCAATACACTATTTACCAGAAAGCTTTACGGAAATAGGGGTAAGTCATGCAGTACAGTTTAGTGTCAAATACAAACTCTTTCCTTCCCAGAATGCAGCTTTTCTTTTGTCTGCTCAGAAAACACCATTAAGTGCAGGAAGGCAGAGAACTACCATTTGATTGTCATTGTATTATCACTGTCAACTAATTTGAACACTTCAGAATAACATTAAAGATCAGTTTCCCAATGCTATTTTGGAATCAAATGAACAAATAAAATCTGATGAATATTGTGACAAAAAAGAAACCCTAAAAGAACTCATTCAATAATGATTGAAAAGGATACAATGCAGTTTGTCTGTTACATATTTTACAAGTATTCATTCCAGACTGGAATTTCAAGCACCTTTTAACCAAAGCCAAAAAGTAGTCCCCTTATCTAACCAGAAACTCCATTGCAACATTAAAAAATGCAAGTCTCTCATAAAACCAAGAAAAAAAAATTAAATGCATGATACAAATAAAGTCATAGACAATTAAAAAAAAAAAAGCTGAAGGAACTAATTTGTGTTTTGTTTTTCCTTTCTTGAAGTAAATAAACTAGTTCCATAAACACCAAATTGTATGTTTTTCCATTTCACCTAGCTTCAATTGTAACCTAACAAAAAGCATAAGCCTTTTGCTCAAATTCAAGTAAATGTATTGAAGATCTCAAGAACAAACTAAGTTGAACTGTATAAAAGTCAGTACATACAGTAGCAACTCCTCAAAAGTCCTACCTGTTTACGAATTCCACCTTCATATCCTCCCATCACCCAAATTAAGGGTCATCCCTTTTCTGCACAACTCCCTGAGTAACTACTGTTGTATCAGTTTAAGATTATCTTAAGACTCACCAGGACTGCTTTAAAACATACTCATTTTGGGAGAAGCTGAGATTGTTCAGCCTGGCAAGAAAGCTCAGGGGATTTAATCCATCTAAAAACCTGATGCTGGAAACTAAAAAAGACAGAGGTAGACTCTTGTCAGTGGTGCCCAGTTACAGGTCAGCGGACACAAACTGAAATACAGCGAAATCCACTTAAACACATGAAAAAGCCTTGACATGCTGTCATCAGTACCCCTCTGACCCTTGCACAGGCTGTCCCCACAGCGCTGGGTGATGTGCTATAAAGACCAAAAAGTGTAACAAGCTCTGCTCAGGCTGACTGTGGAGTCTCCAGCCTTGGGGATGCTCAAACCATATACATTATAAAACTGTTCTAATTGAGCCTACTCCCTACAGGGATCGAGCTACACAACCTCCAGAGGTTCTTTCCAATATCAAATATTCTATGATTAAAAACAAATTTAAAATCACTCTAAACACTGTACTTTTAATTGGGAAAAATATTCATACACTGTTTCACTGAAGAAGATATTCCAAAACTCACCTACAGCTAAATCCTAATTTTTCTGGTTACATCATAAAGCATTATAAATATTATGCTACAAATCAGAGCAACAGCAATAATTTTTCCCTAGACACATCTTGGACACAGATATCTCATCCCCTCCTGTTAGACTCAAGATTCTGGGAAACTTTAACTTGATAAAGTTAAATGGGAGGGGGAGGCCAAAAAAAAAAAAATTTAAAAAAAGTGTTGGGAATTTTACAAACAGAAAATCCAAACTATTCCAAAACCAAGGTTGTTGCAAATTAACAACACTGCAGACTTAGATATATTGCATTACATGCACACAAAAAAAGAAGTCTGTCTGAATGCCAAAACCAACAGAAATGTTGCAAGCAAAGATTAGTCATATGTTTGACAACTTTCTATATTCAAATTGTGCTATTCACAGAAAATTGCAGCAGGCCTTGGCACAAGTGCTCGGAAAGCTAGAAAGTGTGAAGGGAGTCATTACAATGTTTCCCAACAGATAAAGAACAAACAAGAAAAATTTTTCTTTGCAGAAAATCCTTCCAATAGATCAAGCAAAAAGAAAAAAAAATTCAGTTCCACATGGGAAAAACATTTTGGTAGGTTTACTGAACAAAAAACGTGTAGTTCTTAACTAAAACACCAAATAACTTCTAACAAATAATATACTTCCAGGAATTCTGAGGAACAAACAAAAGAAAGTGCAATAATGTCTAATACTATCAGTGGAAAGCCAATGAAGTGTCAGGGAAAGGAATTCACAGTGTGAGGAAACAAGCTTGGACTCTGCCACTTTACAAGGTAGAGACAGTGAAGACAGAAAGGAAAGAAAAATACAAAGTGCAATAGCTTTCACTTCTGAAAACATGGAAGGAAAGAAATGAGCAGAGAATAAAGAAGAGAAAAGAGAAGAGAAAAAAACCCTAACCAGACCTGGCAAGTTTCTTTGCTGGTTTTCTTTGGCATGAAGTTTTTTGGGTTTTTTTCCTTCCCCTTCCAATTTAAGTGTAGAAAGACTGTGAAAAGCTTCCAGAAATCAAGGTTTTCTTCATTTATTACAAGACTTTGGAAAAGTTGCTAGTATTTTGAGTCAAAAATTAAGCAGAGTTTTGCACATACATAAACAAAAATACAAGTTATCGTTATTTGTTATGTGCATTTCTGCTAAATTCTAAATTCTCAGATTCAGCAGTCATTTAGCAAGCAGACGACCAAGAAGAGATTTACTCTATAATTTAGGAAGCATATGTAAGGTAAGTATGAAAGTTCCACACCACCTACCAAGCATTTAAAACATGATTACGGCATTCACTGACCAATCATTCAGAAATCAAATGGTATCTAAAATAAATTTCATACATATATGGCAACTTAATACTATTGCTACAACATGATAAGATGCAGCATCAGGAAGACATTTCTAGTTTAAAAATAAGGTGGAGACAAAAAAGTTCTCAATCTTTCAATGAAATGTCATAACAATCAACAGCCTTAACAGCACATGTTCCTCGAGCTTGTGCTCAAGTGGGGTGATGTCAAAGCTGATGTGTGGTATTCTCACCCATTTGCTCCATGGCAGCAGTGAAAGAACTCATCAGGCCAATTATGACTTAATGTTGAGATTCTAAATCATTTGTAAGAAAAGCAAAACATACACAGGAGCAGTAAATCTTACAGCTCCATAACTCAAAATTAAAATGACCATTTTATCACAGAGTGCAAAATACACAAGCTAACAAAAAATAGCAACAGTGTATTTAACAAATTTACATTAAAGTATGTAACAGCAAGTAATGAAAGACAGAGATTTATAGATAACATTGTGGCTGAAAATCTTCCCATCACTTCACCCTTAATATAGCTTCTCCTACAAAAATTTAGTAGTCTCCACTAAATATCTACCAATATTAATTCTGCTCATGAATTCCACTCATTATGTAGTAGTTATGCTAACCACATCTTTGTGGAATTTCCAGCTATATATTAGGCACAGAAGTCAAATGAACATCAAAATTATCTTGATTTAGGAAAATGCCCATCAGTTTTCAACTCTCTCTCTGTGCTTTTAACCAGCTTTGCTACTTCTGAAAAAAATCTCTCTCTTGTTGCTTTGAGTTAGAACCTCCAAGGGGCTGAGAGCAGAGCAAACCCACTGAAAAACACTGTTTGAACTACTAAGAGAAAGCAGAAGTCTGTCTTTTAGGAACTATAATTACCAAAAAAAAAAAAAAAGTTGGGAGAAGTGGAAATAAACACAAATCATAAACGACAAAGCATTGAAATATACACTAATAAACTCTCTGAATAAAGAAATACCATCTCTCTACTAAAATTTTTATTATACTTGTTATTTCAAAGACTGTCTAAGTCATAAATTCATCCAATATTACTGCAAAGTCTTTTGTGACATAGAACTTAGAGAAGGAAAACTACTTATATACACAGGCCTTAACAAAAACGCTGATGAAATGAAGAAAATTCAAATAATATTTTCTGTGTACTGGTGCATAAAGATAAGCAAAAAAGAAAAAATGGCAAGAAAAAGATAGTACTTAGAAGGGCATAATTAAAGCTTAGCTGATTTTGCCAATTATCAGATCAAATTTGATGTAACATTTAGGAAATGAAATCTTGCAAGTGCTTTACTGTAACTATCTTATTCTATTGTTCTATCCTATTTGGAATCAGCAAAACCAAGTGCTATCTCTGATTATCTTATTGCAGTATAAATTGAATCTGTTCAGGTAAAGCCAAAATTGCTTGTACCTCTGCTGGAGCTGGACAAAATCAATAAATAAATAAAACAAATCTGAGATATTCTACGATTCCATCATTCTCTATTTAACACCTCCATAACGGCCTGGATGGTGGAATGAATGTACATCATAGTGTTCACTGGTTATTGAGGGGAGGAGTTCACACGCTAGGGTATGTGCCTGTGCTTCAGGATTGCAACCGACTGCAGAAACAGGCTGCCGAATCTCAAGAAAAATCAGCAAAAGAAAATGCAAAATACTTTAACTAGGATGGAATAGCCCTATGAAAAATGTCCAGTGTGAGAACTAACTGATAAGAAATCAGCTCTGCACAAGAGGACAAGCAGGGTCTGGTGGACAATTTGAATATAAGTCAAAAAATGCACCCTTGCAGAAACTGAATGCTAAGGGCACACTAGACTGCACTAGCTACAGCAGAATCAGCAAGTAAAGGGAAATTATTATTCTAATCTACATCTGCCAGACTACATCCTGAGCACTGTATTCCATTTTATGCTCCCTATATTGGTACGAGATGGTTTGGGGCTAGAGTATGGGATGCATAAGGAGCAGTTGAGAGAGCTATGTCTCTTCAGCCTCTAAAGGAGAGTGCTAAGGGGAGACCACAGTGCCACACTCAACTATTTGAAAACAGAGCCAGACTTGCTGGGAAATCCACAGTAAAAAGATGAGAGGCAATGAATTTAAACAGAAGGGAAATTCAGATTAAAGAAAAGGGGGGGAAAAATGTTCCTCATAAAGATGGTCAAAACCCAAAACAGGCTGCCCTGAAAGACTGAGGAATCTTCACACTTGAAAATATCCAGAACAAGTAGACACAGCTAAGAGCAGCCCACACACCTTCAAAGCCAGCCCCATTCCAAGCAGGTAGCTAGACAGATCAATTCCAGATGATATAAACATGGTATGAAAAAAGGGGTAGAGATTGTACTGGGTCTGGCTGGGATGGAATTAACTTTCTACAGAGTACCCCTTACGGTGCTGTGCTTTTTAATTTGTGGCTAAAATGGTGTTGGTAACACACCTATAACGTGTTCTACCTATTGCTGAACTGCATCAGCACAATATCAAGTCAATTGGCTAAGGTAAGCAAGAGGCTGTGAGAGGACACAACCAGGACAGCTGTCACAAACAGATTACACCACATGATGTCACGCTCTAAAATAAAAGCTCAGGGGAAGGAGGAAGGGGGAAAAATCATGGCTATGGTACTCATAACACAGGCAGAGACCCCACCTTCCAGGAAGCAGTTGGACATCTGCTTTACTACAGGAATCAGTGAATTAAATTTCTTTTTTTGCTTTTCCTGTTAAACTGTCATTATCTCGATCCATGTGTCTGCTCGCCTTCATTCTATTTTCTCCTCATCCCACAGGAGATGGGAGTGAGCAAGATGTTGGGGTGGTGTTTGGCTGTGGGATGCCCTTCAACTTGAATAACTCTATGATTCCATGATATTTCTTCATATGTGTTTCTCTTATATACTATAGGTATCAAAAAGCACTTTAAAATGCTATGAGAAAAAAGTTACAAGTTAAATTTTTGGATTGTTCCAAACTTTCTCAAGTTTTGTTTGGTTTTTTTCTCTATATGAAAAGTATGACAAATTCAGTATTGGCAAATATCCAGGAGGGTCACAGATCAACTGCTACGAGCCAAGAGACTACACGTTTATCTTCATATCCCTTCTATCAATATTCACTCAGAAGCAAAAGGAGAGAGGAACAGTCTCAAGGAAGATGGAGCAAAACTGAGAAGAATGATTGCATGACACACCATACTCCAAGTTTCTACGTGGGTATGTGTGAATTCTGACATATTTTAAAAATTTAAAGCATTTTTACTGTTGTGGGAGTTCACAGAAGATAGCTGAGCAACTGTTGTAATATGAAAACTGAAATAAAAAAGTTGGCAGATGCACTGGATTTGCTCTCCTCCCAAGGAGGGGGGGAAAAAAAGCCTCAGGGGAAATAATTGAAGAATAAGCCAGTAAGACAAATCACAATGTTTGATGGTTAAGATTTGGAGATTTATTTTTTTCTTGTTTAGGTTGGAAGTATTGTGGTGAATTTTTCTCCTTTTGCATATTTATAACCAACCACCTCTCTTATCTCATGCAGGGGTGAAAACAAGGATGTAAAGGGTTGCATTGGTTCTGAAAATCTATTGAGCTGCTACAAATGCCTCAGACAATTTTCTCTGAACTAGAACAGGATGTGTGAAAACTAAAACCAACCTTTAAGAATCATGTTTATTTTATAAAGTTTGATATATGTGCTTTACATTTGTGAGATTCAGAATGTTGGAAACTACAGGCAGCAATGGACAGGCACACTTACTTAATTTGAAACATTCTCCAGACAGACTTCTGGGGGCTTTTGTATTATAAAACTTCTTTCCAACAAACCAACACATGCTAGTAAGATTATGATCTAATTTTATATCAGTAAAATGCTTGTCTATACCTGATGGCCTTGATCAGAGACTGCAGAAAGTCAACTGTTTGCACGTTTATGTTGCCACATCTAGTTTTAAAGACAAATTACAAGTACTCTAATTTTCATGGAA
Organism: Sclerurus mexicanus; assembly: GCA_013396755.1. Classification (NCBI taxonomy): domain Eukaryota; kingdom Metazoa; phylum Chordata; class Aves; order Passeriformes; family Furnariidae; genus Sclerurus; species Sclerurus mexicanus. The sequence goes on from VWZF01001128.1 coordinate 302,452, forward strand.
ATTTGTTTTATATTAACTAAATAACCATGCAAGATCATATGGCATGCAAAGAATTCATGATTTACTAAATTTGAGATTGAACAAGAAAAAATTTGTAAACGTTTATAAAAGGCTACATGGCATTAGATGAAAATAATAAAGAAATAAGTTGATGTAAGGATGAAAAGAACTGGCGGAATTTAAAACCAAATTATGAAAGAATTGGTAAAACAAACAGCTTGATAAAACAACATCTGCTTACACTGAGTTCAAATAATGTAGAACATATTAGAACTTAAATTCAGAAAAAGGAATATACCTACATCAACTAAGTGGGTCCTTTTCATTATTGTTGTTATTACTATTATTATGTTTGCTCCTCTGCACAAAACACTCAACAAGAGCAAACTAAGTTTTGTCTGCTTGATACAGGAAAATGAAGCATGAATTAAGAATCCTAAATTCCATTAATGATGACATCTATCAAGGCCCAGTTAAGAGATGCCAAGGTATGTTAGTCAAAATGGATGTGACAGATGAGTTATGTTACAATGGATTACATATGGTAGTCAGCCTTTCAAATTAAAAAGTGAACTGTGACACCACCAGGTTATTTTCATAGAGGGCAGTGGGAGGAGGTTACATCCCTGCTGAAGAAATCTAAAATAAGCATAGTAAGAAAGGGTTACCTTAGGAATTAACATGCTTAAAGAGCAATATAATGCATGAAAACAAAATTAATGTGCTCTAGATGCTACAGTGATATCAATCCATATTCTCCCTTTCTTTAGCATTGTGATCGGTTGGTTTGAGTTTATGAATTGATATGAATTAAACTGTCAATCTAAAGCAGCAGCAATCTCAAGTTTAAATTTATCTTAATACTAAAGGGCAAGACTTTTAATAAGCTCTTATAGTTTTATTTCTTTTGTTATGGGGAGTTTAGCTTGGTTGGTTATGTTCTGTTTGGAGGTGGAGGTTGTAGGGGTTTTTAAGTGTCTTTTTTTGGCTTTTTTTTTTTTTAATGTTTGTTTGTTGTTTGGGGTGTTCTGGTTGTTTTTTATTGACTCAGCAAGACCAGAAACAGGAGGAACAGGAAAGGAAAAGGAGGAAATGAAGTTTAGTGAATCAAGAGGTGAGAGCCTGTACATCCCTTGTCACACTGAAATTAGGACCCTTTGCCTATAAAGGACTTACCTTGTGCCTTAGAAAGAGACATACAGTTAGAGATGGATGCAATAGTAAGTAGTAATATGTGTTGGACAGTCATAGGGATATGAGATTGTTCTTCTACATAGTTCAGAACTCGAGTACACTCACATCTTTTATCAAGTCTTTTGAAATGGCACAAATTTGCTCCTTTACCTAAAAATTACAAAAAAAAAAAAAAAACCAAAAAAAAAACCAAAAAAAACCAACCTGCACCAGCTGTCCAGGCAAGAAACTAGTTTTTGAGAAACACAATCATAAACTTGATTTCATTAGTAGTCAGTTCTAGCAACACTTACCATGATCAAATTAAATTCTCAAATAATCTGACTTAAACTACTCAAATTCCCAAATTCCTTCAGCAACTACTGAGATGCACTTAAACAATATGGAGATCTATCAGTGAAAGTAACAGATGAGCAGACATGCTTTTCCACTTGCACTATCCAGATGAGCTTGAGTACTGCACAACAAAACAATAAAGAACTTTAATTCAGAAAAAATAGGGTGCGTTTTTTCCAGAAAGAAATAATTTCAATTTTTAATTTTTCACCAAGCTCACATATGCACTTTGTGACAATACTCCATTAAGACTGAAGAGTGCTTCCTTCCTAGACTGATCTTCCTAGTCATACATAGACCAAAATATGAAGGGCTATAATTTCTTCAAATAAGAGCCAGATATGATAAAAGAGTCTAGAGATTCATTACCTTTCCTCTCATTAATGGGCTAACTCTCAGAAAGACAAAATCATGGAAAAGCATGATAATGCACTAGGCAATTCACTTATTCAAGCAACTCCATGTGGCCATTTTCCATGAAAGATTTCAAGAACCAAAGCTTATTTTTAACATTAGATTAAGTATCTATTAAAAGCCACGTTCTCTCTTTTTTTTTTCCTATCAATCCTTTTAAAATATAATGGGAAAGATGACAGAAAGAAGAAAAAAATATGAAGACAATTTTCTACTTTCACCTTTTCTCACCTTCTTTCCTGCTTCTCTTAGGAGACTCCTTGCAGCCACAGTAATGATGTTTCAAAACATACCTCTTTCTCCTCGGGATCAAGATATGACTTAGAGAGATATATGACTTAGAACAGACTCAAGGCTTGGAAGGATTCACTGGAAGACACAAAACACTCCTAAGCAAAGAGATTTATTGTTTTTATAGGGTGAGACTGTTTTAGGCTTCAAATTAATTTTTATGCCAAATCTGGAAATGAGGGAGTAGAGGGGGATGAATATGTCAAAACATAAACCTCCGAATTTCATTCAGCCCAGCGAACTAAAATACAAGCAGAAGAGGCATAATAAAATGAAAAAGCTCCTCTCTGAAGGTTCCACACTTCAGTTTCATTTCAAAATATTTCATGTAAAAATGTGTGAACTTAGAAAAATCTTATTTTAGTGGAACTAAAAAAAGATGACATTGTCTTTCTTGCAACAAGCAAAAGTTGCAAGTAGAATTACGTCTAGGCTAACTCTTAAAGTAAGGTAACTCACAACTGTCCTAGTTCTGGCCCAGACGAGGGGGAGGGGGTGTGGTCAAGACATGGTGTTACTTGATCCTATCTTACGTCATGGCCAGGGGCAGAGGAAAGGAGCTTTCTCTCACCTCCAGGAAGAAGGGGAGTGGTTTCCAGTCTGGAGCATGCAGAGCTGATGGAGAGGTCAGGGTGTGGTGCCACCACCTGCAGTCATGTCACGCTGGGCTTTGGTGAGTATTTTTGCATGTAGATCATTCTCTCTTTTCTTATTAATATTGTTGCTGGCACTGTTTATTTTCTTATCTCATTGCTCTTTCCAGTAAATTCCTCTTTTCTCAACCCGTAATTTTTACCTTTTAGTGCCTCCAATTCCCAACTCCATCCCTGGAATGGGAAAGGCGAGTGCAAGGAAGAGGAGCGAGTGAGCAGTGTCTGGTTGGGAGAGTCTCAGTGAGGGGGGCGGGCACTAAATTAGAGAGTGCCACTCCTAAACCATGACAGCCCTATGACAACATAAAAATATGGCAATAGCGACACAGGATGTCGAGGAGGTTTCATGACAGAAGACAGTCTCACATCGCACTGTGAAGCTAAAAGAGCTCTACCTGCTAACTGGGACTTGCATGCCAAGTCTCCATGACAAACCAAAAGTCAGAGAAAACCAGACACCTTCACTGTCAGGCATTTATGAGCATCATTACAGAATGATTCTTAAAGACAGAAACTAAGTGAAGAAGGGCAGCTCCTTCTCTTTGCATGAAGAACTTCAGGAGCAAGGAAGAAAAGGTACTACACACACTTTGAGAAAGAAGTGGAAGAGAATATGTCTTCTTATTCACAGCTGGCTATAGTAATGCCATAATCAAGGCTGGTGTACTTAGTTAATGTAGAAAAAAAAATCAATATTATCTAATTATCTATATTATCCTACAAGTGTTCAACTTGCTTCTTTGGAAGTAAGAAGTTTCACACCACTAGAAAAACAACCAAGATTATTTCTTCTATGCTACAACATAGTGTTTGAAAGCTACAGATTAATTATATTTATGTGAACGTTACATTGCATAAAAGTAACCTTTCAAAAAGATTTTTCACACTGAAATATAAAGAACCTTCGGAATCTGTAAAAAAGGAGAATGGAAACCACTTCAAATGATAGATTTTGAGAGTGAGTAAGCAAATGCCAACGAACAAAATCACATTGTAGACAGTGTTTTCTTCATTTATTCAAGTACAATTAAATACAGAATATAATTATACATATTCTCCCATTTTGTATTATGAGTGCAATCACAGATGCAACAGCACACATTTTTATGCATCATGCATTTTTAAAAACAAAAAAAATAACAAAACCTGTAGCATCTGAAGACTGTTTTTTTTATTCTTTGTTCCCAACAGAAGTGTTTTTACAACCACCAAGGAAATACTATGTAACTGTAAGTGCAGGACAATAACATGAGAACAAATAATCTATAGATATTCCCTATCTTGATTGCTACAAATAAAATTTCGTTAGACCATCTGTTCTTCTTTAGGTATAAAAGCTTTCAAAACAGAATAGGATATTAAGCAGCCATCCTGCAGGAAAGTTTGCTGTTGCTAAGAAACAGGAAGAAAAATAATATATCCAAGGTCAGCTGCTACTGAACTGATTCAAGCTGATAAAATTTTTGACCCAATTTGACATATTTCATCAGGAATCAAACACACCTTTTGTTTAGACTGTTTCCATAAGCTATATCCTGCTTAGAATTTTTATATTTGCAGGGAGATGATGACTAGAAGTAAAACTGTGTTCAGTGAAAAGTGACAAAAATGTCTCTCTGGTTAGGCAAATCAGCAGGGAATTACAGTACTTTGAGAAATTGTTCTGGAGGAGTTCAAAAATTAATCACATTTTGTATGACCTTTCATTTCTAGCAGCTTTTTCATTAGATAGAGTTTAGTTCTAAGTTTAAGTCAAAGGTTAACCCTTCTAACAAACCACTTCTTTCAACAGGGAAATTAAAGACAATGGTTTCACCTGAGGCATCACTTCAGTACCATGAAATAAAGCATTATCTTCTTGCTACTCACAACTCATTGTTTCAGCTGCACTCCCTACTCAGAAACTAAGAAATACAAACCATCTCTATTCAAAATAAAACCAAATAAAGTATTAATACAGTGAAATTACTGCACAGACTTCTACAGTGTCACTTCAAAAAGAGCACACAGAACAAGCCACCGCTTTGCTACATTAACATTTAGGAAAAGACATCTTAAAATCTTTACGCCTGCAACCCCATATTATTATCCATGAAGTTTAATGAATTATGATTTTTTTTTCCCAAAAAGCCAGAACAAAAAGTCCTAATTACTTTAAAAGCTTCCAATAAAGATTAGAGAACAATATAAGAAAAGTTTGGGGGTTTGTTTTAAAAGCACTGCTCAATTTAACAACATAGTTCCTTCTCCAGCCAAGTCGTAGGGACACAAGGAAGCAATCAGGTACTTTGGTGTTTCTCCTTCTACTCTTCTTACTGGCCTTCCATAGCTTTTATCAAGTAGTAATATTTGATAATTTCCCCCTTTCACTCTAGGGAGTTAATTACATGAAGAGTAAGGCACAAAGAGTACCATGTTATAGTCTACTAAACATCAAAAAAAGATACAAAACAACATGTAAATAGCAACACATCCTACAAATAACCTAAACAAAACTACTAGACTGTAAGTTTATTTGTATCTTATGCAGTCTTTCCCACTGGTTTGCTGCATAAGCTTGAACAGAGTGAATATAACACATGTTCAACCACTGAAGTACAAATGTTTGTCTTGATGCCTACATTCTTCAGTCTGAAAAGACAGTTCACAAAAATATAGCATGTGCCACGCAGCTATTCTTCTGGCTTATAAAATACCTCTTGCTTACGAAGCTTGTTCCTAACAACTGCCTGAACTCTATAAAAATACTTCCTTCTTGCTGCCTCCTAGTTGTTCTCTGTATTTTCTCCTTATTATCTCCTCTGAAAGTAACATCAGTGATAACACATCTCTTAAGAAAAAAGGGAGCACAACTGTGATAATGTCACATTTTGGTGCTGAAATAGCCAAGGAGACCAAAGGCCAACCAGACTCCTGCACTCACAAGATTTCTGAATCACATCAAAGGATGCTCGTACCTCTGGGGATCCCATATAAACATTCAAAAATGCCTGTATTAAAAATACTAATTATTGGTGTTGATATATTGATATCCTTGACTATTTTAAAATTAATTTTAATAATTTACTATTATTGATAATGTTCATAAGATACAATAAAAATAAAAACAAATATTTATATTAAAAACAAAGTGTCTAATTAATACAAGATACTTAATAACAAACTCCGCCCTGTCTTTCCAGTCTTTTTCCTTTCTCTCTGACCATGTTCTTTACTTATGGCTTAAATTTTAGTACTCTGGTGATACACAAGACTTTTCTAAACCATAAATTGGTTTAGCCTCTTTCTTCCTTTGACACCTCCTAACCCTACCAACAGATCTCATGTTGACAAGGAAATGGAAGGCTGTTCTAATCTATGACTGAACAGTGGTTTGATTTCAGCATGAAACTGGCAGTAGGGAAAGTTACTGCAGCAAATTTCTACATCAGATCTTACAAAAGGAGATGATACTAATTTGAAAATATTATACTCATACTCATCCTTCCAGAGATTTCATTCATTCCCAATCTCAAACTCACCTACACACAAGTGACACGTCTGTCCAGATGCCAGGATCACCTGTACATGACAAAAAGGACAAGAGGCACCAGCTATCACGTACTCACTATGTTTCTTGGCTTCATCTCAACTGGAAATAATTTCTTGGATAGATCTTCATAGCTTTTAGGACCCAGAAGCCATTGTGGGGTGGTCCTCCACACCAAAACCCTACTTACCCCAGTTTCCATAAATCTTACGCCAGGTTGTTTCCTACTCTGTTTTTCTTCATTTGGAATATAGCCTATAGCCTGTTATTCTGTTGGGCATGTAGGAAAAGTATTAGTACACGTTAACAACCTCTCACTGACATGTCACTTGCTCTTTCAGAGGGCAGGCATTCTGGTCTTGACATGAATGAAATATTCCTCAATCTTGTCCCTAGGAACTGCATGCTTGGAGAGCTGTTCTTCATTGTCACAGGCCTTTCTTTTAACCCTTCTGTTGCTTCTGGTGGCTAAACAAACCATTTCTACCTCATTCATACCAACCCTGATATTTCTATTACAGATCCCTAAAAAAGGTCAGCAAACATAAGCCAAACCATCATAAACAGCCTAAACTGTCATTCCTGGAAATTCCAGCCAAGAAGCCAAAAGCTGATGGCCATCAAAACCAGCATCTGGGCAATGCTCTCAGGCACACTGTGATTATTGGAGTTCTCCAGTGGAGGGCCAGGGGTTTGGTTTATTTAAATTGCTTTCTTGATGTCCTTCTGCAAAGACCATTCTCCATTATCCCATAAATCATAGGTTTTAGTCTTTCATTATGACAATTTACCATATGGGAGAGTTTCCAAGGAATAATTAAATACCAACACAGAGTATCTTTATGGATAACAGCTTACATTTTTCCTCATAAGGAAACCTTCACTTCTTGCCTTTACAGCTTTTGTCTCCTCTGTCTTGATTTTGGCCATGAACCAGAGAGTGCACTATGTGCTCAGGACTTTCCACAACACTGACATGTAGGTAGGGAATCCATTTCCCTAAAGAAAATATTTTTGGCATTCTGTGCAACAAGTGTTTATCAACTATGCATTCTTTCAACAGCTAAGAAGTTTCACATTTAATGCTTTCCACCGAGAACTCACGTACTCAACAAATACAATTAACTACTATACGTATGGACTGTACCTATGAAAAGAAAGTTAGCAAAGAGGACTTAGTTTGAAGGAAAATATCTTCTGAGGCAAAATAACTGGAGAAAAATGAAACAGAGAACAAAGGCAAAAGTAGGTAAGTCTCAATGAACATCAAATTGATTCTAAAATGCTACAGTAAGTAAACAAATGATGTGAAAACGGGGATTAGACCACCAGCTCTAGTTAAGCCTTTCAAAAAAATTCTAAATTAATCATTTTTATTGCTTTCTTTACAAGGTATGGTGTCAGTCAAACAATTTTCCATCTAGAAATAAAACTATTCAGAGCATTCTTGTTACAGAACATTCCCTAATTGGATGTAAGCAATGTTTTCTGGCAGAAAACCTCACAACAGCCAAATGTTTTGCTACTTGAAATGGCCTCTGTTACTTCCAAGTACTTGCAGTACCTGCCAGTTCTGCAATCCTTATAGCATTTGTTACAGGACAAAACACAAAGCCTAAGCTTAAAATGTTGACTGAAAGCCAGAAAAAAATCCCTTGATACCTAACAGTTTGAATATTATGCCAAAAATAAGCAGTAGGTTTGTTCAATTTGAACACTGTCAAAAGCAGATCTTGCTTACCAGTGTAGAGCTGCGGCAAAATATTCACTTGTTCAGCATCATGACGTTCAAGACATGAAGCATTCTAATCATGTCCTGTAAGGTACATGGTGCTTGCACCTGTTTATTCCAGCCTCAAAGCCAAGAAAGGCTTGGTGTGTTTGACTGCTGAGGATACTACAATTGTCCACCAAGAGAAAGAGTAGCCACTTACAGCACTGATAGACTTTTACATTCCTGCAGGGTATAACAGGTAACCTTTCCCCCATGGTTACTACTATCATATAACTATTGCTATATGTGGTGCTAATATAGTATTTTATGATACTAGGGGTAACTGTCATCTAACTGAAAAAAAGAGAAAGTATGTTCTTTGTTGCTTCAGCATAAAAAAAGATAAAAATTGATCTAGCTAGAGGATATTTTCCATTCCTTGCCCAAGAAAAAGATCAACCCTCTCAGGTCTACTTAAGAACAATTGCTTCCATTTTGCCAGAAAAAAATATATTTTATTTTCATGTTCACAACAGGAGTGGAAGTGGCTAGTACAAGTGAAGATAAGAATTTGTAACTCTGCTTGTAATTCCACACCTACTGTTTAACAGTTAATTTGTCAAGGGTGTTATATCTGGGTATTTAATTCTTTGGATTCTTTCAACCCATGTGACTATTCAGATTTTGAAACTACAGTCTTTTCTTCATTGCCTGTCTGAGCAGGAGAATTTAGAAAGAAATGTGTACATGTTGTATGAAAGCTGTTGAAACAGCATTGACTTTAACTCCCTGTATTTCATTTCATCTCATTCCAGACACAAGCAGAGAGGAAAGGCCATACCACTGTCACAGACTGAACAAACTTGATAACAATTTTAAATGCAAAAATGGAAGCATAGCAACTGTGTCTGACAAGGAACACTCACTCCTGCAAGGCAAAACGTTGCATTTAGTTGCTATCTGATATTTTACTTGAAAGATGTATCTATTTCACTCAGACAAAATCCTTGCTGGATCAGATATAGTTAAAAACATTTTGATATGCCTGTCATCTCCTAGGTTTCTATAGCTGAAAGAAATATCCCAGCGGTTAAACCAGTGATATTTCTGATCACAGCAATGGCTGAGGTTTACTTCAGTTTAGCACATGCCTCTCCACACAAAAAACATCTACGTGGATGAGTACACACAAATTTCTCCAGACCTGGTACTAGCTTTGTATTTGCTAATCAGGCTTATAAAAAAGAGACACCAAATTGGGTAATGGTCACAGTAACAGAGCATTATGTAGCTTCTGAACTGAAGACAGAGCACAAACAGCTCTGAATACAGCGAGAAGAACAAAGTGTTCAACTAGTCAATTATTAAAATAAGGTGGAGGTGCAAAAGAGAATTTTAAGGGAAGGCACTCTTGAATGCTACTCTAAACTGCATTTCTTCACCAGTTGCTCTTTCTGTTCCTCTTCCTCCTCATCCCCATGCCCATTCTTCTTCCTCTAAAAGACTTTTGATTTGTCAAGTAGGTTTTTTTTTTTAAAGTTTAAAAGAATTAATGTGATGAGAAAATGGCTTTCTGAGAGGTCTATCCAGGATGTTTCCTTCATCATGAATAACTAACTGGTTTTGAAAACAGCAGTGCTCTATTTCAGTTGCAGAGCAGGTGGTCTGCTAAATCTTAAAAGTTTAGTTAAGTGTTCATGTAAATATTTCCTTAAGCTTCCTGGCTTTATAATAAGCATTGCTTAACACTATTTTATGCAATACAAGCTGCAGAAATCATTTTACCAAGGGGTGGGGGGGAGGAAGGGCGGAAGTGGATGAGGAGTGAGTAACCACAGTTGTGCAGTTTTTTAATATCAAAGGAAAAAAATATCAAACTGTAAGTTAAACATTTAGGGAAGATATATGTTGTTTCATCTTGTCATCTTACAGACTAGGCAAATAAGCTTGTTATTATCCCTTTGTTCTCTTAATTATAAACTTATCCAATTATTTTTTTAATTCTTTCCTTAAAAATTACATTACAAATAGCTTAAGAAAGTATAGGACAAGTTTTTTTATAAATTAATTTATGGTAAGATTTTGTTTATATAACATATATCATGATCACAAAACATTATTTATCTCTTTGTGTTCCAAAGCAATAGAGAGAAAAGGTTCTAACCATGACCGGCTTTTAGCTGTTTAGATGTTAACAGTCAATCCATTTGCATTTCTATAAAGTTGAGGGATCCAGTCAGGTTGACTGTTGCTCTCCTGGAACACTACGATTTAAACACTACCAAAAGTTGCCTCGTTTCTCTGTCAATTTTGCGAGCCATCATTTGTTTCATTTCCTGGCATTCCCCTTTGGCAACTAATTTAAATCATCCTAAAATGCAAATAACACACGGGATATTAATTATACTTTAAACATTATTTTTATTCCTTTTTTTTTAATAACATTGAGAAAGGAAACCTTTTCCTCGGACAATTTTAATGATCATGTTCTCAGATGTCTATTACATTATTTGTTCTTTCATGAAATAAACTACCCTATTATTAGCCCAAAAAGAAACATTGCCTGTCACAGTTCTTACTAGTTTGTCAGCACAGAAGAGGATGATTCACTGGCCTTGCAATAACAAAGTTTTTCACACTTCAAAAGCATTATGTAGAGATAGTGAGGTATAAAGTTGCAATTTAGAGATCCAAAAATAGGCTTCAATTCTTAATTAACTAAGGTATAATAAAGGTAAAATGAAAAGTTATTATCTGCAGGAAAAAAAAAAAAGTAGGCTTTTTTTCCATTTCCAGTAAAGCATCTGCCTTCTCTCTGTGCATTTAAAGTAATGCACAAGAACTGTCCCAATTGCACAAGGAACTATAGACACCATAATGCATGAAGCACTATTATGGAACTGCACAGGCAACATGGCATTAAAGCATGGACAGCCTTTCAGTTCTATAATGACTGTTTCAAGGGAATGAAAGCACAGCTCATACATCTGCAATTCTAGGGAGACCACAACACTACACAGCAAAGCAGAAGCAGAACTGGAGTAAGCTTCACACTACTCCCCAGTAATATTTAAGTAGGAAGCTAGGTCTGAGGCTAAATTATTAAAAGGGAGAGCAGAATTCTCTTTTACTAATCTGCTAAAACAAAAGGTACCCATTATAATGCAATGTCATTTCCTGAATAATACTGAACGTTATTAAATGTAGGCATGATACCTGGCTCAGAAATATCTCCAGATACTAACACATAGACCTGTACAGTCTCTACAGCAAGCAATCACTAAAATTCCTTTCACTTCAGAAGTAATTATCTAATTCTTCTGCAGATTAGAGCCTGACTTTCAGATCAGGTATCTAGGAAAGGAGAAGAATGACACAGTGAAAATACATTTCCAAGTAAAAAAAATAAAAATAAATGAAATTTAAAAAATAGGTCTAGCATCAAACAGGACCTATGTGGGCAGAAAAGGATATATGCCATATCTCCAGGGTAACATTTAGCTGTCTAACTACAGAAAACACTTCTCCCCAACTGTGTATTCACCGTGCATTATAAAATGAGCTTAGAGCTCTACAGATAAAAATGTCATACAGCTCTGATTATATTGAGCAACAGTTCTATGGAAAGGGTACAGAAAGTAAAGAAAAAGGTATTATATGCAGCTGCAATTCATACTCACACACACTAAAGAAGCCTGCAGAGCAACCAGGCTCTGCTGCAATAGCCAAAGTAGGTAACAGTACTGAGGGGGTACCACCGGTGTGATGAAGAACTCAAATCAATGGGACATTTCATCTGCATCTTGACCCAGCTTCAGCTGGGCACACTTGCCTGTCTCCTTTCACCATTTCAAACCACACATGCTGTGCTGAGCAGATGTTCTTGAAAACTATCTCCTTATTAAACTACCTCTCTCATTAGTATCATTATCTGAATCATGTCCTACCAGATCAATTCTTATTTTTTAGCACATGTCATTTTTCTAGCCTAGACTCTCAATATCATTTTCCCCACCCTGTAGTTTGACTCCTTGGCTTTCAAGATTCATCTCTCTGGGTTTGTTCCCTTCCCTGTGATTTTCTCCTCCTAGTTTCACTTTTGCGGGATTTTTACTTCTAAGAAGCTTTCTCTTCCAGAGCTCCTGGCCAGCAGACAGCAAGTGTCAGCTGGGCTGCTCACATCCTCATCTCTCACAGCCCAAATGACTCACATTTGTGATTTTAGAGTTATCTCAGCCATCAAATTTTACAGAGATTTTAGCCAATAAAGTCTAGGTATGATACAAGTCAAAAAAGGTTGACACTACCTTTTTTCCTTAAAAAAATTAAAATTGATCTTCTCAAAAACAAAATTGATCTTATTTACAATTTTGCTACAAAGAGAGCTGCATAAGTGCAGCTGAGGTGAAGGCGCCTTTAATCAGTCACACTTCCTTATAGTATCAGTCTTCTTGGTAAATTCCTAATATGTTTTTCTAATTTTCTTTTACTATTATGCACAGAAATATCCCTTCCTACAAAAGCAGTTTAAGAACTTGATTAACACTGACGTCAAAACCATAATCCTGCAGTTCCCTGGATTAACTTTTCTGCCTTAAAAAAAAAAACCAAAAACCCAAAAAAACGCACTGCCCTGTTATTGCCTAATAAGCTGACCACCCCACTTTCCAGCCAATCTACACTCAGATTCCAATTTAACTTCCATTTCCATACTTCTATGCCTTTTCCTGCAGAGGATTAGAATCACTTGTGTAAAACATGGCACACAATGAAATTTTTTAGACAAACCTAGACTTTTAACGTTTCCCATTCCTACTCTTGGAAACATATGTGATGAACGTTGTGCTCCTCATTCCAACACCATTTGCAAAGTCTAACTCAGATTGATAGTTTCTCTAGCAAGCTCCAGTCTCCAGTCCTAAGGCACTGAAAGCCCAGTTGCGATGATGAACAAAATCATTCTTTCATGAGTTCAAGTGTATCTTAATAACAGCTTTGCAGAACACACCTATATTTACCCGCGGTTTAAAATGAAGTAATTATAATACTTACAGCCTTTAGAAGTAGTCTAAGTTCTGAAAGACATATACAGAAATGCTGGTGGCAATTCTGGGCAAAAAATGAGCTTCATTCCATTAGGTACAACATCACCACAGGCAATCAAAAGTACTTCCTTGGTTTTTGTTTTTTAACAATTACCATTACATGGAATCCTCACAGATGTTTAAGTAATGTTGTAAACCATACTGTAGCTTATTGCTACTGACTAGTCTTTAAGCAAAGAATAATCCCTTTCAAGTTTTAAAATAAAAATCTGACTACATTCACAGGTCATACAATTTGTATTGCACAGCATAAAGCCAAACATGGAGGCAGCAAGCACATGCTCTAAAAGAATTACGTATTTTTCATTCCTACCTATTATTTAACTGTATTTTCTCACAATTTTATTCTTTAAAATTCCCATCACAAATGAAGATGGTTGTATATGGTTAGACTATATGATAAAAGCTCATTTTCACCTTCACAAAGAAGCAGAGAGAGGCAATGGCAGGTGGGGAAACACAAATTGCCCATCATCTCCCAGGTCCACCAAGGAGCAATCAGCCCACTAGAGGACTCTCTACAAGCTCCAAGAACCACAGGGCTGCAGAATGACAGGCAGGAACACAAATTAGAGACTTGGATGAAGGGAGGCTCCATCCAGACTCTTTCCAAGACTGTCACAGGAAATTCTCAGTCACACGTCCAGGTGAAACCCATCATGTGAGTGGACAGGGGTATGAGACACATTATGGGATGTAGGGGGAGGGCATTTGGGGATTGCACAGGACTTGCTATGCGGTGTCTACAGGAGGAAACAAAGGCAGGAACAGGGATGGATTTACATGATTTGGAGAGGAAAGATTATGAGAAAACAGAGAAGTGGATAAAAAGGGCCAGTTGCATGCAAACATTTTGCTGATTGGTTCACTCACCTGGTCATGGGCTGCCCTGATTGGCCTAGTCTGTCCTATCTGCTTATTAAATCGTTTCTAGCTCTCTGCTGGGTGAGTGGCTCTGTTCATTCTGCATGTGTGCACAGGGGTCTGAGTGCAGCAACTGGGCTGAGACTGCCAGTCACCAGAGAGACTGGGGCAAATGGCTGCAAGGGTCAGCTTGGGCCAGGTCATGGGAGGATGTGTCTGCAGTGCAACATCTGGAGTGGGTGCGGGAGCACATCTGTCTGTGTGTATGTGTTCAGTCTGACTGCTGGTTGGAGCCGGGGCATGGAGCTGTGGCAGTCTCACCCCTCTCAGAACTAGTCCAATATTTTCCACTAGCACAAGGGAAGAAAAGGTTTTGGAAATTTTAAACACAGCACACGTTTAAAACAGTACTTTGTGTTCCCATTCCACACATAGTGATCATCATCCTCCCTTCCATATCTCAGTTCTATTCCTTTTCCCACTACTTTTCCACTCAGATGATTTCACCCATTTCTATCAATCTTCTCTTACCATAGATATATTCTCTCCTCCTTTTTACTTCCACCTTACACCTCTCAGATTTTAGCAGTTTGTTTTCCTCTAGTTTGCTTAGGCCTTTCTACATTTTCAATAATCTTACTTTTCTCTTCCTCTTTAGAAAATTCTTTTTATCATTTCCTCTTTAAACTTCTCAACTTCAGTAGGAATAAAAGCTGCCCCTTACACATTGTCACTTCTTTTCAGTGTTCTTGCCAATTGCCAAAATCCATTCTTTGTAGCATCACTCTCTTTCAAAGCAAAATACATGTATTTGAAGCCCTCTTCTTCTTATTTAAATAAAACATGGGTATTTTCAAACACTTACTGACTGAACAGGGTTTGCATTAAAGTTTTTTTCACAGGAGGAATGGATGAAATCAGCGAAGTATTACTATGAATGTTGTTCAAGACTCAAAAAATTCAGAAGAAAGTTACAAAGTGCAAGAAGCTGTTCATGTAATAAACTTATCGAGAAACCACTCACAGGTTATCTATTTCTTTCCCCCTTCTCCTCTGTGTGTGGTTGCAGAAGAATAGAATTTGAGAGAATTTGATTTCTCAGGCTTTGCTCTACCTTAAGTTGTCCACTTTAGCAACTTCAGCATATCCATATAAAATTGCGAAGCTGAGTTCAGTTCTTCACTCTAGCAGGAGTTTAACAAAGAGCTATTATCTTTTTGAAGCATTTTATCTCCAGTGGACAGTCAGTCCCTTTCTCTCAGCTCCACAGAATACTGCATCCCACCAGCTGTGAAAACCAGCATTTGAGAAGCATGTGGAGATGGAAGTCATTTGGCTTTTTCAGCAGGTATGCCACCTTCAAGCCAATACCTCACATCATCTGTTAGGACTTCCACTAACTTAAGGCACTGATTTTACTGTTTGATTTTTAAGAAGATACTATACAACAAGGTAGATTTATAGTATGCATTTTCAATCCTGTAGGGTTATGTTTATCAGCTTTATGGAAAGGAATCTGTCTTCACAAAAACTCATACCCATCACCTGATTCTTTACTGGCCGTTTACCCACAAATAGAGCTAGCACAGAGAAGGCTGATTTGATACTGTCACTGCATAGAGAAATTTTCTACATGGCACTAATATTATTACTGCTCACCAGGGAAACAACTTGGTCTCATTAGCTGACCTGTGCTTGGCTGCACTTGGGAGAAAGGACTTTAAATAGAAGAGATCACACCCCTCTGAAGAGATAGACATCTTTTGAAGGGGGCTGACACTTCCAAAGAAGCAGCACAGACCCTCTGTGCATGAAGAAACAATTAGGTAAAGCAGCACATTATCCACCACAGGACAGGACAGGAATGTGCCTGCATTTACATAGCAAGGACTGGTCACATGGCCTGATGCCAGTTTTATATATTGGAAATGTTGAAGTACAAGATCTTCCCTTGGGAACCACAGCCTTCCCTTTCTTATGACAGCCCAAGACCAAGGAAGTATGATGAGAGTCCATCTTGGTACACACTACTTTGTGCTAGCATGTGGGACTTTTACTCTGTAGCCTACTTCTGAGCAAGGGTTTTCCCTTACTCTAGTTGATGGCATCAAGGTCCTTGAAAAGCAGAGCAACAGAGAGCACCACAAATGCCTCTGCACTCGGACAACACTGAAAATCAGAGATGTGGAACTCACCCCATGTCCTTCTGCTACAGAAAGGGTTTCCAGATGATGGTTTCCAGCAATACACCAGGATTAATGCTGCAGTCCACATTATTCTCCCAGCCTCCTTTCACCACATTTAAGTTCTACAACGTGTTACAGTGGATATGGGCTTCCTCTTAAAACTTTGACCAAACAGAATCACAGAATATCCTGACTTGCAAGGGACCCACAAGGATTATCAAGTCCAGCTCTTAGCCATGCACAGGACCATTTCCAAGAGTCACACCATGTGACTGAGAGCATTATCCAAACACTTCTTGAACTCTGGCAGGCTTGGTGCTGTGACCACTTCCCTGGGGAGCCTGTTCCAGTGCCCAACCACCCTACAGGTGAAAATCCTTTTCCTAATATGTAACTTAAAGCTTCTTTGACACAACTTCAGGCCATTCCCTTGGGTCCCATCACTGGTCACCACAGAGATGAGATCAATACCTGCTCCTCCTTCTGCTTCCTCTCATTAGAAGCTATAGACAGTATGGAACACATACACACCCTTATCCTGTCAGAAGACAGTTCCATTTCTGTGCTGGATAGAAATCTCATGTTAGTCCTTATTTTATTAGTACTTTATCTCACGCCAAAATTTTGCCCCTTAGGTTAGTTATATACCTAATTTGGCTCATGTTACATCAATTTCACCTCTGAAACAGTAATTGGTTTCCTTTTTGAACTTTTCCTCCATGCTAGAAAAGTCCCTTTCTTCCATAACGTGATTGGTACTTTTTTTCCTTCTAGAAAAGACTCCAGAAAAGACCTTGGGGAAAGAAGGGAGAACCGTATCTCCCATGAGACCAGCAGTCATCAAGCCATCACAATGTAAACCACAATCTAGAGAGGCCAAGGAACTGCTCCCATGACTGCAAAGATGGCCTGGCTTTCCCTCATAGTGCTTTTGTTTGGAATCTCTTCTCTGCTTTAGAGAGTCAATGGGCAGAATCTAGAAAATGGGGACTAGTACACTACTAACCTCAAATACATTTTCACTCAATGATGCAGCACAACCAAAACAACTTTGACATGCACAGAAGTTGCCCCCTACATCTCCTCACTGGGATACCTAATCATACAATGCCATGATGATTATATTTCCACAAGTTCCTGCAGAACCATGGTGCCATTTCCCTTTCCCAGTGTGTCCCCTCTACAGCTGTGCAACACAACATGAAGTAAAAAATGTAACACAATATGAGGGAGCAGTCAATTGTAATACTTACAAAGACATCAAAAAATAATAAACTGTTCCTATGACAAAAATAGAAAGCCTTATAAGGAAAACTGCCAGTGACCACTACTTTATTTAAAGAACTTACTTATGCAATGGAGATAAACAGACTAGGAAGAATGTTGTTCTGAATTGCAAATGAAACAAGCTTCTGGTTTTTAGATTGTCAAACTCCCCTGCTGAAGAGATCAGAAGTACCTAAACTGTTCAGTATTATGAAGTATTTTGTACCCCACATTTTTTGCCATGTCCCACATTGCCCACTATTTTAATACAGTCAAATTTAACATTCCCTTTTTTCAGAAATCATGTTTGACATCTAATTTTGTCTGCCTGAAAGTCAATTTGGAGGTATACATAGACCAAACTTTGATTTCAGTCGCTGGTAGGCAATTGTAGAAACATTCCCAGTACATCATACCCTTCTTAATCTTCCAGATTTGTGTATTTTATTCTACTTAAGTCTGAGGGTTTGGACTGCCATTTTTTGTCTACAAAGCACAACCACACTGCTATAAATTAAATAAAGTCAACTTGGGATCATGCAGATTTGCCTTTGGAAAAATACACTCAATGACTAAGATGAAGTTTTAACAATTGTTTCACATTTTATAAAATTATCACAGAATAGTTAGCTTTGAAAGGGACCTCTAGAGATCATCTACTTCAATCCCCGTGTCGAGGCAGGGTCACCTAGATCAGGTTTCCACAGAATACATCTGAGTGAGTTTTTAATGTCTTCAGAGAGGGACACTCCATCTCCTCCCTGGGCAGCCTGTTCCAGTACTCTGCCACTCTGAACACAAATAAGCTCTTCCTCACATTGAGGTGGAACTTCTTGTGTTTTCGTTAATGGCCATTACTCCTTGTCCTGTCACTGGGCACCACTGAAGAGTCTGCACCATCCTCCTGGCACTCACCTTTGAGATATTTATATGTATTCATGAGATCCCTGCTCAGTCTTCTTTAAACAGGCCCAGCTCATGCAGTCTCTCCTCACAAAGAGATGCTCCAGACCACTAATGACCTTTGTGGTCCTCTGCTGCACCTTCTCCAGAGGAGAGGATCACCTCTCTCCACATTCCGGTCACATGTACAGCAAGGATACCATTGGTCCTCCTGGCCACAAGGACACACTGCCAGCTCATGGTCAACCTGTCATCCAACAGGACCCCTGGGTCTTTCTTCACAGAGCTGCTCTCTAGTAGGTCAGCCTCCAAACCATACTGGTTCTTGAGACTTACTCCTCCCGAGGTGCAGGACCCTGCATTTGCCTTTGTTGAACTTCATTATGTTTCTCCCTGTCCAGCTCTCCAGCCTATCAAGGTCCTGCTGAAGCAGTGCAGTCAACAGGTATATCAACCACCACTCCCAGTTTCATAACAGCAGCACACTTGCCAAGGGTACATTCTATCCCTTTGTGCACGTTGTTGATAAATAAGATGAGTAAGACTGGATCCAGTATTGATCCCTGGGGAATGTCACTGACTGCAGAACTCCAACTGGATTCTACTCTGCTGATCATGACCCTCTAAGCTCTGCCATTCAGCTAGTTCTGCATGCACCTCACTGTGCACTAATCCAACCCACATTTCCTGAGCTTACCTATGAAAATGTTATGGGAGACAATGTCAAAAGACCTGCTGAAGTCAAGGTGGACAACATCCACTGCTCTCCCCTCATCAACCCATGCTGCCATGCCATCATAGAAGGCTATCAGGTCAAGCATGATTTCCTCTTGGTGAATCCATGCTGACTACTCCCGATTACCTTTACTTTTACATGTTTGGTGATAACCTTCAGAATTATCTGGTTTTCTATCATTTTTCCAGGGATGGAGGTGACTGGACAGTAGTTTCCTGGGTCCTCCTTGCCCTTTTTGAAGGCAGGAGTAACTTCAGCTTTCCTCCAGTCATTGGGCAACTCTCCTGTTCTCCATAGTTTCTCAAAGATAAAGGAGAGTGGCTTAAACACATCTGCCAGTTCCCTCAGCACCAGTCAGTGCATCCCACCAGGGCCCCTGGATTTATGGGTGTTAAGTCTGCCTAGCTGATATCTAATCCAACCCTTTACAAACAGAGGGAAAGTCTTCCTTTCTCACCTCTAAGGTCTGGGATTCCTGCGGACCGGCTCAGCAGTAAAGACTGAGGCAAAAAAACTATTCTACCTTCTCTGCATCTTCTGTCACCAGGACACCCACCTGATTCAGCAGCAGCCCAACATTTTCCCTAATAATCCTTTTGCTGCTGATGTACCTTCTTGTTGTCCTTGATATCCTTTGCCAGACTCAATTCCAAGTGGACTTTGGCCTTCCTCATTGCATCCCTGCATACTCTGACAATGTTCCTATAGTCCTCCCATGTGGTCTCTCCCTTTTTCCACATCCCATACATTTCTTTCTTCCGTTTGAGATTTGCTAGGAGCTACATGCTCATCTATGCAGGTCTCCTCCTTTTGCTTGATTTCTTGCTCATAGGAGTATAATGGTCTTGTGCTTGGAGAAAGTGATGCTTGAATAACCTGCTCTCTTAAACCCCCTTCTCTTCTAGAGCCCCAACCCAAGGAATTCTCCAAGCAGGTCTTTGAAGAGGCTGAAGTTAGCTCTCTGAAAGTTCAGATGGATGCCCCTAGATCCTTCACAAGTTAGCAAAATCTCAAGGTTGCATACAGCTAAACTACAGTAACACTGCTTTTCTTTCCATGCCATGCAACATATCAAGAAAAGCTTGCATAGAACAAAACTACCCTTCATCTTCATGCCTTTTTATCTTCAGACTTCCAGTAACAGCTGCATCTAGCTCAAGTTTCTTTGCTCCTCTTTCTTTGCTTGTTTCTTACATAGGGTGGATAGGTACATATTCACAGAACATTTCTGCTGATTCAGAAATAACCACTGCCTCTCACCACTTGTTCCGTGCTGCCTGTGCAGACAGACAGACACACAGAGCATGCAATACAGCTATCTAGCCCTCTCCAAAGCATAATGTTCAGCCAAGCCTGTACAGGGTAGCAGTTAACAAGCTAAAGTTTCATGTTGTGCTGTACTTCCCACCACTGTCCTAAAGCAGGCACGCTCACAGGTCATAGGGCATGGTCAATGGCCCATAGGAATGGGTCAATTCTGGAAGACATTCTTGTGAACAAATCTGGTAACAGACAAGCCTGGACAAAATCCAGGTAGGAACATTAAAACTCTTCCTTCACACAAGGGACCAGAAAAGCTTTTGAAACTTTGAAAGTCATACTCCTCATGCAAAAACATTCACTTAATAAGATTATAAAAGAGCTATAAATTTAGTATCATTTTCACCCCAAAATCAGAAACTTTGTTTTTCAATTGTCACCTAGTCTGATATTAACTTTATAGCCATCCAACAGCTCAGCATTACCAAAGCCTCTCACAATACACTTGCTATAAGATTCCTTGTACACCTGTCACAAAACCAACAGGATAGCACTGTAGCAGTAAAATCACCCAAAGCACCTTTAATGATTCCGTACCCAAAAATCATTTCATAGAACGAAAGTTACAAGCACTACTGAATTACCCAAGGGAGCTGTGAAACGACATTGAATAATGCAATATTATCAAACCCTCTATTACTTCCAAACTGGAGAACTCTGATTGATGAGATTTAAGTTTCAGCATATGCCTGTTACCAATGAAACTGAGGGGGGAACGCACTGCGCCATAAAACTGGATACACAAAATAAGGTAAAGTTATTTTACCATTTCATATTGCTTTAATTGGATCATAAAGTCTACTTTTTAAATAGGTGTTTATTCCTCTTTCCTGAAGAATCTGATATAAGTTGCTGTATTATTACATACATTCCTGGAATAAAATCCCCTTTTCAATTACCAATTAATTGGAAAAATACTATCCAGCAGAAAAGACGTCCTTTTTTCTGGCCTGTGATCACTCTCTTCACTTTAAAAGAATGCACCTCATTAACCCTGATAATTAACAAGGTTATTCTCATCACATTAAAGGTTTAAGTTCCTCTATTAAGTCATTATTTGAATTTGAACTGCTATTAAGATGATGAGGCTATTCTGGATTTAATTTCACATAACAAGATGTTTCTCTTAAAAGATCCTAATTTTTTTCAAGTCAAGGCATATAATTCCATTGTCTTGTATGCTACATACAATCATAGAATGATTTAGGTTGGAAGGGATAGGGATCACCTGGTTCACAAACTCCATGCCATGGGCAGGGTCACAATTAGCAAATCTACCACATTAAGAAATGTATACTATACCTACAAAAAACCCCAAACAAAATCAAAATTGAAAACCTAGAAGGGGTAAGGCAGCAATGGAAACAGGCAGCAAAACCAGCAAACAGGCACCTGGCAGCAGCATGGCTGTGGCAGCAGAAACCAGAGAGAATTGAAAAAGGAGAAAAGAACCAAAATTACAAGATGTATATAGCTTGGGAAAAGCCTACCAGCAGATGCATCAGCTCCTAGATGGACCATTCCAGTAAGACTCCACAGAGTACAGAGAAACTTCCAATTACCATGATGACCTTGCCCACAGCAGGGGTGTTGGAACTAGATGATCTTTAATATCCTTCCAACCCAAACCATTCTACAGTTCCATGCTCTTTACACTGAAAGTGTATTAATACATACTTGGGGTATTTTGTTCTTAGATCATATATGAGGTTTCCCAAGACTATGTAGCTATAATATCTTCTAAATACCTAATAAATGCTTTAATTTATACACACAGGTGTACCTAGTGAATTTTCTTCCTCCACAAGAGCAAAGGCAGTTGTGTAAATCAGTTGTTCTGAGAATATTAAAAATTGCAGCAGTCACATATAGAAATCCTGTATCAAACATAAAAATACAGATGATGGTTTATCTCATTATCTATGCTGACATCGTATCAGTTGATGTGTGCTGTAGGTTAACAAATGGAAAAATTAGTCACAATTACTTAGAGATTCGACTACATAGGTTTCACTGGCAGCATGCCTAACACCAGAGAATTCAAGCACCTTAAATGCAATATCTAGCAACGTCAAATTAAAACCAAGAGTTTTGTAAACAATGTTATTTTGCAGAGAATTCATTCCCTGCAAAATAATAGCAATATCCTTGAAATGTCAAAAAAGTCAAGAAAACTTTCTGTTATAACATAAGGATTATCACAGTGCTGACTGGGTCAAACACGGAAAGGAAACAAGTTCATAGAGTTAAGGTCAAGGTCAGCTGTCTGTCTATAGGAGAGTGCCAAGCACTTCTGGTTTGTCCCATCCATGCACCTTAAAAGGGTGTAATTCATTCAACGAGTATTTTCCAGAACATTTCATTTTTTGTATTTCAAAGCACCCACTACTAAACCTTGTCACAAGCGCTTATCAGTGTGAGAAAAACATTAAACTCTTCTCATGAAGAATGTCAAGAGGCTGTGAAATATTCAGAATAAAGACACCGTGCAAGTCCAATCAGCATAACAACTCCCTTGGGAGTTGTCAATTTGCAGACCTCTCAAACCCCTAGAAAGGGCAAAGAAGTTTTTGCAAATATAGCAGAGTACCCATGAACGAGCCATACATTGTGTTTTTTAAAGTCTAACACAAGTACCTGTCCTTCAGCAGAATGAAACATGCACACTGCACGAGACTAATAGAGGACAACGGAAAGCAACATTTAACCATCATGACAGCTTTATTTAAGTTTGCATAAGACTTTCGGTCAGTAATATTAGACATTAGGAGAGTTTTACCATTACTAGGAAGCACCATCACTGTGTCTCCAAACACACACCCTTGTATGTGGTTTGAACATTGGAAAATTCACCTGAGTCCTCACAAGTTATCCACTGTTATCTTTGTTATTTAACACATTAGTTTTCCTTCTCAAATTGTGGTTTTCCCAATTAATCCAATACCCTGTAAACAGCAAACCTGTTTCATTGCCATTAATTAATTACCTTCCCCTCTCAAATAAAATATACACACAGCATGGATCTTCTCACACCCCACACTCAGCAGACTCAGGGACAGAACCCAAACAGAAGGGTTTGTTCTTCAACATGAAGTTAAAAGAGCTTAAATTTACTAATTTTTTTCTTTTTTTTTAAACAAACACTGAAAATAACCATAGTGGCATTGGCATTGCTTTAATCAGTTTAAATTTGAAGACAGGAACTCTAATTAAAATCGAGAACTTTAGCTGTAAGAAACAGCTAATTAGTTCCCAACTTTTTAATGAAGTACTGTGGTGGAGTACATATTAGCTGTTCAGTATTAGAAAGGAAATGTTCTGCAAGATAAGCTCATTCTCTCTGGTAGTACGTCAGTTTGTCTATTTACTTCAATCCATGCAGTGTCACAGAGATTTAAGAAAACACACTACAATAGCTATCAGATTTACAGATCTCCATACACAATAAGATAATCTAATTTTGTAGCATTTCAAACAAAGAAGGGGAAATATAAGGCAGTTCATTACCTTTGTTAGGCAATGAAAACAATTTAAATCACATTACAGTATGAGGTTGTGTTTCCCTCCTTTCAATTCGTTCCTGGCCACATATAAAGGAACATGCAAGGAAGAAGCGGGAGAAGGCACTTTATGCTTGTGCTCCCAAGAAGTCTGGGCAAAATATCTGGGACAGAAGAAAAGTGAGGTCTGCCAGATTAAGAGGAACCTTGCCATGAAATGCTGACAGCACTGGGAAGCTGAACAACTTTGTTCACATTTCCACAGCTTTTAGTGTCTCGTTTTGTAAAGGCTGGTATTTCTATCCCTCTTTCCACACAGAGCGCATCAACTGAAAAAGAAATCACCTGAAAATTTATTACAAAGGGCAGGTTCGTCCGCGTTCCCTCTTGTCGCGACATGCCACACTTACTCAGAAAGCCCTGATCATTAAAGTGGCATTTATGGTGGTGTTAAGCGGAGGAGGGTGTGAAATCGGCCCCAAGGGGCCGGAGCAGCCGGTCTAAGCGCCGGTCCGACAGAGCTGCCAAGCCATGCGAGGAGCTGCCGGGAACCCCCGCCCGGGCACGGGGACCCGCCGGGCAGCACCAGGAGCACGAGCGGGTGCCCTGACGCGCTTCTCCCCCCCCAAAAAAAAACCCAAAAGAGCAACAAAACAAACCAAAAAAAATGCCAAACAAACAAACCACCCAACCAACCCTACCCATACTGCCCCCACCGAAAA
>VWZF01001128.1:327517-410541 GCA_013396755.1 Sclerurus mexicanus
ACCGCCCCATGATGTCACCCCGCCGAGCCGCCCCTCCCAGCCCGCGTCGGGAGCGGGGCCGGGCTGTGCGGAGCCCCGCGGGCGCAGCGGGCAGAGCAGTCCCCGCACACGCCGGGTCGGCAAGGGCGGCTGCTCCCGCAGCGGCCGCTGGCGGGGAAAAGACTGCGTGGAGAAAAGCCGTGTGGTTAGAGCGTTTCACGCCCCTTCCCCTCCTTTCTGCTTTTCCCGTGAAATAGCCTTAAAAATCAATTTGTTGCAACTATAGAAATCGTGCGTGGAATCCCTGGGCGAGAAGAGGCAAAGTGGTTATTTGCAGGTTTATTTCCCTTCACGTTAAAAACAGGAGTGGTCTCCTGGGTTCTCCCCTTTGCCCCAGGGAGCTGGGCAGAAATGGTATTTCTCAGCACGGAGAAGACTGGGGGGAGACACGACACGGGCGGGGAAACGGGAGGGGGCACAGGACAACATGCGTCTCACGATTCACATGTAATCTTTGAAAATAGGTCTAAGTTAGAACTGCTGTGATAGCTTGATAAGCTAACGTCCTGAGGCAGCATGCTCAGGTCGCGGTCCAGAGCAGGATTGTCAAAACACAGTGAAACATGTAGTGTAGGTCCAATTTCCAGGACTACAATACTTTGGCTATTTGCCTATCCTGATCAAAGCTTCATCACTAGAACAAGCCATTTCAGGCTGATTTAAACTATACCTCTGTGGTCTAAAGAGACAGAAAGAATAGAAAGAGGACATACAGACTTTTCGTTTTTACTGTGTTTAATTGACATGTCTATAAATTATGGAAGGCATTGGTCTGAGCTGCACCATGGAAGGAATGGTAGTACAAGCCTCAGACTGCTCCAAAGAGGTCCATTGTAAAGACTGAAGACTGTCAAATCTTGCTGTAAGGGCAAGTGCCTTCATCATGATTAAAACATTAAGCAGATACCTCTGTATTTTGGAGCTCACTCCAGCAGATTAAACTATTATTTCTCGTGTTTTTCTGGGTCATGGTGTATGACCTGATGATCAAAACGTGAGAGGTTCTCTAAAGTTATATCTGCTTGTTATGTATTTCTTCTTCTTTTCTGATAAATAATTAAAAGGAAATAAGCTGTTCAAAATTCTCCTCTCACCTTCTGGCACTAGTTTAAAATTTTTTTAATTCTCAACTATATGCAGGTACGTTTTCACTCATGTCTGCAATTTTTATCTTACCTTATTCATATTTTTTTCTTAGTGAGATTTCACCTATTCAGGTTTGTAATGGTAATTTTTATACTCTGAAAATAAAATTGAAAATGGAGCTCTAACAGCCTCAATCGTTGTTTTCCTTCAACATTTTGAGACACTGCAATGGCTACTCACCACATTAAAATACCCGCTTTTCTCCCTTCCAAAGGAAGCATTTGGGTGTCAAATTGTTTCCTATTATCTGCAGAATGATTTTTCATAAAATTGGATCAGTAAGACCACACATGCAGGAATGAGGATTCTTCTTCTACATAAGTCTTCCACCTACTTGGGTTCCTGAAACTTCAGGCAGAGGCAGTAGTATGAAACCTTTGCTCACTGCTCTGTGTAAATGAACTAATCACTAGGGTCTTAGTAAAGGCTACTGATCTCATGAGTCCAGTTCTGTTTCATTTCAGTAAGACACGGCAATGATTTCATTAAGTGGAACACAAAATTTAAAAGACGAAAGTACATCAGACTCACCCATGTGATTGATAGTAAGTGAATAATGAGGCTGCTACCAATATAAAGCAAGGGGCAGACTGACATTTAAACAGTAATGTTTAACTAGAAGGAAAAAAAAAAAAAAGATGTGTACTACAGAGAAGATGCATACTAGGCAATTAATTCAGAGAAGTTAATATAAAAAGATGAGCTCAGTTTGCCATCACAGAGCAATTTCTTCACAGTGAATTCTTCAGGAGAGTAGAGCATAGTCTGTCAGTGGGAAAGGTGTGTTAAAATTGCTGCTACTCTATCAGTTAACGCTGGTGAAAATACTGGTTTAGAGGGAGCTGCAGCTTGCTCTAGCATATTTTTTAGATCCTTTCATACCTTGAGCATATTAACAGCTCTGTAGCTTCAGCTGCTGTGATTCCATATGACGAAGACAACCAAGAATCACACACCAGAGCAATTTATGACCAAACGTGTGTCTGCATTCTTTGCTTACCATACCTGGAATTTTTTCTTTGGAAATACTCAATATTCAGTATATCTGTGGCCACAATATTTAGATTTCTAAAGAGATATGAAAGTTGAGGAAGAGTTTGTGCCAAAGAAGGTCCTCAAAGCAGTTTTATAAATTCAGAACAATAGGCTTTAAATACAAAAATAAACATTTCTGAGTTAATCCTTTCAAGTTCAGAAATTAATATTGTTTTTGCAAACCTTTTCTAAACTTATGAGGTCTATGTCAAGAAAGAAGGGAAGGGAAGGGAAGGGAAGGGAAGGGAAGGGAANAGAAAAGAAAAGAAAAGAAAAGAAAAGAAAAGAAAAGAAAAGAAAAGAAAAGAAAAGAAAAGAAAAGAAAAGAAAAGAAAAGAAAAGAAAAGAAAAGAAAAGAAAAGAAAAGAAAAGAAAAGAAAAGAAAAGAAAAGAAAAGAAAAGAAAAGAAAAGAAAAGAAAAGAAAAGAAAAGAAAAGAAAAGAAAAGAAAAGAAAAGAAAAGAAAAGAAAAGAAAAGAAAAGAAAAGAAAAGAAAAGAAAAGAAAAGAAAAGAAAAGAAAAGGAGAGAAAAGAAAAGAAGAGAAAAGGAGAGAAAAGGAGAGAAAAGGAGAGAAAAGAAAAGGAGAGAAAAGAAAAGGAGAGAAAAAAAGAGAAAAGAAAAGGAAATAGAACCCCCACATTTAACATGGAGGAGATGGCAAGAAAAAGATAAGAAAGAAAGAATCATGCTATGCACATTATTTAAGGCAAAGCATAAAATTAGATAGGGAATTAAAGTAGGAAAAGTTACGAAGAGTACTTAATTATAATTTTTGCAATGAAATTCAAATTCAAAGAAGAATATTACATTAGCTTTCCGAAAGATATTAATAAATTTGAGTCAGTTTCTGCAGGCATGTACCATGAAATAAAAGACTCTTCTATTAAAACGTAAGAAACTTCATGGTGTGAGCCACTGCCACACTCACAGTATGTGGTACCCTGCCAGTTCAAACTTCAGTAAGAAGTGCTGACCAAAAGTGACTCTTCCTTTCTTTCAGGTATTCCCAGGCCTCACAGTATTAGCATTAATCAATATATAACTGATGTGGTGAGCAACATCAGTTTACTTATCAGGCTGCCAACAAATCTGGATGTTTTAGAAAATAATAAGTACATTCCCTTCTCCAGCTGTCACCAATCATAAGTGCCCTCACGAGAGTAGCAGGAGCTCAAATCAGTCCAGGGGAGAGAAAATGGAGGGAAACCCTGCAGCAGAAACATGGTAATGCTAATTCAAGCCAGCTACAAAGCACATGAGAGTAAACCAGTTATCCCATAGGTAAAGATTTACAATGCTCTTGATTTCCATTTTTTTCAGTAAGTTGAAAATAGCTGCCTTGATAACCAAGCATACTTTACGGTAGAATGTCTCAAAATGGGCAGGACTAAGCTAGTGCTTTTTCATATTTAAGTCCTCACTGGACTTTGGATAAAATCTAGGTATGGTGAAACAATGCTAGAAATACAAATCCCCAAGACCAGATAAAAGGTGTTTGTTAAACCAAAACCCTCAAACCTAGAAGCCAGCTGCTTACTCCAGCTTTACTGGAGTTGCTTCCCTAACCTGCTGTTTGTTGTGCTGCTATGCTTCATATGTATGCTGTGCTTCATATGTATTCAGAAGAAGAAGGAGATAAGAGAGAAGACAGAAAGAGCCATTTCACATAACAAAGAATGATTGTACAGATACAATGGAGGAAGAACAGAAGCTGCCTTCCTTGTTCTTTTTCCTCCCCTGAGTAAAATACTCCACCAAGACAAAACAGATTTCATGCCATGTTTCCTGCTATACAGTCAGAAACAGAAAAGGATACTGCCCACTCCCTGAACTAACCATGCTAACAGGGAATGTCCAATTAATTAATATTATGGCATAACTCTTGTTTCTCACTTTGACCTTGAGTACTCATCGTTAATGAGCTAGTTTCACTTTGACAAATTATGCAAGTGATGTCCCCACATATGGGACCATCACCATAACACTATGCCTGCGAAGTTTTGATGGGTTTCTTCATAATGCTTCTTGGAATAAAGAGATCTCCACACAAAGTATTTTTAATACAAAGAATTAATTTATCATCTTTTCCATAAGTAACTCCTCCAAATTTAATGCCCAGTTATACCTTTTTTTTTCATTTCATCCTGACACTGTCTCCTTCCTTTTCCTTCTTCTTGAAAGTACATAAACCAGTGCTTATGTTGATGCATTGAATATAATGATACAATGAGGTCTTAGTAGTATCTGTCTTTATTAACTTTGTATAACCCATACATTTGTTTTTCCTCATTCCACAAATGTCTGCTGAGAGCCTAAGGGCCAAAATGGAAAAACATTGTTTTTTTGTAAAATAGAGCACTTCAAACTGAGGACTAGAAGATATCTGGCTGTAAAGAAATATTTGCCATGTGCTGCAATGCAAGATCTGTTCTGAAGAGGAGTGAATCATCTTTGTCATGCTAATATACAATCTGTACCATATGTAGATCTATAGGTGAAGGTATTAACCTGCTGAAGTATCCTTATTAGGAATTTGAGATCATTTCAATAAAAAGATATACAGATACAGTATGAGTATTAATGTACTACAGAAACACAGCACACATAAATCCACACATGCAAAGATTTTCTAACGTGCAAACTGTCTTGGTAATTTAGAATCATGAGTGTGAAATATTACCTCTCCTGCTATCTGCCCTCTTTTATCCTTGTAATACCACACCTACAAGCACTGCCCTTCAAGTTACCTCTCATATGATTTCAATTCAGACCTACATATCTTCATGTTCTACACATGATATATCATTACACTGCTTACCCAGTAACAAGTGTTTTAAATAGTTGCTACTCACAGTTAGGAATGCACAATACCTCCTCATCCCTCAGGCTGTTCCTGCTGCTGTTCCTCTGCTCTTGTACCAGAATTCACATTACAAGTATTATACCAAGGATTTTTTTTCTCTGAAGTTTTACTACCTGATTGGGAATATAGTGGTGTTTCAGTAGCCAATATGCTTGCTCAAGATGACAAATTCTATGAAAACACTGAACATTAAGACCAAAAGGCATAAAAAGCTGTCTACTACCAAAAAGTAGTAATAAAATTAAAATAAGAGACTGAGATGAACAGTGCTATGAGGTAAAAACTAGAGACCGCTTTGGCATTTGCACTGTTTTCCATCTTGTGAACTTTTACTTCATGATATGTATAGTTCCTAATGTGTATTTCCTTCACAAAGAAAATCCTAATTCAAGCATTGAATAAAAATGAACAGATTTTACAGAACTGAAAAAACAATGAGTTATGACAATCCAGGATGAATGTTCTGCTGCCAAGTAACTTTCACAATCTATTAAATGAGGTAAGTTAAGTATTACAAAAGCTACTAGTAAGTCTTTTCATATCTTGGTTTCTTGGTAAGGTAGATCTCAAGTATGCTGTACTGATTTTTGCCAGTAGGTGTGTTTGTCGTATACATAATATTTAGCAGCGCAAGAGGAAGAGTTAACCATGATTCAGAAAAGTGGCCTTAATGAATGCAATGGATTGAAGTGTATTGTATATATACAATATACAGTTCATTATTTTCTGTATATATTTGAAATATCAAGATTTCTGAACACAAAGATAAAAATAAGTATCTGGTCTATAGCTCCTTCAGTTACAAACTGAACTTCTATACAGATATCAATATGGGATTTAGAGGCTACAAAACAGACATGGACATACTCATAAAGAGTTAGTTTCAATAATGAAATTATAACTAAGTTTTATACAAGTTTTCATTCTTGTAAAAGATTGCTGTGTTTCACCCCCACCACCCCCCCAGAAAAGGGCCAATAGATCTACCCAGGAAGATTTCTGGATCCACAATATTGTCTTTGTCATGGTGTTCCCTTCTTCTCAAATGGCAATATGTAGCCAAAAGAAAGATAAAAAATCTGGTAGAACTTCACTTAGATTGTAATACTGCTTGGTTCTCCTTGAGCCTGAAACTTCAGTCCCTGTAACAGGGACACCAATTCATCTAAAAAGATAAGGAGATCCACATTTATGTTGGCATTTTAACCTGCTGTGCTCTGCATTGCAAGCACAGTATGTGTGATACCTATGGAGTTTTTATCTCCTCTCAGTTTAATACAGTCATGGCATGCTCTGATTAATCCCTATGCTTCTCATAAGTGATGGTTCAGGTATTGGTGATAATAATCTGAATTAATTCCATGTGCTCTAAGCATTGCTTAGGGCACAAAGAAAGTTCTTTTTCTCCTATTTTATATTATGCTTCGAGCTCTTTCCAAGCTTTATATGGTTTCCCCATTGTAGATGGAGTCATGTATTTCACTCATGAGAGAGAAGCAACAATATGCTTTACTGATATAAAACAAAGAGTTAACAAAGATCAATGTGAGAGTGGTTTAACAAGACTCATTTGTAAAGTAAGCTTGATTACTTACTGCATAGAGGATAAGGTCAGACAAGACCATCCCTTTGAGTCATGAGGTTCAGAAAGAACCCTCTTGAGTTCTAAACTCCTTCTTAGGAAGGAATGTGGGTGCAGATGGATCCACTGCTAGTCTCTGACCTGGTCAGGGGTTTATGTCTAAAGGACTATACATGCACAATCAATCCTTTATATCACTTAGTCAAGATTTCAAAGTTTATCATGCTATTAATCACTTACCAAGTATCTGTTACAGCAAGGAATCTCTCAACCTCAAGGAGTAACTTGAGAGGCATCCCTGCTCCAGGGGACTTTCTCTGGAGCAACCTAGTGCTGTGCCAGAGAGCTCAGTTGGCCCTGGGCTGTCCAGTATTTATGGAGTAAGATGATATCACCTGAAATCATATCTGCATAGCAGCAAGATGTCTGGGTCACTCTTCCAAACAGCCCTTGGCCACCATGTTGCCATCCAGACATGAAGGAGGAGGATGCCTCCTCTAAGGAGGCACTGCCCCATGGCCCAAGTATCAAAGATGTGTTCCATTCACATATTCTCTAGATGCTTAGCTGTAGCACAACACATTCTTCATATTAAAGCAGAGCAAGCATTTTCAGTCACCATAAAAGGTGCAATTTACAACCACATCTTACTCAAAAATTCAACAGTGGCTCATTTTTTTTTTGTTGAAACAATAACTTACAAGACCTTCATAACTCTTTATAGGCTGGCATTATGCTGGAGATGTTAAATGCTTGCATGCCCAAATTTTCTATGCAAAAGCCATATCTACCTTGTTCTTTCAAGCACTGACATTATCAGGATTAAGTCTCTGGAGACTCCAGTTTCCCATTCATTTAGATGTGGAAGACTAATTCCACTGTATAATTCTGGCTACTGAACTTTATTTGAATTGGAATTATTGTCCTGTGTACAGATGGTCTACACACCTCTGCAGAAGTTCACTTGTTGAAGTTGGTTTCTAGTTTTGACATTTGTACTTGAGCTGAAGATGCATGAATATCCCATAAAATAGATATCTTTATTATGCTGGCAGTGGGCCATTCTTATTTAAACTATTGTATGCTGCTACTGCATTCACAGTTTTTGATATTTTTCGTTCTCCTGACTTCTAGATCTACATGAACCAATTTGTCTCTTCTACTACATTTCATTATGATGAAATAATTTCATTATGATACTTAATTTGGAATTGCTGGATTCTCATTAGATTTGTTTTCCTTAATTAAAAGGGGTCTTTCTGGCAACAGAAACTCCTTCAGTCTTTCTTGTATATGTCTTGCTGATGAGATAACTTAAGTAACGTGTTCCTTTATACCTTGTTCTCATTTCATTTTAAGAAAGAGTAATAATTGACGCCTAATAACTATCACCCAGAATTCTTAGATCTAACTTGCTCCCAACTCCAGAATTGACAGATATAACAGGAATCACCTTACTGCAATCATTTAGATATATTTAGTAAGATATTGCGTTAACCAGCAATGGCTCTGAATACACAACAACTGTTAACAGAAATTAAATTTGAGGTAATTTATAATTCTGGGAGTATGTGTGTACCCATGCTTCTCTCTGGTGACCAGTGATAGAACCTGAAGGAACAGCATAAAGCTGTCAAGAGACATTTAGGTAGCATATTAGGAAAAGATTCTTCACCCAGAGAGTAGTTGAGCATTAAAACAGGCTCCCCAGGAAAGTGGTCACAGCACCAAGCCTTCCAGACTTGAAGAAGTGTTTGGATAATGCTCTCAGGTACATGGTATGATTCTTAGGATTGTCCTGGGCCAGCAGATGGATTTGATGATCTTTGTGAGTCCCTTCCAACTAGGATATTCTATGAATGTGACTCTTGGAAACTCAAATCATCAATTTATTCCAAATTGAGTAAAGATAATTGAGGTTCAGTTCTTAATTAAAAATGTATGGCATCCATCTTTACCTGCAGTTGACAATTTAATCAAGCCTGACAACACAATGCTATGTAAAAAACAAATCCCTGCTGAAGTTTGCAGGATACAGAAAAGAAGGGAGATGTCAGTCAATAGCTCATTTAAGCATGCTCAGATGTGTATTTTCATTTAGGGCTGCCTGAAGAGAGCATTAACGTGTAAAGATCAGTTTTCTTCCCACACTTGACATGACAAAATTCATCCACTGTTTAGGCAGTGGGAGACAATAAACTACAAAACTACAAAACTACAAAACTTTCAAACTACAAAAAGACTTATACAAAAATCTATAATACCAATTTATCTGAAGAGTCAACCTGACACACATTCATTGCTTTGATTGCAGTAATATCACTCAAACAAGTAACTCTATGAAACTACATATGCTCATGCTAAAGAACAAATGTTATAATAGCACCCCATAAATCAAAGAAAAAGCCCTAAGTTAGTCAAGTTTTTCATTAAGACAAATGAAATGCATGTCTATTTTTCACAGAATAAACTAACAGAGGAGTTATTTCACAAAGTCTAAATACAGCATCAGATATCCACATTCATATATCTTGCTTTGCTTATATGGATAAGCATGTACTAACATACATTACCCAGTTAAAACCAGGCTAGCTTTTCAACCAATATTGCTGTAGCTGTCACTTCTAACACTCTTAACGTCTCCATAATTGCTATTGCTATAAAATGCCTTGAGTTTTCAGGAATAAGTTAGTAACGGTTTGTTGCCATTTGAATTAGTTACACAGATCCCTGATCTTTTGCAGCTGTCCTGCTCCCTATAGTCCTGAAAACAAATCTAAAGAAATCTTTGTTTCACTAAGTCCCTAAAAGATCTAGCATCTTATTAAGATTTAGGTGGTCTGACCAAAAAAAACCAAAAAGTATTATCCCTTCCTCGTTTCAGGTGCCATGGAAAGGGACCTAGGGATCCCAGTTGATGGCAAGTTGAATATGAGTCAGCAGCACCCTGGAAGCCAGGAGGGCCAACCATATCCTGGGGGGCATCAGGCAAAGCATCGCCAGCCAGTTGAGGGAAGAGATTGTCCTGCCCTGCTCTGCACTGGGGTGGCCTCACCTTGGATATTGTGTGCAGTTTTGGGCACCGCAATATAAGAAAGACACTAAGCTATTAGAGAGTGTCCAAAGGAGGGCAAGAAAAATAGTGAAGGGCTTTGAGGGTAAGCCATAGGAGAAATGGCTGGAGTCACTTGGTGTGTTCAGCCTGGTGAACAGGAGACTGAGGGGACACCTCATTGGAGTCTGCAACTTTCTCATGAGGGGAAGGGGAGGGGCAAGCACTGATCTCTCCTCTCTGGTGACCAGTGAAAGAACACGAGGGAACAGCCAGGAGTTGTGTCAGAGTAGGTTTAGGTTGGATATTAGAAAAAGGTTCTTCACCCAGATGGTGGTTGGGCACTGGAACAGGCTCACCAGGGAAGTGGTCACAGCACCAAGCCTGGCAGAGTTCAAGAAGTGTTTAGACAGTGCTCTCAGTACATGGTGTGACTCTTGGGGTTGGTCCTGTGCAAGGCTAAGAGTTGGACTTGATGATCCTTGTGGGTCCCTTCCAAATTGGCATATTCTGTGAAATATCACATAATGAGAATTCAGATTTTAGAAAAGATGCCATCTGAGTGTTCTGTCTCACCCACAGTCAGCCACTACAAGCTCATATTATTTCAGTACGCAATGACAGTCCAAAGAAGAAATCAAAACCCTCAGAAAAAACTACTGCTCAGTAGTTTTGCTTTGAAGACTTACACAACTCGTAACAAACAAACAAAAAAATTTGTTTTGAATTAGAACACATTAATTCTTTGACCGTTTTCTCTTGACATGTCCACATGCAAATAGAAAATCTCAGTAGCAGAGAAAGGTTATTCAATGGCAGACGGTATTTTGGCAGTAGTGAAATTCCTTAGGGTTTGAGGAGTAAGCAAAAATTTGTCGTTAGAAAGGGTGAACAGACCCATTTTGGGGACCTCTTTCAAAGGTGCTTTTTGTCTCTGTAGATGAATGATTGGAGGCTGTCATGGTTCTGGACACAGGATGCAATTCTCAAACAGAATGAAATCAAGATTATGTGGGCATCATCTCCAGTTCTTCCATTTTGCTCTACCATACCTGAATTTTTTTGAAGATCACTGGGAGGATGTTGAATTTGTCAGATACTTGAATTATGCTCAAGTCTTTGAAAGCTAGAGCAACTATCCGCAAATAAATGTTTCAGAGTCCAATTTTGTGGCTTCTTTACTAAGCCATTTTTACTGTGATTGTGGAAATGTTGTTGATATTCTTAGGAATATCATTTCAGTTAATAATTCATCCAGAGAACAAAAAAAAAATTATTCTCACTTTGTACAGTGTTCATTTTCCTCTTTATTCCAATCATTAGAAATTAGTAAAGAATCTATGTTATTGCTTTTAGGGAAACATTTTCTTCAACCTTTCTTTTCTTCTCCAACCCAAAAACTTGTTGGATATACCGAGACCTTTTAATTTATTTACTCAGCATGGGAACATTCCTCAGAGGGGGACCTGCTCCACAATCCAGGTCCCAAAGAATCGTTGAGATTAATGATATGGCAGGTATTGTGCACAGCAGGCTGCAGAAGGGGTGATGTAACAGCAGAGCTATTACCCATTTTACGGAATTGCAGGAAAGAGCCCTAACTTTTACATTTTCTAGGAATTAGGGCTCAGACAGAAAGACATGATTTTAATGGGATCCAAAGTTATACTCAGCTTTAAGTTTTACAGGTTTTCTTAATGAACTATTGATAACTCAAAAAGTCATTAAAAGATAGATTTTAGGGAATAACAGCAACCACAATCAACTCAAAAGATGCAGATATATAACCTATGCTTCTTGGAACCAGAACTGTTTTTTCTTAACTTGACTTAAAAGGAACTAGGATTCATGTGTTTCAACTAAAAGAGGTATCACTGCATCCAAACTGTGTCGGTTGGGTTTTTGTTTGATTTTTGGGTTTGTTTGTTTGGGTTTTTTTAAGGTGACAGTATATAGGATCTAGTTCATCCATCATGGTCCTAGGTCGCTCACTACAAGGTTAAAACTTTAAGAAAAGTTCTGCATAAAATGTTTACAGTCCTTGCATTTTTGTGTTTACGATTTCAGTGGGGTGTGTTTACACATAATTACCCCTGAGCATGCAAAACAAAGCCCTATGCCCAACAGAAATTTAATGTAGAAGACATGCCAAGCCATCGCCCATGTGTGTAGGGCAAATTCCCAATCTTCTTTCCTGCAAATGTATTACTGATGAACAGATATATAGTTGCTCTCTGTCACTAAGTTATCTCCATGTAGATAATGCAGACCACCCTTACCAAGGAAATCTAAGTATCTTATTTGATTAGGAAATCAAATTAATTATAGTTTCCTGAAGCATACACTACAAAGCAAAACTACATCTTGGAGAATTAAAAAGGAAGTAATGAAAGTATATAGAGAAAACAACAGATATCACCAAGAGCATTATGACAAAAAGTGTAAAGAGCTAATGATGGAAGGAGTAATAAAGTCAATTTTGCTCTAGAAAAAGGGTGTGTAGAAACAATCCTGAAAGTGTTACACTCGTGGCATGAATTAAAGCATTTTTCTTTCTCTGGGCTAGTAGACCTTTCAAAGCTTGTTTTTTATTACATACCACATGCTGTTTTGGATATTTTGTAGCCAGTTTTCTTCCTATCCACTTGCTTCATACATATTGGGGGAAAAAAAACCCATTAATTATTTAATTGCTTGTTGATTTTGTCAGAGTACAACAGTACTAGTTTGCATGGCAACTGATATGCACAGATAATGATTTTCAGAAACTGTCTCATGTTCTCAGAAATATTTCCTTTGTTTTGATATGGCGGAACTCAGTTGTCTAACAGACCCCCTAATTAATGTAACAAGCACTTTGTAAAGAGTGGGAAGCTTCTACAGTAATTAAAAAAAACCTGTGGTAACTATGTGGGAACTTTTCAGATAAACCAAAGTCCAATGTTAAAGCATTTTCTCAAATCTATATTTACCTTGGGTAATATTTAATACCACAGTAGTCCTTTGGGAAAAAAAAAAACTCTCAACAAAATCCAAATAATGCATACAGATAAAAAAGAAAACAAGAATTACATATTCACTAGTATATCTTTAGTCAATCTTGTTTGCTTTCTATCAAGATGCAAAAGTAAAACTGTGCTACATGTCCAGTAAATGTTGATAAGGCTGATAAGAATACATTTCCATGTTTAACAACATGTAGTATGTAATAGCCCAAGAAGATGAGAGCTTCTTGTTTGGATAATGAACAGAAGGAGAACTTCAGTTGCACAGATGAAACATGCATGTTTTTTTTTCTGTATGTTCACATGCACTAAATAAGTTACTCAGGACACAGTTCAGATCTGTCTTTAAAAAACACTTGAGGGGCTCCAGCATGAGTACTCTGGTTTAAGTCCAAATAGGACTAGGATGGCTGTTGTGCAGCCTGGGCAGAACATAGCCTCTTCACAAGAAATTCCTGCATCTCTTGGCAGCAGATGGAGTTTTATTGTTCATTTTAAACTGACCTATAATAAAACTAAATCTTGGATGCAAAACTTAAAACCAAAACCCAACAGATCTGCAATACAGTTAAAGAACAATTTAAACAACTGAGATTTAGAAGTAAAACAAGTGCTCATACAAGTTATCTGAATACCAAAATGCTATAATCCACACAGTCCTGATGCCAGGCCCAAGCATATATTTTATCCACATGTCTGATATATAAAGCAACTCTAGAAGCAGAAGTCACACTCTGGGATTTCATTCTCCCTTAAAAGGAACCTATACAACTGTTGTATTTCAAAGCCAGTGCTAGGAAATGTTTCAGCCCCTAGTTACCTCTGACTCCATTGAAAAGCAAGTTTGAATCCCTGTACCTGGAGGTAAGGCTCAAAGTTCAGGCCCTCCTTTCCACTTAAACAAATTCCCCACTAATATCATTTGTGTTGAAAAGGATGACCTATATCAATACTCAGGTAAGAGGGTCACTTACGATCGTGATCTTTGTTGGAGGTAAGACAAACTGGTTTTAGGCGGGTTGGTATTCTTGTTAGCCTACAACCTTAGAGGCAAAAAAAAGAAAAAAGAAAAAGGCAATCCTTTACAGAGTCAAAGTGGCATGAGAAGGAGAGAAGAGTTCTGATTTACAGTTTCAGACTTTGTTCCTTACTTTTGTCTTTGTTCTTTATGCTCAACTTTGCTACTAGCACACTCACACTCCTTTATTCTATGAGAAGGAAAGGAAAAAATATTAACATGGTAAGGAAAAAATATTAACATCAGAAGTGCCAGTTAACTTCACATGTTTCATTTGAAAAAGGTATAGCTGATCTCTTAGCATTCAAGCAATATACAGCTCTTCATATTCAGCTCTCACTGGTATGCTCCCTTGCAGGCCTAATAGAAACTCTCTCTTGCACCCTCATGGAACACAATATCAGAAAAATTACTTCTCATTAATATACATCTAAAAACAAGAGGTGTTTGTTCACTTATAATACCCTTTTAGTTTAAAAAATTCAGGTATGATAGTACAGCATCTACCACAAAACTTGAGGGCACAGTTCTCTTTTTTCTCATTAGAAAGAAGTTATAACTCTTAGTAAAACTCTTACTAAATTGACTGCATTTTGACCCATGAGATTTATTGAGATTTACTCTTCCTATTGTCTCCCCACCTTCTGCTGGGGTGGGGGGAGTGAGCAGTTCAGGTGCTCAGCTGCTGGCTGTGGTCAAATCATAGCATTGTTCACTGTATTTGCAGCAGGAAATGGCCATTTTGATGTCAAAACTCCTGAGCAAATTCCCAAGACTGCTCAGAAAGAAAGCAAGAGAAAAACAAATTTCTATGTTTGCTCTGTGTATTGCCTATGGATAAGGATGTAATAGTGTGGAGAAAAAAGCCCTTATCTCCCTCCAACTAATTTATATTTAAATAAAACTATTTTAAGATATATGATATATAGCCATCCCCCTGAAATTACTAATTGCTCAGATAAATTAATTCTTTCATGAATAAAGTGATAAAGTGATAAGTTTTCACTGTTTATTGCCATCTACTTCCAGATCAGTTTGAACACTAGCTTCAAAGCAAATAAATTATTTTCATTAGAACA
This sequence comes from Sclerurus mexicanus, assembly GCA_013396755.1. NCBI lineage: Eukaryota > Metazoa > Chordata > Aves > Passeriformes > Furnariidae > Sclerurus > Sclerurus mexicanus. The sequence goes on from VWZF01001128.1 coordinate 342,337, forward strand.
TCTTCCCTTTAATGTACTATAAATTCAATTAATAATAGAGAATATTTTCCGTATTTCATCACTGAAAATCTTTTTTTCCTTTGTCTAAAACTGGGGGATGGAAAACAGTTGTTTTTAAAAAATACAAGTACAGATCAAAACCTGATTCAAATCAAATTGAATTTTTTTCTTCTTTTTTTTTGGAAAGTTAATCTTAGCTATCTTATTGTTGGTGCCAATTTCTTTCTTTACTTTCCAATTAAATTGTTATTAACTTACAATGTTATTATCCACTTGCACCACCTACATTTTGTCAAAACCAGCACTGAGATGCCACAATATAACACCATAAGCACTAATATTAAACAGAAACACCAGTTGTTTAACAAACACTTCATTACAAAATTATCAGGAGTATTTTCAGGCTGTGAAGTGTCTGAGATGATTGAATCTCTTTCCTAAATCTTAAACTCATTTAATTTCTGGTTACACAACCCATTATTTGTCAACCAGATTCCTTAATTTACAAAAATCCTTTTGGATCCTGTCCTATCCAGACACTCAATTGTTACTTTATTTATTTTTTGGTGGTTTTTTTTGGTTTTTGACAAACTGGGACGAGCAAAGTCCTGAGACTAGGCATAATCAGCTTTCCTAATGCTTTGCATTTCATATTTTGTATCAAAATCTCTGAGTAACTGAAGCTGTAAAACTTGAAGAAAGGAGGTTTAGGCGATGAGAAATGCCAGCCGCCGCACTGTACAGGATGCAAAGTGCTTTGGGTAGCCCAGTAGTCCCTCTGTTACAATAAACCCACTAAAATTCAGCCAGGGGAACTGTTGCTTTAAGGGTATTAATATTTGGCAGAAAATAAACCCCCTTGTGTTCACAGAATCAATTAGGTTGGACAAGACCTCTGAGATCATCAAGTTCAACCGATGACCACCACGTCAACTAAAACCACCAGCATTCCAGCTGGTCCTCAGAAATCAGAGGGGCTGGCTGCGCCTGAGCTAAATTTCTGATTATAGCCAATTCAGCATTATTAGCCTCCCCACCAATGGGATGGGGAGAGACAGAGAAAAGTAAGAAAGCCTGCATGTTGAATAGGTAAAGCAAAAGCCATGTATGCCAACAAAACAAGGAATTCATTCACCACTTCCCATTGGCAGGCAGGTGTTCAGCCATCCCCAGGAAAGCAGGGCTCCATCACATATAATGGTTACTGGAGAAGAGAAACACCATCACTCCGAACGTCTTTCTCTTCTTCCCCCCTCTTTATATATTTATATATTTTTCAAGTGGAACATATATTGTCCATTAAACTGCCTCGTAAATGATTGATGCTGAAAAGTAACACCATCACAGCAAATACATCTTTTCAAAAGGAACTGGCATGTATTTCCATGTGAACAATATTATTGCTTTAAAATATTTGCACTTTTGTTTGTTTGAAGCCTTTTTGACACATTATTCATTGGAAACATAATAAAATCAACACAAACAAACTACTTGATGCTTTCAGTGTATTTGCACAAAGAGATGACACCACAGAGAACAACTTCAGTGAGTACATTTGTGAATTAAAATTCGCATAACTCATGGCCACATTTTGAAAAATATGATTCCCCCTTTTGCAGCTTTAAAAAGAAAACAGATAAAAGCATGGAAATTGATAAAGACTGTATTGATTCAAATACAGAGGTTTTTTCACTTGTCTATATAATTACCATACTATGGTTGTTTTCTGGGAAGTGATTTAAAATTGCTTATGTAAAAGGAGCACTGCCACCTCCTAAAGATATGAATTAAATCTTATCAATAAAGAAAATGTCATATATGCTCAAAGGACCATGATTCATTGCCTGTAAAGAAAAACTTCCTCCTTACACTCCACTTTTACTTCCACTGGGTCTTCATATTGCAGAACATAGTAGGTGCAAAAGCTAATCAATTTCCTTTGCATCACAGGATTTTGCAGGGCCTCTCTTCTGAGCAACTCTTGCTTAGTGTTCTTTTAGTCCATTATTTGTAATGCAAATACTTGCTACTTAAGAGTAGTGGGAAACTGTATAAAATCTCCCAACATGTGAGAAATTAGCAAGTGTCATGTTGCTATTCTGTATGCAGCACATAGTCAAATTTACATTCCTATTATTTTACTTCAATATAAAAAGAAGCATACTCATAATCTTTGAAAATAAGAAAATAAAACATTTAAAGAGAAAAACAGAGGCATCCTGAACTTGCTATGAACTACGTTTTACATTAGATCATTTTCTGAAGACAAAAGGTAGGGCAAATCTGTGTGATTTATTCAACATAGATGCCGATTCTATAAGTGAAATGTACGTGAGAAAAAGTAGCTTTGTAGGAGCCTAGTCTTCAATGATGTTGAATGTAAATGCCTTTAATCATTACAGATTTGGCAATTTTTGTTTATAAGGCTATATAATGGTCTGCATATCACACTATAAATGTCATTTGCCAAAGAGGACTGTATACTTACGGGAAGAAAAGAGAGTATCTATGAAAATCAGGAAGACAGCTCAGAGAATGACAATACAACCAGGAATGTTCCAACTTAATCGCAAAAAGCAGGCTGAATTTTTGAAAAGTAGCATTAGCATTGTGTTGGCATGGGAAGTAGCCTGAAGAGTTAGTTATCCCTCACACAGAGTATATTTTTTTTTCTAAGATAGTACTATATTAATGATAAACACAGAAGAATTGGGAGTTGAGGCAAAAACAAGGGCTAAAAATCTGTGGTAAAAAGGGGAGAATGGCTGACAAGGCAAAGAAAATCTTCAGCCTGGTCTGAAGCCAATGCACACAGAGAATTGAAGAGTTTGATACTTAGACTTAAATTTTGCCTGCGGTTTGAGCTGTCCTGGCATCATAAGCACAACCTCAAGTGCTCAGTTGTTACAAGGCTCCAGAGCATCAATCTCACTATAGGAAGCTTAGTAATAAGGGCAGTATCTTGAGGTTTGAGTAGTAAAGCAGTATAAAACAACTAATTATGACACCAGTTTCAAGTTTGGTGTATAGTAACTTTGCATGATGCTGATGGTGATATTTAAACAGTATGTAGCTGGAACTAGTCCCATAATACAGAGTGGAAAGTACCTTGTTTTATAGAACATCTTCCACAGCTGTGATAGTCTGTTAAAGCACTCTATTAAATGATCATTTGTTATTTGACAAGCATAGGTAAGTAAGCAACTGCATTCTATACTCAATAGTAGGCCATGCATAGGACTGCCAAATATGACCCATCTCACTGAGAAGGTAAATATTTGCCAGAATTACAGCTAAGTGTCAGTTGCTCAATATAAAACAGCAAAATAAGTAAGAAAACTTCCCGCCAAAGAGAAACTAACTATTGTCTTTTCTCTTGAAGCAAAAACCTGGGGGTATGTATCTGTGTTTGTTTAAAGACAATTTAAATGGTACCTTTGGTTTTAATCTTACAGGTGCTTTCAACAAAATTAAAAGATCTGGTGGCTAGAAAGTTGAATTCAACCAGAGAAAGGACATCAGGATGATGAAAGCTTGGTTTGTCTAGCTTACTGAGACAAGTGCTAAGAACTACACAAACTATCCTGAAGGGTATCATGGAAAAGGAAGCAAGTTGTATCAAACTTTCATCTCCCTGTGTTTTAAATGACACCAAGACTATCAAACAAAATGTATGCTTATTGAACTGAAAATCAAGTAGGCTACACACTGGAAAAAGAAGAGCTATTCAAATTGACAGCTGGATAAGGAGCACATATGAATTGTTCATGTTTCAAACTAAAAGTTAAGAGAAGAAATTAAGTTTCTGCCTCATAAGAGTAGCAGAAGCACAAGCAAATGAAACTTCATAGAATCAGCCAGGTTGCAAAAGACCTCTGAGATCATCAAGTCCAATTTCTTCCTAACATCTAACCTAAACCTCCCCTGGCAGAGCTTAAGATCATGCCCTCTGGTTTTACTGATAGTTGCCTGGAAGAAGAGACCAACCCCCACCTGGATACAACCTCCTTTCAGGTAGTTGTAGAGAGTAAGGAGGTCTCCCCCTGAGCCTCCACTCTTCCAGGCTAAACAACCCCACCTCCCTCCGTCTCTCTTCACAGGACTTGTGTTCAAGTCCCTTCACCAGCATCGTTGCCCTTCTCTGGACCTGCTCCAGCACGTTGTTATCTTTCCTGAACTGAAAGGCCCAGAACAGGACACAGTACTGAAGGTGTGGCCTCACCAGTGCTGAGTACGGCCCAGAAAGGTTGTGGAGTCTCCGTCACAGGGAATTATTCAAGAACCATCTGGCCAGAATTCTGTGCAATGTGCTCCAGGATGACCCTGATGAGCAGGGAGGTTGGACCAGGTGACCAACTGTGGTCCCTTCCAATTCAGAAAAGGATTGTTCCAAAGCTATCAGGGTATGATTGATTATTCCTGTGCTCATCTCCCACCTTGTCCAAGCAGCAGGAGCTCCTGGTGCTGTCAGTACTGCTCCTGCCTTAGCCGTGCAAGAGCTCCCACTCTGATCAAGTGATGTTTCACCACTGAGCTCTCAGGCAAAGGTCAAGGCCTGACAACAGTTGTTGAAACCACAGAGCAGGCCAGAGGCAGAGGGGGAAAGGTGAGAGAATCATGCACCCCACAGTACCTTACTGAAGAGTCATTCATTGCCTTTCTAATGTGTGCATAGTGCTCACAGACAATCTTTTTCTCAAATGTGAATTTTTTCTCAAATGTGAATGTTTTCTCAGTAAATTGTAATATGTTTGTCTTTGATAGTTTCATATCAACTTCTCAATTGCATGAATGCCCATTATATTTAAGGCCATAACCTGCACATGTAGAATACCAGACAGCCACAGTTTTCTGCACCTTTCAGCTCAGAAGAGAATGTACTATTGGAAAAGAAAAAAAAAAAGATACAAGCTTGTAAAGGTAAAAGGGTTTTTCATTCATTACTCCACAGAGAATAATGATTTTTTTATTTTTTTTTACAAGTAAGCATGAGCCTGAAAGATGGTCTTAAAACTAATGAAGCACTTATATAACTCCTATAAGAGTTCCCAATACTTCTTCATTGACTACTACAGTATATAAAAACCTAATAAACCACAAAACAAGGATGGAGAAATTCAGTCTACTCAGACTTGCTTCTGAACTCTGGAATATTACAGGAGCTGTTCATAGTCATTATGGAGAACACAATAGGTGGAAAATAGCATGATTATAAGATTATTACACTCCAGTTTCATTTACTGTTTCTAGATTCACCAAAAACTTTTTTGTATGTTTCATTTTCAGATGTTTTCCTGTATTACATATTGTAATTAATGTATTCGTATCTTAGTACAAAAATTAATTATGACTATAAGTGCATCATTGTGTAAGTAGGTATTAATATCTATAGATGTATTAATATATTTTCATCGAATAATATAATAAATTTTATTATATTTGATAATAATATTATAATTTGATTGTTATAATTCTGGGATTTCTCTTACACAATATCTGGATTGCTGATGCTACAGGCACTTAGCTTATTTTTACTTACTATATAAAATGCTGATATCATCATGCCATCTTGTCCTTAACACTCAATTTGATGGATTTTTTTTAATGTTATAGACATCTTGTATGCTATCAAATATTTGTACTGAGGCAAATAATTTTTTATTTCACTACAGGTCAGAATGTTGGACTGCAAGGTATTAGTTTTGCTAAATGCAAAGCTCTGTACCTCAGCTACTGTAGAGATTACTTTTCCAACACTGTAGCTCTCTACCCAACATTTTGAAGGAGTGTGGTATGGGAGATATGAACGTTAAAATAGTCTTTCAAGTTTGTTCCTTGGCTGCTTCTATCCAGCCAGCCAATTCCACCACACTGTGTGTCAGTGTGGTAACTCAGTCTCTGAACATAAGGGAGAGTCTGGGTTGGCACTTTGTACCAAAGAGCTCCATGTAAAATACAGTTTTATGTAAACCCATAGGAGTTCCTACAGATTAAAATCATGTGCGAGTGAGCAAGACTAATGATGCTAAAACCTGTGGCTGTCAGTCTTAGAACAATCTATAGTCACCAGGTCTGTGCTGACTGTGCCTGTACTAAGTGGACAATAACTAGACAGAGAAAACAGTAACTGAGAATATGAAAGAAATACAAGAATAACATGGTAACAAAGGTAAAAATAGTTGGGAGGAAGCAGGTGCTTCACTGCTCCAAATCAGTATTTTCTCACAGAGTCACATTGCCTAACACTGCACAGCAATGTCAAATGGCCTATCCACAAACACTGAGTTTTTATCATGAGCCCCTGAAATAATGCTTATTTCAGCAATTATTACATAGCACTCCCAAAAAACATCAAACACACCAGAGTGGCATGAACAAGAGATGCATCAAGCCTGCTGAAGAAAACAATCAGTGATTTACACCCTGAAGTGAGAAAATCTTTACTAAATTAGAGAGAGAGAGACAACTGACCTTCAGGATCCAACCCATAGCAACTTGCCAGTGACATGTTCTGCTTCACTGATCCAGCAACTGTGTTTTAAGCATTGACTGTAGCATATACTATTGAGAAGTGTTATGCTTGCTATATCTGTGCAATAAATATTTACTTGTCATTGTATTTACTATCATAGATAAAAATACAAGAGCTAAAGCATCTTTGCTTTTGTTTTCCATGCTGGGCTTCAGTTCCACAGAACAATGACTGTCATTGAATCAGTGCAGATCGTTTGGTACCTAAACTATTTGTACACACACAGAAATATGAATTTGCAGCCTTAACACTAATTTGTAGCTAATCTGAATCACATAGGTGTCTGTATAACACAGATAGTGACAAGAGGAAAGGTTTAAAGACCAACAGAAACATGATTGAGCTCTCCAGCTATGACTTTCACTGAGTACCACGTAGGTTTTCAAGTGAAACTACAACTTGTCCTCTCTTCCATAAAAAGTCACTTTATATTTTTATATGACATCCATGTGGTGATTAGCACATCTTCAGTTATACTGCTTAACCTAATTTTTAGCAATTGATTAAAGTTTTCTAGACACAGAATGAGGTTGCAATGTTTCCCATATTCAAAACATATATCTTTTGCAGAGACTGAAATGACTCAGATCCTCCTGTTAACAGGCAGAATATTTTCCCAGTTGTTTAAAGATCAGCAGCACTTACCGGTTACATTTTTAGCAGCTGAACCAGATGTGAATAAATTTATTCTCTTGCTTTGCATTGCTTAATTAGGGTAGTAGCATAATGTTGCATCTTGCAGGCAAACTAGAGATGATTTACCGCATTTATAAAAAAAAAAAAATTGGAACACATCAGACTTCTGCTTAGTCTTTGGTACCCTTCCGGTGTATACTACAACTATGACATGCAGGGTTTGCCTCAGCCTACCTACTTGACAGTTACCTTTCATGCAAACATTCCAAGTATCACAGAGGGAACTTGATGCTACTTTAGTAAAAGAAACAGGATTATACATGCTTCATTTTCCTTATTTACTAACAGACTATTATACATACAAGTCCAATTTACAGATTATAGAGGGCCTGAGGCCAAACTAGTATCTTTTCCTTGGTCCTTCTTTTTGGACAGCAGATTTTCTAACTCAGAATTTCTTAGGGAAAAATTTCATAGGGTTTGTTTGGTTTTTTTCCTTCTTGGGCTATACAGTTGAGGCCTAATAATTACTGCTGCTTGGATAGAAAGTTTCTCTGCTTCTCAATACATCTTAAACAGTTCATATTAAAAATTTTAAGGACTACCATTGCCTATGTAGAGTTATAAGAGCATCTTTAACACTCAATAGTGCAAAAAACAACCATTAATTTCAAGTTATCATCAGTGATCATTACCACTGTCATTATAAAAATCACTTCTGTTCATTAATACTCTACTTGGCTTGTGTTAACTAGTGTCATGGGCACTCATGTTTTGCTTAAAGCATAACTCCTTGCTATATTCAAATGTCTGCAACATATGACCCCACACTAAACGTGTGTTTGAGTATCTGACTGGTTACAGCTTTATGCACTTTCACTAGTACAGGACACCTGTACAAGGTTCTTGTCTGAATCCTTGTCCCTTGATAATACCATGAAATACTTTGTACTGCAAGGTAATCACTGGAACTGGACAAGAAAAAACTTTAAAAAATACTTATTTTTAAGAGAGCTTTCAGAAGGAAAAAAAAAGAATTTTCAAGGAAAAATTTCACAATACCATTTCACGACCCATGACTTCACCTTTTTGTGGATGTGTGTATGCATATACACATATATAACCAGCAACCCCAGGCAGTACCACAATACCCAAAAAGAAGACATAGGCCAGCCAATTTAAACACTTGGCCATAATAAAAAATTACTAAAAAATAATTATATTAAATGTGTTAAAATGTGTAGCCACCTTATTACTTTTGTTTTCTTTTAATAAGGAAAATGAATGCATATGGGTACCTACATTAGATAAATATTATTCTATCACGTAAATATGACTTAGTATCCTCTTGTTTACTTTTACTAGCCAGAACTGAATGAGTCAAATATATGGGCTATGAGAAAAAATTCCTACAAAAAATATTTACTACTCCAATGAATTTACTATTTCTTCTTCAACCAGCTGAAATTGTAGCAGAGTATTTGCTCCCTTTCTCTGACATTTTGAAAGCCAAATCTTTGTGGGTTTTTTTATCATTTTTGCCTGCAAAATGAGACATTTTGTCACAATTTAAAAGATTCAAAACAAGTGCTATCTGAGATAGTTAATTCAAATTTCTGTAACTCAAAACAGCCTGGCTCTCAGATGTTGCAGATGGTATGGAGGAGGAGAAGTATCATTTTGGCCACAGAATCACATGTAATACTTTTTTTTTTTCCTCTTCTAACATAGTCACATAATCAAGTGATGGAACAAGACTCTTGAGTGTACTTCTCTGTCCCTATTCTTTCCCTGTTTTGCTCCAGATAGCGTGGGTGGGTATGCCAGGGTTTTCCCTTCAGAGTGAATCTATAAGACAGGATGAGCAATGGGCTCATTCAGAGAGAACACAGAAGATCACAGAATGACATATAGACCCTCCATCAGTTTCCACAGACAGACCATTGTAACTGGGTTTCTTATGGAGTTACAGCAAGATTTATCCCCAAACCGCAAGCATACAAGGTTAGCATCCTATGCTTTTAACATGGCCAGAAATATGTTTTCAGGCAATAATGAAAGGAATAAAGAGGATATCAAGGTAACTAGAAAAATCCTAAACCAACACATAAGATTTATCAACTATGTGATGATTATTCAGCTAGCATTTGATACCTATCACAACCCCACCACTCCTCAATATGCATCTCTGTTCTCCCTGTTATAATGTTGCCGGTGCTTTGAAAACTCAATATATGTCATGATAAAACAGTTTTGTACTACCTTCTTTTCCCTTAAAACTGCTGATCATCTGTTTTCATTTAATGGTCTTGCATCTAATAAAAGTGACAGATACCTAACACAAAATTATTAATTGTTTGGCTGTTAATCCACAGATCAATTTGAAACACAGAGTGACACCAGCTGCTACACAGTAGCCATTACAAAGTAGGTAAAACATTGTATTTTCATCAAATCTATTTATCATACTTAATTATTCACAAACTGCATCACCATGGAGACAATCGCCCTAAAATCACCTGAATTAATGAGGTTGGTAATTAACTTTATTTATCTCAAACTGGTCCTTAGGTTTTGACATTTACTGATTGGATTCTACAACCTTTGCATCATTTGCTTTGGAGTAATCCATAGCCAACTCTGCACAACTCTCACAATTTTTCTGTCATCTGTGGTTACTTGGTAAATCTTTTTTCTCACAGAAAATTCTTGTGAAATAGGTGCACAGATACATATACTCATATAGCCAGTTTACTCAAGATATACCTCATTGTTGACATTTCCTCAGCATTAAAAAAAAACCCAACCCAAACCAAAACAAGCAAACAAACAGATACAACAACAAAACCAAAAACAAGCAAACCCCCCCCAAAACCATCAGAATTATGCTCAATGCCAACAGCTGGGTTTCCGTGATCTGATGGTACAGACCATCTTGGGAAACAGAAACTATCTTTAACTACCCTGATCCCAAAAGGAATATATGGTATACGCAACTGGAAAACTCAGTCGTTGAAAGCTCCTATCTGAGGCAAAGGAAGGCAGATGCTGCATCTAAATGCAGTGGTCTAACCGACATAAAGCTGCCAGGTTTTTATAGCCACCACTATGCATCTTTATGAGAAGAAAAATTCTATAACCCAATTCACATTGCAGATGGTAGAATAAAGGCTGTTTATGAACTTTTCCTTAGGTTCTCTTTATGCATGTTGACAGAAAATTTGCAAGCCAGAACACTGACAGTAATAGTTTTAAGTGCCAAAGTATTATTACACACCCAACAGGAAGGAGCACTACTGTGACTTTATAACCCAATATTATACACCAGGTCAGTTGTTATTGGGTCAGAACCCCCTTGTGGGGTGCATTTCTGTGACTGTGTGTGAGTGGGAAGGGCTGGGCTGTCCCTGCAGACCCATGACAAGCCCTGCCCGGAGCACACAGGCTGCAGCCACATGGCCATGGGATCATGTGGCTGGGCTGGCAGGCAAGGAAAGCCTGCCTGGTAACCCACCCACACCACACCCCTGGAGCCCCTGGCTGACTGTGGCACCCCTCACCTTGGCTGAGGGGACAGGGAGTAGTCGGTGAACCAAAGGTTCCACCTGGAGGGGGTGGCCACAGTGACCAAAGTCTATAAAGAGGCGCACACAAGGTCTCCATTTTGCCTCTCGATCTGCTCTCCTGACCCGTCAACATGTGACCTTCTAAGTGGTAACTATTTTTCTTTCTCTCTTATTCTTTCTTCTCTTAAGCTCTCTTTCTTTATTCTTTTCTTCTTTTTGTGGGTAACCTAAACACCTATTTTCTGTGCTTAACTGAAGTTGCATGGAGTTTGTTTGCTGAGTGTAACAAAAGTTCCTTACTACAGCAATGCTTGTTAGTCCTAGTAATCTCTTGTGAAGTTCTATGTTTTTTTTCTGTAAAACCAAAGCATCTATTTTCTCACCAAGTTAAAAGAAATTTCTTAGAGAAAAATGTGTAGTCTTTCTCTGGACATGAATTCAAAATATCAAAGAATCAAAAGGCTTTACAAAGGTTTGTGTAGGCAAAATCCCTTGAAGCTAAAATTAAAACATACACCTGGTAAAGCTTGAGGCTTTGGGACCAGAGTGTAACACCCAAGGTTATTGATTATTTCCTTCCTCCATTAACTTCAGGCCTTCAGCACTGAAACATCTGTTAAACTCTTCAAAAGCAAACTTTTGTCCCTTGTACTTTATTTGATGCCTGGTGAACCCATGATGGGCTGGAATGTAAATCAAACCTTGAGTTTATTGTTAAATCAAATGAGGTATTTTCAAATTATTTTGACAGTAGAGTTGTTTACATCTAACTCAGCGTTCACCTTTATTTTCAAGCACTTCTATAACTGCTTTCTGTTAGTGTAGAAGATTTTTAAAAATACTACATGTAAAACCAAATGCTACACACAAAACCAAAAGAAATTTTCCTGCAGCAGGTATTCTATCTGATCTCAAAGTAATTGTGGAGATAGATAGATAGATAGATAGATAGATAGATAGATAGATAGATAGATAGATAGATAGATAGATAGATAGATAGATAGATAGATAGACAGATAGATAAACAGATAAGCACAGGACACACATATTTGCTCTTAAATTTTACACTGGAGTTCTGCAAGATTTCTCTCTCTCTTTTCCCCTCCACCCCCACTCCCTGAATTTAGCAGCAAATGTAATAATGCTTGGCTAATATAATGATTTATATTACCATTCTTGTTAGTCATTCCTGTATTAATATTATTTGATTTTAAAGTAACAACATAACAAATTTATGCCAAATAACTGTGCTGTTTCTGTGTTTTACTTCTCTTGGAACATTTCAGGGATTTGAGTTCTGTATTCTTTAGAAAACTATAGAAAAGCCTTTTAGTTCAGCTCTGTGAAAAATTCAAGAAGTAGAGGATATTGGGAGGTAAACCTTGTCTACTATGGTTGCTCTTAAAGAAATAATAAAATATATATTTGCATAAGTGTCTGGCTTTATAGGAGTCTGCATATAACCCAAGAGTGTTTATTTCTGGTTATCAACTTCAAACTTAATCTTCAGAGACTGCAATATTAAATTACATGACTGCCAAAATGCAAAACTAAATGTGCATTTGATTACAAATTTTACATCTCCTAGTAATAAGTAAGAAAAAATTTCACCCCATTCTCAAAATCACAGAAATTTGTTTACTTGTTGTTTGCCCAGAATTCCTCAATTTTCCCCACACCGGTTTTGATAAATATTTGGTCATGAGTGAAATTCTCACAATAAGTATCTGCACCAAGGTTGAGAATGCTTTGGCTTCTGCTTGCCAAACTTGAAAATATTTTCAGATAGATCTAAGCACAGAATTTGGTAGTTGATGACATCACTGCTAATGACAACCTTCCCTTACCTCTGCCTAAAGCAAATATCTTAGCAGACAAGTTGGGGCAAAAATTATGTTTAGTGAGATGGTTACAAATTGGCTCATTGCAGCCAAAATAGTGTTTCAGAGTGATGCAGTTTGCAGTACTACTAGGCATTTGAACACAAAGAAGGGGCCCTTAGATTGAACCCACTGGCTTGCTAGTTTTCAGTTATTATAATATTTAAATACATGCATTCCAGCATATAACTACTTGTAAGCACTTTGCCAGAATGGACTTCTAGCTTAAATTGCATATAATATAAGAAAACTTATAGCCCAAGAGTTCCCAAGGATCTCAAAACTAACTTGATAACACCAGGTTGTGGAAATAAGGTTATTTGCTTGTCATTCTCACAGAGAGATGTTTATCTCCTCTTTGGGTTGGAAGGCTTTCCCCATCCTAATTAACAACAAAAGCATTTATAATAAATCCATCCTGCTGCAAAGTCTCTGATAATTCCATTTAAGCCACAATGAAAACTGATACTAAAAAATCACTATTGTTGTTGAAGTGAACAACAGGTTTCATCTGAATAAAACCCACTTGTGTCATACAGACTGTTACCAAGGGCATTAGCTCTCTCCCTGGTTTCTGGTCTGGGTGGCAAACATGGACATACTGTATCTCTACCAAGTAGAGAACCAAGTTATGCCCTCCCATACACATAGTTTCCACATAGTAAGTATCACCTGCACTGAACCAAGACAGTAAATCAAAATAATTCACTTGGAGGTTTGTGGAACATCCTTTAGGACAGCTGCCATTCAGTAAATAATAAAATAGAGGAATCATTGGTATTAAAGCACTGGCAAGCTTTCATTACTGACAAAAGTAATGATGATAGGTGGATAGCCGATCAAATTTGCCTGCCCAAACACTAACTAAAATGAAAGGACTGTTCGGCAAGTAAAAAAACTAACAAAAAAAAAATTACCTAATCAGTAGCTGAAAATTGTTCATCTGTGCTACATGGATTTTACAGTGTTGATGCCAAGTCTGTGGTTGTTCTAAAAAATGTTAACCTAAAAGAGTGCTGAAAAGTAAGAGCCATTGAAAATAATAGGTGCTTTCTAAAAAGAAAGAAAGAAAACATTAACCATGCTAGTGCTGCATTTATGTATTTTCCGTACCATAAATCTACACAGCTAGGGAAGGCACCTCCTGATTTGTAATCTCTATGAATGTTGAGAATCTAAGAGAAAGAAATATTTGTGCCATACCTTAGCTCCCTTAATGTTCAAATAAAGAAAGACAAATGTTTTAATTTCTTCAGAAAGACATTCAAGAAAAAATATAAACATAGTTTTCAGAAGACTGAAGGGCCAAGTTGTTCACTGAGGTTTTACTGTGAATTTCTAGAGGGTTTTGGTGTTGTACACCTCTGGCTTTAACAACTGATTTTTTTTTTCTGGCTTTGTTACTAAATTACTCTTGCCATAGTTCATTGTTCTGAGTTCTGTCTGTGATTTTCCTACCAAATATGGGTTGAGAAAGACAATTCAACAAATGAAAGCAAACTCATTCATCCATAGTGACCTCATGCAGGTGTGTTCAGATAACTGATTCTGCACAGGACTAGATCATCTTTTAAAAATAAGACAGTGAAAACTGAAAATGAGGATTGAACTATGTTACACCTGTGTAAGAAAAAAAATTAGTTAGCTGAGTGTCATGTGTATGCCAGGGATGTCATAAGACCAATGCTGGTGATGAAAAACAAATGGGAAAATAATCAAAATCATTGCGTTAAATTCTAAAAGCCTCTGTTAGCAAACCAGATACAAAAGTGTCCAGAGACTGTCACAGACTACTGTAAGGAATTGTTCCAGCTTACCTTGTGAATTCAGCGTATGTGTTACTTATTTCTTGTACAGACATTCGGATCACATGTCCCAAGTAGGAAATATACAGGAGGTATCAATCCTTACAGAATAACTTCTTATCTGTGAGAACAGAGGAAATGCCATGTTCAGTGTTCCCAAGACATCAGGGCCTTTAAGAGAGAAGTCTGAATGCTGGCTCCAAGACAGCCTGACTCCTGTCAAGAAGGAATGTTTCCTGACTTTTAGGCCTCTTCTCCCTCTTTTGTTGCAGTCTCATCCATTATACTAGAAAAAAAAAAATCATTTCTCTTTAGAATTCCTCTGAGTTACCTTGATGAGTCCTACAGGATCTAGGGAAGTCAGGTGTGTTTTTCTAGTACTTTTAGCATAGTTAGTCCAGACCTTTCATACATGTTGTTTTGAAATTTGTCTCATTTTGTCTACTCCCTATGACTGTTCTTTCGTACTGTGATATCTTGCTTTGTAGTTTAAATAAACTTGACTTTTTTACTTTATACAGCAATCTGGCAGCTAGTTTTTTCAAGAGTACCTTTAGGACACCAGAAATTTGTCTTGCAAAAACAGAAACATGAGAATGTAAATGTTTGGCTGATTTTTGCCCTGCATTGGGCCACAAAGCAACGGCTTGACCTTACTTGTCCTGTTATAATACTTATTGAGTTAGTTATAGAGCCTTTGTATTGCTGGATAAAAAATACTGCATAATTATTTGTTTGGTAGCATTTCTTTACAGGCAAAGCATATGGCAGAGCCAAGGATGTCCTGAGATTTTACAAGAATCTTCCACCTTCGAAACTGAAAGGGAATCTATGTAAAAGTATAAGTTAAACAGGCATGCATACACAAAGTTTTGCTTTCAAAATTCCTGGACAGTACCAACAGTGGTAAAAAATATTGTCGATATTATTGCCTTCATAAAAGTCAAGTTACAAAACCTGTAAGCTCACTCTCTAAGTGTAAATCAAGGGAAGAAAAAACCTGTTTTGAGGAAATCTCAATGTGATAGGCACATGGGGCAACAACAAAACAGCACAAAGAATTAGTAAAAAAGTTCTATCAAAGACAAGCTTACAGCAATTGTATTAGAACATGGGTAATCATCCTAACATGACCTTCAGATACCTCTTTATTTTCTGTGCCTTTTTAATGCAATAAATGCATAAAGGGCTTACACACGTGAAAACACAAAATGTTGAAAGATGTGATATCATTTGTCTAAAAACCTTTAGGATCTGAAACAAGAAAGGATACTATGACAAGCATCTGATTTTTTTTCGAGTATCCATATCACAATTAAAACCTAGGAGCTTAAGCCTGCAAAATTGATATTCATCTACACATTAGAACATTACTTCAAAACATTGATATTTTAGAATCTGTTTCTTTTGGTGTGGTTTAGACCAAGCTACTATAGACCAGCAAGGTATGCTGATCCACAAACTGCAGCAGGAAATGCATATTTTAGCATTTGAGCACATAGGTGCTCAAAGCTAGAGTCCTCTAAATTCTGTGCCTGCAGCAGTGTTTTTCAATCTTTGTGATACCCCACTAAACATTGTCCTTGCAAGTTTTCGTGCACTGCTTTAGAATGTGCTATTTGCTTTCTCAAGAAGAGGTTGAGCGTAACTTTGCGAATCACCTTAATATCCTAGATACTTGCTTCAGGAAATCGAGATTGAAATCAAACTTCATCAAAGCAAACATCTTCTTCCCCAACATGAGCATCAGCTTTTCAGTGCTCCAAAGAGAAGACTTCTCTTTTGTACTACAGATGTAGTAACTAAAATTGCCTTACTTCATGAATATTACACTACATTCAGGCACTTCCAAAGAACTTGTGAAAATTGCAGACAGTTCTACAGAAAAAGGAAATACATTAATCGTCATATCTGGATTGCAATAATTCTGCTACTAATCTTATTGCAACATCTATTCAGAATATATCCATGCAAGATGTAGAAAGAGAATTTATCAGATGACCTGACTCCACTGAGTGGCACAGTAAACTGAACATGAATTATTACAGTTTCTTCAAAAGTCATGAACAAGAGACAAAATTAATATCTGATATAACTTCTTGATCACAGAGTTCCATATGAAGCTGGAAGCTTGCACAGTGTTTGAAGATGCCATTCAACTGTAATAAATTGTTTTCTTCCTTCACCACACAATGAAGATGTTGCCACACAAAGGCAGTTAGCAACAAGTTACAGCTATTAAAATAGAAAGTGAAAGAATTGCAAGTTTATCTCTGGTTCTCCTAAGAGTCTGCTCTTTGTGTAAACAAACATTTAGAATTATTTGCATGAGTATAGAAAATTTTTTTGCAGGAATTTTTTGCCACCATATTCTCAAAAGGAAGGATTTCTATAATCTTGTACTCTTTAAAGTCCAGCTCTAAAAGTTATCAGTTAATCCTAACTCTGAACTATTCTTGTTTTAAATGAGGATTCAGGGGGAAAAAACAAACAAACAAAAAACCAAACAAGAAGTCTGTTTTGTCAGCATTATGAGGCCTCAGGAAAGTGAAGTTCACAGATTCTTTCTCTGGAGAGTCTCTTCCCATATTTTGATATGTGCACCTGTTATGTACCATCAAGTCCATGACAAAATCTTATTGATGATTTATAGAAATATTTTACACAAGAGAGTTGATTTCCAAAGTTTAGTAGATTAATAAAATTGGGTTATATCATTTCAATATCAATATTGTTTAATAATGTTTAACAATTTAAAAATGCAGTGCATCTTATAAAATTAATTTCAGTGCAATTCTGACTATGTTTACAATCCTTCTGTGAAATAGGTCTTTTAATAGCTGATATGTTACATCTTGAAAATAGTTAGTCACTGATCCATGGAAAAGTAATGTTTGAAGTTAGGCTTTAAAAAACTTTACTTCTGAACATCACACTCTGGTTCAGTAAGTTTATTTTTCAGCTGCAATTTTTATATTCTTCCCTCACTTCATTTTAGCATGCACTTTAGGTGACCCAGAACTGCATCTTTGTAACTGCAATATACCCCAGTGAATAATTTCTGAGAACGCAGTTCTTCCCCAGCTAACAACTGCCAAAAGTGCTCTAACAAATTAGGAAAATCAGAAGAATGCAATTACTTTTATCACCAGCTACTGATTAATTGTACTACAGCCACAAGTAGAATTTGGATTAATGAACAGTAACATTCTGCTACTGTAGAAAGGAGCCTAAATAGTGAAAATGCAAGCGCTAACTAACACATAAGAAAATCTAATTGTGACTTGAGTCTTATGCTATCCTATGCTTTGAAATAAAACTGGATCATGTTTTCTTTTCCTCACAAAATAGACATATATTTTGATTTCTGGGTGAATTGGATCTTTTGAAATAATCAGAAAGGAAAGCAGAGTATCTTGCTGATTCTCTTGGCATGCGATTTTCAGAGCTAAGGTTGGTGTTCTCGCTTCACGTGTTCAAGATTTAAAAGACTAAAAGGTTGAAAGGATATATTTGTAGGAACTGTACATGTTATGGAGTGAAGGGAGGGTTTGCTTATGTCTGTAGTGGAGGCACAATCCACTTTCCATAATGTACCTGCCTCAGCTACTAACCAGGAGAGGTTTTGGTTCAGTCAATATAATCAAAACATACAGCTAGAAATGGACTTTAAATACACTTAGTCTACTATCCAGTGGGGAGTTTTGCATTACATATTTGCTAAAGCTAAAACCATCAGCACTTCCTTTCTAGTCATAAGAAAGAGCAAGACGTAGCACAGATACATACAGTAAAGGACTATGAGTTGTTACTGACTACAGCTGACCAGAGACAATTCAGATCATGCAGCC
Organism: Sclerurus mexicanus; assembly: GCA_013396755.1. Lineage (NCBI taxonomy): Eukaryota > Metazoa > Chordata > Aves > Passeriformes > Furnariidae > Sclerurus > Sclerurus mexicanus. The sequence continues at coordinate 360,607 of VWZF01001128.1, forward strand.
TGCAATCTCATCTTGTATGCATTGTCCCAACCGTTATGTTTTGATCACAGCATGTGATCCAATGAAGATGAATAATCATGTTACACTTTGTAGCTACAGAATCCTTTGGACTTGAATACAAGGCCAATGGAAATCAGTACTCTCTCAGTGCTCTTAACCATTAGGTTTTTTCCCCAAAGAACACATTTCAAGACAAACAGATTTTCAGTACACATAAAATTTAAAAATGCTCTACAACTAAACCCTGAAGTTATCCATGTACCTCTGTCTCACAAAGGATTGAGAATTTGTCCTTATAATACCTACAAGGTGAGTGAGTATTCAACATCATTTCACAGATAAAAAGCTTAAGCACAAAGCTCTGCCAACGTAACATGGCCACTTCCATTTATCTAGGTGGTGTTAAAATAAGTTCTGGGTTCAAAAGCAGTGCTCAGGCACACAGATCATGTATGAAATAGAAAACAAACAAGCAAACAAACAAACAAAAAAAAAAAGCTTACATACGTGTCCTGAATCCCAAGGCAAAAAAAAAAAAAAAAAAAAAGCACCTATATATACCTTCCTCAGTTCCCATTAACTCAGTACTAAGCTATCATGACATCTACTAACAATACATGTTATTTGCATCACAAAGCAATTTTCAAATATCCATTCTGCACATTCTAAGCATGCAAAGTGCAGACTAGTGTCAGCCTTCTTGAAATAATGAATTCAGAAACACAAAATATTTTTGTAAGCCCTAAAAGAATTTCAGGTGTGTTACAATAAGCAGAAAATATTCCTGCACAGACAGGGATATTACACACAGCACAACTCTGCACTGAATGTGATGTATTAACCTCAGTTCAAAATACGTTTACACCACAATACAAATACAGCAAATGTATACTGAAACAAACAGTACTGTAGTCAGTGGAAAAAGCCAAGAAAAAGCTTTGCTTTGGACATTCCTTTTTTTCTACAGGAAATCACTCTCTTTATCCCTAAAAGATACTTTTTCCTATGTTAATGATCTAGAAAACATGGATTATTTTTAAGATACTGGACAATATTTTTTTATTTATGATACATCATGAGTTGTGATTTATTTTTGAATCTTTATTAACATCAAACAAAAAAATTACTATGATCCATATTCCAAGTAACACTTCTGAGCAGTGGAACACTGGAAGGTTCTGTCAAGTGTAGTTACATTTTCCTGTCAGCCTCTTGGATGTACAGACATACATTGTGTACAGACATACAATGTGTATAGAGACCGAAGGTGTTGCCAGTGCTAACACTAGAACTGAAAGGCTGAGAGTAGCATGGTGCTCAAGCCTACTCAACAAAACATACTCAAGCCTACACACCAAACCAGGATATACTGCTCTTTGACCCAAGGGTGGATCCACTGCAAACTAATCCATGGAGACTTACCAGCCTATATCTCTGTTAGCACAGGAGTCTCAAGAACAGAAGAGACATGCTACACAGGCTTTCACTACAGTGAAATGACACCAGGAACTGACAATTTCGGGATGTTCACGTTATTCATATTTACTTCCAGGTCAGGCTGGATGTAGCAACCTGGTCTAGTTAAAGATGTTCCTAGTCATTGAAGGGGGATTGAACTGGATGGCCTTTAAAGGCCCCTTGCAACACAAACTAGTCTAGGATTCTATGATAATAGAGTATGCAGTGCTGGGTGGGGTTTTACAAGTATTTATTCTGCTTGCTGGAGTATCTCACAGAAGGCAATTCAGATCATCTTGGATTTCCTCAGCTATTGCCATTGAAAGAAATGAGTTATTTTTACCCTCCATAGTCTGAATACCATGTCAGTTAAACTCACCCTATTTTTACAGATCTATATTTAGCAATAATAAACTCTGAATCAGAACTTTTCCTTCCCTCATTTTTACCCCTCCATATCTATCTCCATTTTCTGCCATACCTAGTCTATTCACAAAAGAGTTTAAAATACTGAAAAATTATACTGGAAAATACCCAGGCCTGACAAAGGCCAGAAATAGGCTCAGCCACAGAGCTAGCTAAGATTCAGTCACAGTTCCTTTTTTTTTTAACCTGTTTTCATGTTACCAGCAATTGTTGAGAGAGATGAGTTAGCTGATGAAAGAGACAGATGCTCTGTGTCTCTCTTATAATTCATAAGCAAGTAGACGGTTGTGGATGCAGAGCATGACAGTGATGTAATGTGAACCCACTGCAATGTTTGCAGTTCAGAAGACATTAATAGGCTATTTTTCACTTCTCCCTTGATAACTTCACTACAAGGACTTAAAGAGCCAGTAGACATGGCTCACTGCACTATTTTGGCAGCTTGCATTGTAGTTGCTTTACTTACACTGTTGTGAAGACTGGAAGAATCACTCAAAGAATTAATTGCCAGTAAACATTTTTTTTTCTCCTCCCAGAAGAGAGAAAAGGGAAGAATAGAAATTACATCACAGAAAAAATAAGGGGTTTAGGTAGTTGACTACAGATTATAATAGACATCAGCTAAATTGGTTAAAATTTTTTTCATTATTAATGTTTATGTTCTGGCCCTGTCATTTATTTGCATGCCTAGAGACAATCTATCACTAGCTAACAGACGAACCTTACAAATTTACCTGCCTATGTCAGTGAGGGAGGACTGCAGATAACAGTTCTGCACCATGTCTTCACCGGAGTCAGGAGAAAGTGAGAATAATAGAAAATACTTGAGAATTCAGGTACTTATCCTCTCCCTGTGGCGTGACCAGAGAAAGCCCAGCAGCACCGATGGTGATGCTGATGGGAGAGAGCATCACAGCTTTGAAGTGGTGTGGTCCACACTGCTACACTAGCATCTGTCAGAGCAGATTTCCTTCTTTTGTTCAGGGAATTTCTCTCTCTCTCTCTTGCCTCTCTATGGGAAGCATTCAAAGAGCAGACAATCCTGTCAGGGAATTTTCTTCCCGCTACTGAAAACTGCATACTGTATCAGCAAGAAAGTATGGTTAGTGTTTGCTAATGAATAACCTTGAATTCCTTCTAATAAATCAACAGTGATGTAAAACACTGAGAAGAAGACTCAGTGCATACAGTTTGGTAGTGCAAGGGGATATCAAATAATGACTGTGAGAAGAGCAAAATAAGAGAACCTAAAACTGTTTTAGAATTCCATCCAAGGTCAATTTGAGTTTTTCAGCTGAACTAGGAAAAAAACCCCACCACACAAAACAAGAAAACCAAACAAACAAAACAACAACAACAAACAAACACAAACAAAAAAACCACAAAAACCAACAACAACAACCAAAAACGCAAAACCACAAAAAAAAACACAAACAAACAAAAAAAAAGTAACCTTTTTTTTCCAGGAGTGCTGGTATTGGCTCTTAAAATTTACTTTGAGCTGACACCAGCATGAAAAACTGAGAAACATACATGAGTGCACACATACACACACACATATAGACATGCAGAGAAATAAGGAAACATCTGAGCACAACTGCATGAACAGACTCAGGTTACAAACAACTCTAGAGCTATGTGATATCCTTCTGATGATGCAAAATGTTTTGTATTATGATATCTTATAAAGATATGGAACCTAATTTGAGACTACTTGGGAAAGACTGTGCCTAATAGGATTGATGCCTTCTTTTTCTTTCCCATCCCTTCTCCTTCAACAGAAAAATGTTTAGTTTTTATTCACTATATACCATATTTCAGTCTTTATTAGTTATGTATTAAATATATTAGTTTTATCTTTAGTCTTTATAAACATTTAGTTTTAGAGACAGACTGCAAAAAGGAAAGAGAATCACAGGTACTTGTTATTTTATTTTACTTGTTATTTGATTCTTCAATAGGCTTAGAATTGGACAGGTGCATGCATAAGGGAAAGGGATGGTTTGAGAAATGGACTTTAAAAAGTTTTATTAGCCTCTGTCTTCAAGTATATATCTTTGATTCAGTCTCTTAAGTTCTCTGGCAAAAGGCAAAAGAGTTGTACCACTTCCACAGTATCCTTTGCATTTAATTCTTTTTTTAGGGGATTTTTATGACAAGGACTATATGTGCAATTCATACACATAATCCTCTTTGATGTTACTAGTTCTGGATTTATATAAAAGTGACTACACACTTTTTAGAGTTACTCCAATAAATGAAGAAAAGTTGTTACTACCGCATAACTGTCAATCCTCCCTTAAATTCATTTCAGATTTATTCATGTTTTGATATAACTTTTTAAACTTCCAGGTCAAAAGTAATGTCACATCTGTTGAAATCAATTCATAACTACAAAACCAAAACCAATCACCATGCAATGTTATTTCAGATCTTGCATAAGACAGGCACACTACAGAAAAGATGCAATAAAACCCCTCAACTGTTTCCTGAAAGAATACTACTTAAGCACTTTAGCCTCCCACAAATGCCTCCCCGTTAAGTTGTTTTCAAAGCACAGCTTGAAGGTCAAGGACTTATAAGGAGCATACCTAAACCACAAGTTTGGGCATCAGAAGCAACTAGTCAGTGGCAGATTAGATCTCCATAGAAGCTAATTTACTCTGCAATGCTTGTGCTCTGAAATACATGGTAAATTAATTCACACAAACCATGGTGCATTTGTGACTGAGAATACTTGTGGTAGCCAAGCTATCTTTTTAACAGATAAATGGCCTGTTATCTACAGTACCCTGTAGTTGCCAGATCTTCAAGCAATTTCAAGACAAGAGCCAGCCTGATTCAGGAATGCATCCTTGTTTCAGAAGGAAATAAAATCCGTGAAAGCTCAGTGCATAAATAAATGTTGTCTCAAAGATCTCAAGTAAATAACCCTTAAACACTTATTTTTCTCAGTTGTGACCACAGAATATCCAGCCAGCTACTCATTAATTATGCCATTGGCAGTACCGCTGTGCATGAGGTTCCAGAGCAAGTGAGATTTTTTTAGGATCAAAAATATTACTTTTAGCTTCACTGGGAACTTTGTAAAAAGGGAGTTGAGGAGACCTGCACAAGGAAACCGGTGAGAAGATCCACTAAACTATTCTATACGTTGGATTTAAGGCTATATGCATATGAAGGACAATAATGATTTCCCCTTGCTTTGATGGAAACAAGTAGAACACAAAGTAGAGTGCCGAGAATATTGCACCAGCACAGCCCAAAGGAAACGCAGAGAATTGTAACTGAAAGGCAAAACAGGAGTGCAACGCAAAGCTTGTAAATAGCTGAAAAATATATACCTCCTCCCTTTGGTTTTAAATTACCTTGAAATTTTTTTTCATGTGGCTTTTCCTTTCCTCTTGGAGCTTGGTATTCAAACCTTGCAAGTAAATAAGGAAAGCAACAGTTTTAAAGATTGATGCAAGCTGTTTGATAAAGAGCAAGTTGTCAAAATTATGCACAGAAACCCTAAGGCAGAAGAGTTTTCAATCACGCAAATAAAGTCCTTGACACAGTCTGACTAAAGGATCCAGCTAAAAAATTCAAGATCTAAGTTCTTCACTGTAACAGAAAAATCAAGGAAGACACACATAATTATTTTTTTATCAAACCCAAATGACAAAAGCTTTAAACTTGCTGGGGTTTAACTCCATGTAAAATGTTTTATTCAGCATAGCCTCACCAAGGTATTATCATGCTTTATATCAAATCAAAACGTTTCATTCACACACAATAAAAACAAAAACCAGGTTAGGTTAGGTTTGGTTAGAAAAGAATCCATAAATAATTTTGATGCTAAGAAAATGTGATTTGCATTACCACAACACAGACTAAAGTGCATTGCAGATTCCTGCAACAAAGATTCAAATTAAAGGTAGTATAACTGTAACCACTGTGGTACCAGGAGCTATTACAGTCCCAAGTTTGAAGCAAATGATCAAAGTGCTACCTCTATGACTGCATGCCACGATGCCTGTCCTGTAGGACATCCCTTCTGTCAGGCCCTGATATCCAAGTGTGACATGTGAAGGGTGGATTTGGCTTTCATCACATGCAGAGCCAGGGACCCTGCATGCTTATGCTTTCTAATGGCATAAATTTTTCTACACTGAAGTTATACGTCAGGTGGTATGGAGATGATTCCAGAATCTGACACTTAGTCTGTAAAATACTTGGGATTGGTATTCCATTTTAATATATGTCAGTAACTCCTATGTGGGAGTCTTCTATGCTATTATAATATAAATATCAACTAAATTAATTACTTGTTGACTTCTGTTACATGCCAGTACCCAGTAGTATTCTGATATTTCTGCAGGTTCCATGGTAAATTCAAGGAGAACACTGAAGAATCCCTGTTTGTATATACCCTATGCATGCCAGCATAGGCAAACAGATTAGTTTGTAATTTAGAATCCAGTTTCAAGTTGGTGTTTTTTTTGGTTTGGTATATTTTTAACAGATAGTGACTGACTAGTGTAGGAGCACAATCGGCAGAAGTTTTCTGCATGCCTCTCTGCCCATTCTCCTCTCCTCCTATACACACTGGAAGGATTTTACAATCAATGTCACTGTCACAAAGAACATGTAAGGAACAGTCAAAGCAAGTGATTTCATGTTACATAAGCTCTAACAAAAAGGGAAACACAGTCTGATGATATTCAGCATAGTCATCTTCAGCCCTTGAAATCCGGCTTCCCAAAATGAAAGATGACCTTTTATTTCTGCTGACAACTGAGATCTTATATTTCCAAATCAGCCACTCCGCGCAGCTAGCACTTGAATACATGAGTGGCGAATCTACCCTTCTGACAGTAAAACCTCTAAACTTCTGCTGCAGTAAAACAAAAACGTAACTGAGATATTTCATAAGTGTAGTCTTTTAGCTGTAAGTAGAGGGGTTTCAATCAGTAAATAGTTTTCAGTTGTTTTCCATTTCTTGATTACGGTAGAAACAATTCAAAGAGCATCAGAGGGAAGAAGAAAAAAAAAAGAAAAAAAAACAAGAGAAAGTATTTAAAACAGTGACTGTTCTCCGGCTCATAACAGGGAATAACTGCAAGCAAAATTTTCGGGCAGATTAAGCACAATTTATGTGCTTAATGTATTTAATTTGTTTGGTTTGTTTTGGTTTTTTTTGAGCAATGAAGTAATTAAATATTCCTGTTAAATGTAAATAACTTTTGGATGATAAAGATGATTATGTGCTGAAGATTCTTTTGACACTAAGAGAATAAAAGTTATTAAAAAATACCTCATAAAAATACAATCCTACAACAAGAATACGACTTACTGTCTTTGAAGTGAACTGGGGATGCTCTTCAGTAGACTACAGTTGTTTTTTTCTTTCAATGGGAATTTTCAGTGTTAAACAAAATACAAAAGTGTTTTTCCTGATTACCTCCTGCACAAAAGAGAAAAGACTAAAAAGATAATGTAAAAGAAATGGATTATCAGAACTAATAAAGTCAATTTCTAGCCTCTTGTTCACACTACAGTAATTTACAACACCAGGAAAAATAAAACTACTTTCTGTGCTTTCACCTCAGAGCTCCAGTATCCAGGAATAGGGCAGAATTTGTGCAGGCTGATTGCATGCATTAACACTAATGTCATTTTCTTCTGATATGGCAGGGGATCATAAGGACAAGCGATCATAAGGACAAGCAAGGGCTTCATATCACAGAAGCTATGGGCAATACTGAGTGGCAACTGCCATTAAGTGACATCCTGAGAAGTGGGTTGAGTAAAATGCTAGTTGGAATCCTTTTTCAATTGCTTGACAGGTCTGGATGCAGATTCAGTTAATAACAGGCTGAACAAATATCAGAATATATGTTGCTGGAAAAATTTGCAAATTGTATTAGAGCTAGATTTATCAGATTAAAAGTGTATAATGTCCTCATACCTGCAAGACTGACTGTGTTTAAAATATCAGGAACTTAATTTGGAACACAAAATTGAATCTTCATATATTTAGCAAATGCACACAAATGTCCTGTATAAATTCATTCAGCTCTCACTGTTTTTAGATCTACTGATCCAGTAGAAGTGGGTTGCCGTGGCTACTGCTCCAGAGAAGGTACATTGGATCACCCATTACAGGAAACCATTGGTTTTCAGATACTATGAACCTACACATTGGAAAGCACCCCTCACTATTTTCTCTTTCTTCCCTCAACACAGCAGGCTTCCCCTATAAACTGAATGTCAGTGCACATGTGTCTGAGAAGCCATACCTGCCCTTTCATCAGCTCTTTAGCTGTGACCATATCACATTTATTGTTATGAAAAAGAGGAGGCAGAATCACAGAATGGGTAAGGTTGGAAGGAAGCACAGGAGGTCATCCAGTCCAACTTCTCTTCTCAAGCAGGGTCATCCTAGAGCACATTGAACAGGACTGTGACCACACCATTCTTGAATATCTCCAGTGAGGGAGACTCCAGAGCCTCTCTGGGCGATCTGCTCCAGTGCTCAGTCATCCACACAGTAAAGAAATTCTTCCTTATGTTCAGGTGGAACTTCTGTACATCAGTTTCTGCCCACTCCCTCTTGTTGTATTGCTTGGCACCACTGAGAAGAGCCTGGCTCCATCCTTTGACACCCTCCCTTCAGATACTGATAGACATTGATGAGGTCCCCTTCTTAGTCATCTCTTTTTGAGGCAGAACAGGCCCAACTCCCTCAGCCTTTTCTCATAAGAGAGATACTCTAGTCCCTTAATCATCTTTGTAGTCAAAGACATCTTGCTTAATCCCAACGATTTTGCATAGAAACATCCCAGAAACATTTTGTATAGAAATCCACAGACCTGCTGAATCCATTGACCAGTCACATTCAAATGTCATCAGGGCTAGAGGTCTCACCAACTTTGATTTCCCACAAATTTCATAGAATTTGGCAGCTGACTTGAATTTCCTCAGCTCTTACTACAAGAGACAGGAATTTGGCACTTGCCACCAGGGCATGCCACACCCTCATGTGTAGTCAGTGAATGACTAACTGAGACATTCACTGAGACAGCAGCCACTGCCTGGGCTGGTTGCCACTAGCCAGAGTACAGGTTTCATCAGCCCAAGTGTCCCCAGTAACAGTACAGGGAACATGGAAAGACGGGACTCCCAGCATCTGAGGCATGGGCTGAAGGGAAAAATAAGAGCACTGGAAACATCTGAGTCAAGGCCACTGAAAGGCAGCAAGGGCACACAGAGGCAGCTCAGGCACCGGCTGTTTTTCAGTGAGGAAAGTACAGAACTGTTTTCTTAAGTTCGTCTAATTTTATTCACAATTTGCTCCACATCAAAATAAAAGTATCCTTCCAAAACTTCTTCACTTGGAAAAAACCCCAACTAAATCATATGATAACTACACTTACCTGAAAAATGGGAAATTTATTCTTAAGTTGTTTATTTAGGAGGCCTTAACCCTGACAACCAGTAATTACTTGTTCCCTTTGAGGTTCTGATTCAGCTTTTAACTTAAAAGTAAATCCTGAGTTATACCCCAGTTAAACACCCACAGATATTTTCAGGTTTGAATGTTTGTATCTCGTAACAGGAAAAAAATGCATAGATATCTTTCTGACAGGTTCTAGCAGTAACCTTTCCAAAGACTTGGACTTTTGCAGTTAAATTGAGACTTCAGCCTTGTTTCTTTCTATCACAGAGTCATCATGAAGCAACATAACATTTTAGTAAAGTAAATCTTACAAGTCATAAGGACTTACAAGTGATCATAAGTAAACAAGAATTTAAAACATTAGCTTAATGATTATTATTAACTTAATATCGTGCTTTTGTAAGCTGTGTGCATTAGGAGTGGAACAGAATGACCATCCTCTTCACAGTTTTCAACTATATTGCTGAGTAATGTTAGTGATTAAAATCTCACACTCTCATAATAAATACATTTCCTGAATGAATCTCCTGCCTGACTCCAGAATATGCAAAAGTCTCCTGCCCTAACACCTTCCAAATACCAATTTTTAGCAATGACCTTCAGTTTTCATGGAGCTCTCTACGAAACTTGGCATGTATTCAGAAAGTTTTACAAACAAAAATGTAGGGATTTGGGAGACTTACATTTTCCCTTCCAGTGATTTCACTGAAAATATTTCTTCAGCATTGCTCTAAACTGGCTTTAATCAGGAAAATATAGTATTTTTGGTGATGTTTTTTTGCCTCAGAAGAGAAGAGGTGTGGTCCAGAGTTTCTTAAACAGTGTACTGAATTATCACTATCCTTGTTAACACTTTATGTTCACTAATGTGAATACACTGTTCTAGAAAAATAGTTATATAATCTTATATATTCTCAAAAAAATCTAATATTCATGAAGTTGCAAGCATCAAACACTTTCCCAGTCAATGTAAACACCAACAGACCAACTCCAGTATTTCCCAGGACTGACAGAGTGACTTAAAAGCATTCTGTTCTGGTCAGTGCTGAAAGAGAGAACAGGGGTGAGAGAAAAATTTGTTTATGCATCCTGAGGGAGTTTTCATATCCCTGCAGCCTTGCACATTTTTCAGATTGATATTTTTGTGCATCACAATGGAGAGCATGACTACAGGACAACTGTTTCTGCCTTGGACTGTCTGGACAGCTTGGCCACTGAGTAAGAACTAATAAAGTTTTAAGCTTCTAGAGCATAATCATGACCCGCTCACCAGCTGTCACAGGACAGAGCTGTTGCTATAAATGGATGAGGGACTTCAGCAGAAATTCACAAAATGTGGCATTTTCCTTTAGCCAGACTGGCTCTTAAGCCCCAGACTGCATCACATTCTGATTTTCCAATTGTTCAGGAGCATAGGACAGCCCACTTTTTACCACAAGTGGAGCTGCTCCTCACTAAATGAAGCATTTGGATGCCCTAACAGCATCCTGCATTCCTGGTCTCATTTTAACCAAAGCATAAGCAGTCACTGGCAAGGGGTTAATTGCTTTCTAGGGATTCACATTTGAGATAATTACTAATAAATAAATAAATGAGATAGATTTTTAAAAATACTGTGACAATTAATCCCTGTGTTGTCCTATTTCCTTGAGTACTCTGCTGCTGTCCCACAACCCACTGTAAATATGGCATAAACCCAAAGTGGTGGACAGTAATCCAAGGAACATTGATATCTACATACCAGATGCCAAATCCTTTGCCAGTACAACTTCTCATTGCTACGTGAAATACTGGCAAAAGCAATCACATACATGCCACAGTAGTGTCTATGCATATATCATCAGCTGCACTATCTCAGAAATTTTCTAGCACAGGCACAACATTGGGAAAATATTTTTAACCCAGCACTTGATGTCCTGTGGGGGCTAACAAAAAAGGTTTAAGCAATTCTGGAACCAACTTGTTCAACTGATTAAAATGCAAAATAAATGCCAAAAGATCTGTTTCTCTTAATAACATTATTGTGAACCTGTCAGTATATGTGTATAGATATTAAAATAAAGTCTGCTAAATTAATAAGTATGCATTGCCTCTTAACCACTCTCTGAAAAATGAATGCATGTCCAACTGAAGAGAAAACATAGAAGTGGAGTCTATAGTCACCTCGTATTTATATATATATCCAGTCAGATTAGTAACTGAATTCTCAGTATTAGCTGGTCTTCCCTGTATGTTCCAGTCATCTAGGAAAGAAGAAAGTGTTAACATTTCTGATGATTACATTGAGCAGCTACTGACTAATAATGTTTTGTGTTTATATGGTTTTGTGAGAGAGTCAGTGAGTGCTCCGAGATGAACTGCTTGAGACTTGTGAAGCTCTAATAAATAAAAAAACATACATATCCCACACACCCATCATACCTACACAATGTATAACATACTATCCTTTGCTTTTGGTAAGAGCCCTGTCAGAATTTTTGAGTAAGGTGCTCTCTATAAACTTACACATCAGAGAAGGTTAAGTTACTATGAATTTCCATTTTATGTATTTAAACTGCATATAGTGGAATCAGTAAATAGGAGAATTAAGGACTTCCAGGACTATTGTACTATTTTCTGCCCATACATACAAGAAAATCAGTATATACACTGATTGTTTTAGTTAGGAGAACACTGTGGACAAAACTTTCTGATGTGCATGGGTTATAAGGTGTCTATACAGGGTCCACTCATCCTTGGAATCATCAAAACTGTTTCCTGAAGTAACAGATAATTCTGACTATTGCATGCATAATCCTATCTGGATAATTTCTCTATTATATCTAAATAATAATATGCACAGAATGTATATGTCCATACACCATCATACAGAGAAACAAAACTTACTGGGGGGAGTTCCTTTTTATTGTAACTCATTACAATTTCAGCTAATTTGTTCTACCATCTAGAAACATATAAGACTATAAAATAGTATTTTGACTAGCCCTTTAGTCATTCAAGTATGCACAAAAATTTAATTTCCAGTGCTTATAAGGGACAGGATTTTTGCATGTTTTACATGCCAAAGTCTCTTCTAGTCATTTAGCGTGAAGAAGAGAATGGGCATGCTGTGGGTAGTACAGCATAACTGGCCAGCTGGTATGCAACTGCTGATGGCCAGCTTATCATGCAGGAAAGTATGTGTACTCTGGTGTGTCTGTAGGTAAGCTGAAGTCATCCATAAATCAAGATTCCATGCCTTAGTCCTAAACTGCTCCTAACAGATCCAAACAGCGACACAGATTCAGTTGCTCAGGATTTCACTTCCCCAAAACAAAGCAAATTTAAAGGTTAATGTGGGAACTGAGCTCATCCTCTTGACATTTCTTTAAGTGTAAGAAAAAAATTGTTCAATACCATACTTTTACAGTGACTTTCAGGTAGTGTACTGGATCTGCTCTTTGCAACTCTGGTGACAGTAACGAAATTGGTTGATGTTTTTTCCCCTGACAGGAGCCCAGATATTAACCTGTGAAACCCTTTGCTCACAGAGTTAAGAGAAATCTTTTGCTTTGTGAGAAGTGTCTCATTTTGCCTGCCAGAAGAAAATGTTTAGCTGAAAACATTTAAGTAGCTTTGCAGAAATTTTGATGACAGAAGGCCCATGGTAGCTAAACCAGCATAGAAAATGTGTTACACTTGGGACATTTGCATCCTAAATCCTACAACTGCAAAGGCTCACAGGGGTTTCACTTTTTTACAGTAAATCTGTTTTTAAAGTATTTAGAATAGAAGCTGTTTTAAAGATGCTTTTCACTTTCCAGAAAACTGGTTAGGTTTCATACTTTCCATCAAATCTATCACCTTGTGAAGTAAATTGTAGGTACCTTTGGATTGCTTTAGTCATACCATCTTATGGTTCATTGTGATATGACAGCACATGACAAATTAAGTTAACAGCACTTGGCATGCCAGATCATCGCTATCCTGTTGCATTTCAGAGATGTTATTTTAGTTTTTACTCCTCCACAGTACACAGGTTCATGATTCAATCCTAGGATTGCAGGTTGGAAGGGACCTCAGAACCTCTCTAATCCAACCTCTTGCTCAGAAAGGGAGAACTGCACAGTCAGACAAGCTTGCTCAGGGCTTTTCACCTTCAAGTCTTGAAAACTTCCAAGGGCAAAGTTTGTACAACCTCTGTGGGAAACTTGATTCAGTGCTTGACTTTTCACCATGAAGAAAATGTCTTCTATCTGTTCCACCTGAATCTTGCATTTCAACTTAAGCTCTTGTCTCCCGCCTTCTCACCATGCACCACTGTGAAGAACCTGGCTCCTTCTTCTTGATAATCATCTTGTAGGTACTGGGCAAGTGTGATTAGGTGTTACTCCTCTCCTCAAAGTATTATCTTCTCCAGGCTGAAGAAAACAGATTCCACCCAACCTCTTCTCACTCTACAGAAGTCTGCAGTCAGTCTCAGTAAGCTTGAGCTTTCCCCAGGCACTATCACTGGTGCTCATACAGACACAGAGGAGAGTCAATAGTCTGAAGACTCCACAAGCCTCTTCAGTCTCTCTTCAGAGTCCTGGATATGAATGCCTGGCCAGAAGAATACCTTGGAAGATGGCATGGTCATGTCTGCAGAGGTGCCCTGCAGGTCCAAGTCACACACCCCCAACCACGACTGCAGCTTCCTTGTGGTGTCGGTGCATAGTTCAGACTCGGGCAGCCCAAGTCTGCACTCCCAGACTTGCCTTTCACCCCTGCTGCTCTCACAGGTCACCAAGCCCACTCTGCAGGCACAGGTCTGTGATGGACAAGGAGCTGCCTCTCTGCCACCAGAAGTCACAGGCTTCCAGACTTCCTCCATATACCCCCAGTCTCTTAGTGACCCTCCAACTATGTGAGTCAACCTCTCCTCTCCACAGGGTCTCCACAAAGATCTCCATCTCCTCTGACAGCTGCTTCTCATCTGGGCAGATCCATGAGCAGGCTGTCCACCTCACCTCTGCCACCCACCTCCTCCTCACAATGACAATGGGAAATCTTGACTGAACTGATGCTTTGCTTCATCCTGGAGGTTTAAAAACTGCTTTTTGTTGCCTAGAAGGTTGTAAAATTGAAGTATAGAATCATTGATAAATGGTGGTCAGCAAGGAAGACCATCAATCATTTGGAGGAACAACAAAAATAATAAATAATATATTGTGTGTACATGTGAACAATTGACTATGTTGTTAATAATCACTGAAGCTTTTATGCTATAAATAATCACTGAAACTTTCCAAGGGTTTTTTTACACTTTTTCAACTGTTACTAGTAAAGAGGAAGGAAAAGCACAATTCAAAATCAAAGGAAAAACTATTCTGAAGAATTAAAACTTTGGTCAATATAAAATTAAGGTGCTTTGATCTTGAAGTACATTTCTCAGTAGTCCTACAGAAGGTCAGTCAACCACGTTGTTGAATTTCCCCAAAATATTACATTTTAAAAATCCAGAAAGAGATCTGTTCCCTGCATCAGGTCACAACTGTTGTCTGAGGCGAAGTTTTTTTCTGTATCTCACAGCATGCATGTCACTGATACAGACACAGGGGAATAAGGTGGATGAGATTGCAATATAATCATGATTTTAGCCAGACCATCACATAACGTGTGTACTCTATTAAGTTCCGGCAATATTCTCCAGCTGCCAGTCCTTCACTCAGAAAAGAAAAAAAATTGGCAATCTAAAAAAGATCTTCTAAAAAGAAATTAAAATTAAATATTTTTGCCTCTAATAATGTTTTTACTGTTTAACTGTTTATTTGTATTTATCTCACACTTCAGTTAGTATAAAATGACAAACATCTATACTCAGGCTTCATATACCTTTAAGAGGCAGTGGTTCTAGTCTGCACCAATTTGTCATTATACTACCATGTATCAGTTGCCAGAAAATACTATTTAATTTGATTATTAAGAGTTTCATATATTCCATTTTCCAATATGTTGCTACAGAGATTACAGAATGTAGGGATTGTTTTAAACATATCACTTACAGATTTTGTTTCCCTTCCTGCAATTCCCTTCTGCTACTCACTCTTATGCTTTCACTGATCTGAAGAGTTTGAAAAAACATTTTTTCTCTAAAAACAGAAAATGAAATACCAATGCCTAGTAAAGCCAATGCTGAATATCCTACCGATATCAACAAAGTATTTCACCTCTCAATATTTCCATTTAACTGAATAGGAAAAGTTCCAGTTTGTTTTAACAAGACCAGAATTAATGATTCTGAACGTCCTGTAGTGCTCCTTACAAAACATCTTAGTGTTCTTGAAGAACAGAAGTATGGTCATGGGGTTAGCACTCCCTATTTTAGTCTCCTATAAAATGTTTCCTTCCTGAATTTTTTAAGATAATCATTGCACTCACAATTTCCAAAGGATGAGCAGCTCTGCCTACCTTAATATGTAATGTAGGCCAATATAAAGAGAACAATAGAGCTGAAATCTGTACTCTGCGCACCAGAGCTGCTTTATCTGGGACATCATACAATGAATTGCATGCTCAGTTGTAGCTGAAGTGCCTTGTATGGGCTCACAGGTCATAACTTCCAATTTAATTTTATCCCAAAGAGGTTCACTGCATGTGGTCCAAGATTGCTGTGAGATTCAAGCCAAGGCTCAGTAGGGGAGGATGAGCAAGAGATACGTTTCAAGAGCACATTCCTGATCCAAGCCCAGAGGTTAATACTAAACTTCCCAGGTGTGCCTCCATTATCTTTATTTCAGTGACAAGTGATTAACTAATTTCATTACACTGTTTGTAAGTAATTTGGGCCTAGGGAAGGTAAAAGATTCCTAGTGTCAAAATACAGAGCAATAATAGTAAATAGTGTTAATGTTTTTCAGGGTACTTGTAGAACAGAACAAATTTTATAGATCTGAAGCATTTGAATTTTCTCTCTTATGACGGTATCAAGTATCATCAATAGATTACTCATGGGGGAAAAAAAAAATCATAAGTTACCAGAATAAAGATAAAATGTGGTTTGTTTGGGTTTTTTATTTCAATCCTTTTTTTCTCCATCTACTACACACCTGAAAAATGCACATTCTTTAGTTATCTGTTTTAAGCTCCTACTACAACTGAAAATATACAAACATATGTATGGTTTCATGATTCTTATACTGACATCCTGCTTTGCCATTTTTTAAGTAATGTAGGAGGAGACATAAAATACATGCAAACAACAAAACAGATAGAACTTTGCACTGTATTTAAAAGATAAATGTGATTGTCAAAACTAGTAAAGAGTAAAAGAAAAAAACTAAGTATCTACATTTCCAAAGTACAAAGTTGAAAAAAACAAAAATTGGTTCAACAAAGATGGAAAATCTCAATAAACAGATAGATAAATATATATGTAAAAAAAAATAAGAAGGGGTGTGCCATGGAAGCTGAATGTAGGAAATGAAAGTTACACAACAAGCTCAGCTGGATTGTGTGAGAGAATCTGAAAGAAAGTGGTCAGTTTACTAAAGCAACAAATAAGAAAAAAAATATGGAGCATCTTTCAGTCCAGGATCTGAAGCTAATTGAGGTTTATGGTTTGAATTGAAATGAAAGCTTTGCATCAGTTTTCCATAAGGATTATGGTGTCCAATGGGATGTCAAAGGTGCAAGGACAAATAGTTTAATAATATTAAAATGAAATTATAACAACAGTAGGATCAAACTAAAGAGGATTTTATATCTCCTGACTACATCACATAATCTCCATTTTAGAAGAATGAGTCGAGTATAATTTCAAATCACCTATTAAGGCTAACAATAAATCTACCAATTCAGGAACTAGGCACAGACAAACAAAGAGTAAGTATGGAAATAATAGCTGAAAAAAGGAAACATGTCCCAAATAGCTGCATATCTTGTAATGTGACCTTATGTGCTGGTTTAAAGGTAACCCAGCAGGAGAAATGAACACAACTCAAAAAGAGATTGCAAGTCAGAATTACAATTTAATAAAAAGAACACAGCAAGTACAATGATACAGAGAAAAAAAAAATCCATTTGACCCACTAAAAAACCCCAGATGTGCAACCCAGAACCGTGGAGCACAAAAAGAATGGAACTCACCACCCCCTGTACTGAGCACCACATGGTCCCCCTGATTACGAAGTAAAAGGGAAGAAAAACCTGTTGATATGGATGATGGTCACAGTCTGGTCGAGGGTGGCAATCACAGTCTTGTTGAGGTTCTGGTCCTCCTCTGGATCTGACAAACGGTACCAGAAGCCCCAGACCCCGAGATTAGATACGCTTAGGCTCAGATGGGAATACCCAGTACCTCATCCAAGATTAAGAGTTTCACAATGGGTGATTTACTCTATGAGTCATGGGATAGTCCTTGATGGCCCATTAGCAGACAAGACCCCTCAGGCTGGGTGTGGCGGTGCTAATGACTCCCCGGAGGGGAGTTATCACAGCTGAGTGATTGGTGTGAAGACAGGAAAACTTCCCTATGTCACAGAGTTCCTAAACACCCAGCTTGTAGCTTGAGGGGTCAGGTGTGTCCTGGGCAGCTGCTGCCAACGATTATTATTAACATTATTAACAGCTCATGAGAAATGACATAGAGGGTGTAGAATACATAGCCCTGGCCACACCCACACAGTGACAAACTTTTCATGGCTGCTATAACCAGGACACCTTACTAACAAGAAGATCTAAGATACATTGTGTGCAGAAACAATTCTAGAAATAAAAGTAAATAGAAAAAAAAAGATAAATATTTTATCAATTTTTCATTGATATATTATGACAGACCAATCAGGCGTTTTTGTTTGACAAACTAATTTGCTAAACCAAGAAACCGCATGTCTTATTTTAACTGTTCTTAATTACTGCTTGTGATATCGTGGGAATTAGTAGCTGCATATAGGAAAAAGGAATTGCCAGAGGAGTAGGAGGGCACAGAGACAACAACTTCTGTCACCAGCAGCATGGCAGGTTATTAACAGTGTTTCATGGAGACCAGTCTTGATGGCAGAGCCCTGAGAGCATCCCATCTCCAAGAGGTCTGACTGCTAGAGGTCAGGGACTGCTAGAGCCAGCACACCTGAGGACTGTCCCTTTTCCTTTGGTGACATTGTGCAGCCTAGCAATCAATGAACCATGTCTGGTTGTTCTCACCAGACCTGTTTGTCTCTATTGGGTGCTACAGCACTGGGTCCCTATGAGGAAGCCACTGTCTCTGCTGACTGTGTTACTGTGCTCGTCTCCCATCTCACCTGCCCAGTGTTCCCAGAGTCCTGGCAACTGTCCCCACGTGCCCAAAGCCCTAATCTCCTGCTTATTTCCCCAGTCTTCATCTGGATCAGGAATTCTGTTATCCTGTGAGTGCTACAGGAAAACCTGACATGGGTATTAAGTTCACCATCAGTTATTTCCCAGGCTGTGAGCACCCTCTAAAATAATATATTATCCATGCTGGTGCTTCTAGCATTTGAAATAGAAAGTCATAACAAACTCAGTTGAAAGTAACCATTTATGCAGTCTAGGTTATTTGTCAAAGTAAAGCCCCTAAGTACTTGAAAAGTATCTTTGCTTTGGTGTGTATTAAAACACTAAAACAAAAAAACACCAAAACAAAACAAACCAACCAACCAAAACAAAAACAAACAACAACCAAAAAAAAAAAAAAAAAAAAAGAGGAAAACACACAAACAGATACATTACAAAAATTGTTAAGTTGTGAGATTCATTGACCCAACGATTGAACATTGAATTTTAGAGTTTTTCCAGAGAATTTAAATAAGGACCTGGTTATTAGAAATTGCATAAAATAAATGTATGAATAAATCACATGCATAGATAGAGTTCCAGCATTCTGTTAACTGAATTTTTCTTAATGCCTTTACATATTTGATCTGGATAAAATACATAATTTTGCTTTTCATACCTATATTGTCTGACGAATTTTCATTGTCAGTTGGCTTCTAAATAATAGCCTATTCTGTCAAACAGTCTACTGTGACTGTAAGGATTAGGTACATTTCATGGGTGAATTTTATTCACTACACGTGCAGGTAAAATTTGAACATATTATTTTATCAGAAGATCCCAAAGCTAAGCAATTAATGCAACCTGAATCATGCCAAAATTGCATGATTTATGAGACATTGGCCTAGAACAGAAGTGTATTTGTAAGGGGGAATAATTTATGTGTTCATTAAACTAACAAGAAGCAGACCATTGATGATATAAAACCTAAGGTATCTATAAAAGATAAGAAATTTACATCTTCTGGTAGTTCTATTATTTTCCTCCATGCTGTAACTGCGCTGAAATAGAGATGAGGTTAGAGAAATGGAGGAGTACCAATTCTCTGAAACAGAGGTTGTGACTGAAGTAGCATTGACACTGAGTTGGTGAAAAAAGTAATAGGGCAGTAGCAGAGTAAGGGGAAGAGAGCGCATATGGAAGAAGGAAAGCATGAGGGATCAAAAAGATATTAATTGTAAGTAATTAATAGTAAACAAAGACACAGGACCCTTGCTTCTGGTTTGTGTTATAAAATTAAGGTGAACACCAGTAGTATGTCAGGTCGCTTTGAGCAAAACTGTATTAATTACCTCAGTCATTCAGAGCCTCTGTTAGGACACAGTAAAATATACCATTTGAAACACACTCTCAGTTTTACTAAAAATATCTAAATTATGTTTTGAATATATTTAAAAGGTATGTGGTTTTTTCCCAGGGAATATTTCACATCATTCCATTTTTAAAGCAAGAACTTTCTTGTAAAGATCTATCTTTGATTTTGTCTGACTATAAAATATATTGGAGAAATGTATGTGGAGTGTAGCTTAGCAAATATAAAACAAACAAAAAAAGAAACCCAAAAACAAACAGTAAAAGTTTAATCATCTAAATTCTTACTTTTTTTTTTTTAATATGTATGAAATTCAAATAGTTGTCTTTCTTATCAATCATACTTACAAAAATTCATTCTGGAGACTTCTGTAGCCTACCTACTAACATTATATTCCCAAAATCATTTGGCTAAAACCAAGCAGAGATTATTTCCTAGACTACAGTATTTGGTGAGTAGCAGCTACCTCAGAGAAATTGCATTTTATTGATGTATTGTAGCAACACCTCATCAGGGCAAAACTATTCAAGCATAATTCTCAAGATAGACATTCCATATGGCCTTTTTCTTACTGCTGTTTAACATTCTTATTTTCTGTAAGAGAGGTAAATGGAAAAATACAGAAAGTATATTTGTCTAGTAGAAAGCTTTCATCTCTTCAAAATAATTTTGTCATTTAGTTAAGTATTTCCTATAAAATTGTGCTTCATATAACAAAATATGTATTGTAGTAATGAGAGAAGTGGGCACTGAAGAAGGCATAAAAAATTGAAATGGTGCCCAAAAACTGAGTGATATTTGGGGGTGTGTGCAGAGGAAAAACAAACAAAAGATTTTGTGCAATAAGTTATACACAACCATAGAATCATTTAGGTTGGAAAAGACCTTTAAGATCATCGAGTCCAACCATAAGCAGTACTGCCAAGTCCACCACTATAAGCATGTTCCTAAACACTAGGTCTACACATCTTTTAAATACCTCCAGGGATGGTGACAAATCTACTTTAGTAGTTAACATAGCTGCTACACCAGAGGACCGGCTCCTAGGCAAGAAAAGTATATTTTTTTTGAAAAGGCAATAGGAGAAGTTGCAAAATGTGGGGAAATATTTCTCCTCACTTTTTAAAATAAGACAGTTTAAGGAAAAACGTCACAGTTCTTATTTGTCACTTAAATGTATTAATGACCTCAACAACCATACAAGCTATATGTCATACATTTTAAAGAAAAATTAGTCCTATGTGTTTTTTGCTTCCAAAACGTATTGTTTCAGTAACCCTTATTGAGACAGAAGGGCCAGAGTAGGTACAGCTGTAAACATTAATTTTATTCCCTACATATTGTAATGCACCAGAGGACTAATCAATTCCCTCCTAGAAAGTAGTTTTGTTGGGGCAGATTACTATCATCAAAATTGTGACTGTCTAAGGCACAGCCCTGGTGATATCTGAAGACGTTGTGGTCCTGTCTGTTTACAGACCCTCTGGCAAAATCCCAATGCTGAAAGTTGAGGAAAAGAGTACATACAATTTTTTTTTTTTTAATCTCTTCTTTTGGAGCATGGATTAACTTGCCACTAGCAGTCCGTCTCCAAAACCACTTTATACCTGCTGAAAATGTGCACCTTTTATGGGATCCTGAAGCCACTGGTGAAAAAAATATTAGAGCCTTGTGGGGAAAATACATTTTGCAGATCATTATTCCGGAGGACTTTCAAAAATTTATCACTCGAGTCAGGACAAAATACACTGTAGAAACTTCCTGCACAAATATAAACTACTATAGATAGGACATATATATAGGAAGTGTATTCTGCTATTCTTTCAGTAAGGATACAATGCTTTTCACCTCAGTAAATCTTCTTGGGTAGCAACAAGATATAACAGATAGAGTTATTCTGTCAGACATAAAAATGGTGTGAGGAGTGAAAATCTATGCATTCTGCAATTTATGATTGCTGCCTCGCAGCAGCCTGGATACTTCAAGAAGGTATTCTGTCTCAAAATACTTTGTAACTTTAGAAAGTTTCCTTGAACTTCATAAAACCCATCAGAGAGCAGTATTTTTCTATGGTATTTGCATGTTCTCATCCTTAGGAATTTCATTCTCTTGTTTAACAGCTATTTAGTATAAGATTTATAGAAAACTGCTCATGCATGTTTGGGATTTTTTTTGCTGGGATTTCATAGCAAATGGAGGAGGAAATAAGCCTTGGGTATGTTATTTAAATTGGTTTGGTTTTTTTTTCTTCTTGGTGACTTTTTCAAAGGTTGCGTGGGATCTTGTGAGATATGGGGAAAAAACTGCAAAGCAACATAGTGATTCATCATGGAAAGCAGAAGAGAGTTCATCCTACATAGATGAAGAAAATGGTAGATGATTTTTCAACAAATACTTCACACATATTTTCTAATAATTTTTTCTTAAGCCAACTATCCTAATCCTTCATAACTCTAAATATGAACTAACAAAAGTGATGCTCCCAGGATATCTAGGTTTTGGTACTTTGTATGTTCAAGGAGCAATGAGAATTTTACATTTACTGAGGTGCCTACAATAACTTCAACATTCCTGAAATTATCAGCTGACAGTAAGTCAGAAAAATATTAAAACAGTTCTGTCTCCTATCTCAAGCAGACAAGAACAGTAGGAGGAAGTCACTGAGTTCAAAATGATCACCTTTAAAGCTGTGTGTTAGCTAGTACATAGCAGAAGGCACTTGAAAAACACCAGGACAGTATTTCAAAAGGAGATAAAAATATGAAGTGATGAGTTTTTACTGACAAGAAACTGACCGAAGTCACAGCCTGGTTCCATATGGAGCACGGGAACTCGTACAGACAGGTATCTGTGTAAAACATGAAATTCTGCCTAAGGCTGCCCTTCTGTGCAAAGCATATGCTGAGAAAACCCCATACTGTTTTTCCTTCAGGTTTGTTTCTCACAGGATGCACCTACATATATGCATACATATATTCACACACATAAGGACTATTTCTGAGCTCACAAGAAACTCCTTACGGTTTCAAATCATTATGCCAAACCTCAGGGCATTTTGCATCTTTGCACCAGATGAAAGGAGAAATAGATGTAGTTCTCCATTTCAGAGCACAAAATATCAGCAGAGAAAGCAGAAGAACATTTTGTGACAGTTTAATTTTGCTGCATGAGTGTGAAAATGGTGTGAGAAAGAACTGACTCATGTATTTTTTTGCAAAACCCCATCTTGTAAAAATTCAAACAATGACATGAACTTACAGTAGTGAACTACAGAAATACTCTCATGGAGCTTTATTGGACTGGAGGCAAAAAGACACGATACTTAAAGGGAAAAAAGAAAGGCCCTTTGCACTCTGCAAGTTGCTCACTGTCTTGGGACATGTAGGATTGCACACCTACATGAAAAGAATTACATACCTACACAAGAGAAGGCAGGCTAGGATCAAGGCTAGACCTTGGGAAGAAGGGAAACAAAATGCTAATTCCAGAAAATAAATATTTTCTGTGCAGTTCTATCTAAATTAAGTTGTACTTCTCTTGTTTGCTCATGAACTACCCTCACTGAAGAAACCAAAGGTGCTATAGTACATCCTATAAAATCTTTTCTCTCTGCTCTACCTGGTTCTTCCATAGGTAGTGAGATAGAAGGAACCTGGCATGCCCATTAATTTGATTCATCTGAAATGACATTCATCTCTCTCTGGACTAAAAATACAGAGGCAAATCAACAAGTATTCAAAATCTCAAAAAACAGAAAATTCCATTTTAGTACACCTCTGTAAAGGCCTGGCACAAGTTCCTGTGCCATTCCCATTAAAACAGAAAGTTTAAGAGAAAAATAATTCTTTGTTACATAAATATTGCACAGTAAATATTTCAACTTTTGTAAATAAAAAATCCCAAAAAAGTCTAGAAGTTTTTCAGC
Organism: Sclerurus mexicanus; assembly: GCA_013396755.1. Classification (NCBI taxonomy): domain Eukaryota; kingdom Metazoa; phylum Chordata; class Aves; order Passeriformes; family Furnariidae; genus Sclerurus; species Sclerurus mexicanus. The sequence goes on from VWZF01001128.1 coordinate 384,484, forward strand.
ATAAGAAGTGTGGACCAAAATTGTCTTACTGAAGCCAAAAATTTCTGTTGCTGTTCAGCAGAATTATAATTTCAGTATCTCGTTTCTGTTTAGTCTCTTTTTCCATGTTAGATTCTTTGGCTTCACTATACCTTTAGCATAGTAGGTGGGGTGACACTGAAGAAATCCAATCAGGATGCTTAAAATACTGCATAATTACTTTGTATAAAGCTCTTACCTCTATAAATTGGTGCTAGAGTGTATATAAAAAACCTGTTGGGATTCAGAGCCTTTTGGACTGGGTCCACCTTGATTTTGGTTCCCTGGGATATATGGCTTTCACAAGATTCTGCATATGTGCCCTATATCACCTGGGATATGATATTCCTAAGATTCTGATGTCTACTGCATTATATTTGGATATTTCTATGGCATTGAGGGAAAGAGACTACCTTCACCAGAGGACAACATAAGGGAATTCTGTTCTGCCATTCCACTCAGCATTCACCTTACTGTTACATTTCAACAGAAATCTGCAGCCCTGACATTGTCTTATTACCTTATCCTAATCAGTCTTTTCCTTATGGGTGCAGTATTAAGAGAAAAGTAACTGTACCAGGCTAGCTAGTGGGCAGCAGAGAAAATGCAGAGCAGGCTTTGCAGCTTATGCCAGCAAGTGGATGTGGAACTGATCCAGGCACGTTCCTCCACAGCACAAACTGCTCCCCTGATTAGCTCATCTCATGTGCAAAGACATAATGAGTCAAGATAGCCTGTACTCTTTGCACAGGCAGGCATAAAGATCTCTTTCTGTGTATGCATTTGGTAATAGTCACAGTGCGAAAGGGGATATTATCATTTTCCATGGCCTGTTTAACAAAGGTTTCCTGGTGCTTTGTATGGATAGAGGACATTTTTAAGTAAATGGACGTGGGAAAAAAGAAAACTAGGAGCAGATGATAAAACTGGTTGAGCATATGTTCCAAGAATGCAGAAACCTTTTAGTCTCTGCAAACATATAAAATGAGTCAGAATGTCTAGATTAGGGTGGATTTTTTAAGTAGAAGGAAAGAAAATGTAGTTACAACAAATATTTAGCAAGCTGCTGCTGCAATATAATTCTCGGAATGCTCAGTTTTAATGCACACAAAGAATGCCTACAACCAGTTGGATACAGGCCTAGTCAATTCCAAAATACTACAGACATTTCTTTTTTATTATTCTCGTTTTCAGATAAAAATTCCAGTGCCTGTGCTTAGAGACTCCCTAAACCAAGTCTGGGCAGTCTCTTGTGCACAACATGCTTCAGACTCTGTATTAATGACAAGATTTGCATCAGGTGTGAGGCTTTCTTCTCAGCAATTTCAGCTCCATTTATGTGAAAAACAACCTGAATATGCACAGTCCCTGACACTGATAACGTTTTACAGTTATCACACATCAAAATACATGCAAGGAACAATTGTGTATAAGAACTACTGAATTATTTTCTAGATAAGGTAGAGTGACAGGTAGTATAAATAACTCATTTACTCTACCTGTTCAACATTATGATTTTGATTTAGCAAGTTAAAATTCCATTACAGATAGGTCTTTTTTCCTCACAATGCATTACTCCAGTATTTTAGCAGAACAATAGATTTCACACTTCAAAGGAATTAGTACTAAAAAGCTGCATACACTGAAATGGAAATTACTATTTAAACAGAGTGGATCAGGTCTGCACCATCACTGTGCTGATAAAAAACTGCCTCATTTCAATGACGTTTTCTACTGAAGAATGAAGCTACAGGGAAAAACAGGAGAACAAGCAGTGTAGTTATGGGTAGAGAATGGTACTGGCACAGGAAATAAAAACATAAAGGGCTGATAAAAGAGGTAAATGGAAAATAACAGGCAGAAGCCTGATGAAGTCTGACAATCACTAAAGAAAAAATTGAAAAAAAAAACAATGAAAAATCAGAATGAGGAAGACAGTAAAAAGTAAAACAAGGAAATAAAACTGAGAGAAAACAGAAAAGAACAGTTCGAAAAACAGTGGGCAGCACATGGTGGTGGTGTCAGGAAGTCATGGAAAGGTAGGAAACGAGAAGGAATGAGCAGGGAAATGGGCTAAACGAGACAGGAGCAAGAACTGAGATGGGTACCAAAGACAAAATAGGTATACAGAGACTGTGGAAGGGCAATAGGTACCTAAGGGAGAAGTCAAGATAAAAATAGAGAAAGAGGAAGAGGAGAAGTGTGGAGCAGACTACTAAAAAAAAGGCAGTGATAACAGATAAGTCAGGATGGTCCTCAGTTCAATTTCAGATTTTGCTTTAGACTTCTATAACTTCTCTGCTTTCCTTTTCCCATCTTTGTTGTCACCTTTTCCCAGCCTAGCAATCATAGACGTAGACTAAACCAACGTGTTTATATCTGAATGGATGTAAGGTGCTTCACGTGAGAGTTAACAGGAGGGCTACTTCTAGCAAAGGCACAGTGAGCAATTCCTTTTTCTGTAAGAGTGTGCCAAGATTTAGATATTTCAAATTTTATAAGAGCAGACTGTTATCTGCATTCAAACGGAGTGAAAAGATACAAGGCAGATTTTACTCTCCTTACCAATCACACTTCTGTTAAATACTCAATGTCTCCCAGGGTTGTTCAGGTAATGTATCCAGCTCTTAAACCAAACTCACCTCTGTGAATTTTACATGAACAGAATTCACCACCACAAATCTGCACACTGAAAGTCTGTATGTGTAAAATTCAGAGGCTACTTGGGAAAGTTGCAATCACAATGAAGGAATAATGTAAGTCCAAATGTATGACTACATACCTCTTCAACTATTAAATATGATGAGCAGAAAAATACTGTTTTCCATGGTGGAATTATGGGTTGGCAAAACAGTTATGATTATACAGGCCAAACTATAAGTTTATTCATTTCTCAATATAGCAATATGTTACCTTTACTTTTAATTAAAATTTTGTCCCAGAAGTTGACCTAAGTAGTGTTGTATTGTTGGTAGGATTTGTAATAATTTATCACTTTTCATTTGTATTCTAAGATATGCCTGGTGCAATTATAATTGTTCACTGTTCTGACAATATATCTTACCTTTTCAGATGAAAAACTACAATGTTTTCATCATTATACACTCCATTTAACACATTGTAATAGTTTGTAAGTGGTCTTTTATTATACATTAACTAAGAAGTTTAATGTGAAAATGAGCGACATGCTGACATAAGAGCAGCACACTCAGGGTGCCCTTTTGGATAATCTTATCTCCCCTACTTTACCAGCCATATTGAAGAGCATCATTTATCTTCTTGTCCTTAACTCCTCAGTTGAAGTGCTTGGATTTATTTGACGTTAATTGGTCTGTCTCCTACCTGTGTATTTTCAAGCAAACTCCTGCTGAAGTGTGTGTTGAACCTAACACACTTAAGTATTTTGTCTATGTAGGCATGTAGAGAAACAGCTTTGCTGAATAGTGATTGATTTATGCATAGACTTAACATTAAGCTCCCCACAGAATCAAAGCTGCTGCTTTATTGCAAAATTATTTTTACAGATTTTGATGACAATTCAATACAGGATAACAATATAACAATATAATTAAATAATATACAGTAGTAAAAATATAACAACATAACAACATAATTAAATACAACAGATAGGCTTGTGTTGCATGTAACAGAATACTCTATCCTGGTCTATACTTCATATGGTTAAATTACATTGCTGTTTTAACTTTAGGGATGAAGATATAGTTCAGTACAGTAATACAGTAAAAAATAATGGATGGAGAATATGCTGAGTTGGAAGGGACCCACAAGGATCATCAAGTCCAACTCTTAGCCAACAGGACCAACCCCAAGAGTAACACCATGTGACTGAGAGCATTGTCAAAACACTTCTTGAACTCTAGCAGGCTTGGTGCTGTGACCACTTCCCTGGTGAGCCTGTTCTAGTGCCCAACCACCCTCTGGGTGAAGAACCTTTTTCTAATATCCAATCTGAACTTTCCCTGACACAACTTCAGGCCATTCCCTTGGGTTCTGTTACTGGTCACCACAGAGAAGAGATCAGTGTCTGCCCCTCCTCTTCCCCTCATGAGGAAGTTGTAACTGCAGTGAGGTCTCCCCTCAGTCTCCTCTGCTCCAGGCTGAACACACCAAGTGCCCTCAGCTGCTTCTCATACAGCTTTCCCTCAAGGCCCTTCGCCATTTTTGTTTTCCTCCTTTGGACACTCTCTAACAACTTAATATCCTTCTTTGCAAAACTGCACACAATATTCCAGGTGAGGCCACCCCAGCGCAGAGCAGAGCGGGACAATCCCCTCCCTTGACTGGCTGGCAGTCAAGGACACAGTTGGCCCTCTTGGCTGCCAGGGCACTACTGACTCATATTCAACTTGCCATCAACCAGGATCCCCAGGGTCTTTTCCATGGCACTGCTTTCCAGCATCTCATTCCCCAGTCTGTAGGTACATCTAGGGTTGCCCCATTCCAGGTGTAGAATCCGGCACTTCTCTTTGTTGAACTTCATGTGGTTGGTGATTGCCTAGTCCTCTAATTTGTCCAGGTCCCTCTGCAGGGTCTCCCTGCCTTCGAGGGAGTCAACAGCTCCTCCTAGCTTTGTGTTATCTGAAAACTTCCTTAGTATCCCTTACAGTCCTATGTTGAAGTTATTTATGGTGATGTTGAAGAGCACAGGACCTAAGATGGAACCCCACACGTCACCAGTCTGATGTCACCCCATCACTATAACCCTCTGTGCTTGATTCACCTCAGTTGCTCACCCCCCTCATGATGTCCAGCTGTGCTGAACATTTTGTCCGGCAGGATACTCTGAGAGACAGAATAGAAAGCTTTACTGATATCCCAAAAGATTACATCAACTGGCTTCCCTTGGTCAGCTGGGTGGGTTACCTTGTCATAAAAGGAAATCAGGTTTGATAAGCAGGACTTTCCTCTCTCAAAGCTGTGCTGGCTGTGACCAGTGACTGCGTTGCCTTTCAGGTGTTTTTCAATACCTCACAGAATAATCTTCTCCATAATTTTACCAAGGCCTATAGTTTCTGATGTCCTGTTTCTTGCCCTTCTTGAAAATTGGGACAACATTTGCCAGCTTCCAGCCAGCTGAGATCTCTATGGATTCCCAAGACTGCTCAAAAATCATAGAGAGAAGTTTTGCAATGACATGAGCTAGCTCTTTCAGGATTCTGGGATGAATCCCATCAGGCCCCATGGATTTGTGGGGATCCAGCTGGAGCAGCAGGTTTCAGCACAATTTCAGGGTCAACTGGGAGTTGATCATTCTTACAGTCATGGTCCTCCAGCTCAGGGTACTCAGACCCCCTTGGCCTGTCATCCATGCTGAAGACAGAGGCAAAGAAAGCGTTAAACACCTCTGCCTTGTGTCTGTCCCTGTTTTTGAGGTGACCCTCATCCTGTAACAGCCCAATGATATTTCTATACTGTCTATTGCCATTAACATATTTTAAAAAGTTCTTTTTTATTGTCTCGCACATTTCTTGCAGCTTCAACTGCAGTTGAGCTTTGGCTGCACAATTTTCTCCCTACAGTGGCAAGCAGCACTTGTAGATTAATGTTTATACAAAGGAGGGTTAATAAACCCCAGAAATATATGATAAAATAATATGATCAAAAGAAATCTAGCACTCAGAAGTGAGGACAATCCAGAAATAAATTTGCTGGTGTAGTCCTAATTTGTACTCTTCAATTGTCAAAATTTCTGGCAAGGCTTTAATTCAGCTGACACATTGGGGTATTTTTCCACAGAGTCCCTAGTCCATTAAGTACCACTCTCAACTTTTGTAGGCTATGATATACCTAGAGACAAAGCTATACATATGAATAGAACATGTCTTATTTGTGAGAGCTGGTAAAGAGAAGTTTTATTCCTCTAACCCCCCTATTCATACAGTGTGAGTCAATAGAACAAAAGAAGACTAGAAAGTAAGTATTAGGGATGTTCAGGATATTTGGATTGCAGCAGCAATTTGAAAAGTCCTTCTAAAAGGCTTCATAGATTCTTACATGGTTATCTGTCTGTTACAAGGGTGTCAGCTATACACATTCAGTGTACCTGTGTTGACCTCTATTCTAAATCTAGGTTTTAAATAAGCCAAAATATACAAGTAAAATAATCATTTTAACCAAGTACTGTCTTCATCCAGATATTCTTTTTTGCTTATAACCTTTTCCAAGATACACATCATTATAATACCAGACAAACTTTATATCAGAAATTACAGTGTGTATCCAGTATACTTAATATTTATTAAAATGACAAAAATGGCAATTAGCTTCTCCAAGAAATTAACTTTTCAAAAAATTTACTTTTTCGACCTTATAATTTGGGGGAACATATATTTTTCTAGTCTTCCATTTTAAAAATGGGAATTTTGTCTCAAATGTTAGATATACTAGTATAAACATTCATTAGAGACTGAGGAGAAATTAACCCAATTCTTTCAGAATATTACTTATAAAGAAGTAATTACTCAAAATTCAAGTGCTTGTCACGGTGCAGAGATCTGCAAAATTCCCAGCTGCACAAATCTGTGTATAAATCAATTTCAGAATAATTAAAAAGCTTTGCTATTTTAGCCAAAACCCTCTGGGACAAGTTTGCACCAATAGCAATATTTGTTTTTTAGGTAAGTTTCTGGCAGCTTTTTCTAAGGAAAATTTTAACTGATGCTTTACTACTCTGCTATTTGTTGTAGCTTTTGCATGGTAGGGATTATCTTACAAGAAACAATGCATATACAAAATTATTTGCCTTATCTAGGTGATTTCAAGGCAATCTATGAACCATGTCTCACTATTCAGTCATTAATAAGTTTTTGATACTTAAAACCAGTAAAATATGAAGCTTAATTTGTCCAAAATAACTCTTATTTTACATCTGATGCATCTCTCTCTCTTTTTCAGGCTCAGAAATTTACTGCTACAATACTGTCCTCAGCTTCCTAAGGAAAGGAAGCAGGAGGCAAAACCAGGCTGCAGTGCCATTAGGTAGACAGTCTGATGTCACGCAGACAACAACTGATTCAGAAAGATCCACAAAAGCAATAACATAAATATGTCTTCTCCAGATGTGTCCCATGAAGATTTATTTTCAGGGCTATGTCTCAGCCCAACGAGGAACATGATTAGGACTTTCAGTGAATAATTGTTATAATTTTTTCTATAATACAGTTTCAATTCAAAATAGTGCTATCAATATTTCTGTTCATCTAGTTTTGCGAATCCAAAGATCTAACTCCAGAATTTAATCTGAAGGTTAGATCATGCAGAAAACTAGCAATGACTGTTAAAAGTATTTACTACCTACGCTGTCAAAAAGGAGATTCACGGTGAGATTTTTACATATCCTCATGATCAGTTGTGTAAAACAGTTTGACCAGCTTTAAGATTCCTTATCAGAATCTTAATATACCTTCTGAAATAAACCTTGAGATTGTATAAATCCATGTCTTTTAACCATCCTTCAGTTCAAAGCAGGGAGTCAGTCTTGAAAAGAATGTTCATCAGCAGAGGAAAACATGTCTCTAAGTCCCACTATTGATTCATCAAATATATACAAGATTAGCCATTCTGCTACCATTTAACACAACACATACATGAGCTTTGGTTATTTAACCTTCTCACATGCTTATTATATTCCTAACCATCAGCAATTAATCCTTTGTTTTGAAAACACTATCCAGAGTCCCTGCTATTTCAAGGTCATTACAGCTCCCTCAAAAAGAGCCTGTAGCAGTAACTGAAACAGGTTTTATCTGCCGAGTTAATCCCATAACAAATCACTGTTTCCTGTACACCTTGATCAGTCCAAGTATAGACAGTCATGTGCTTCTGTTTGAATACACAAATGATGCAAAAGAGAACAGAAAGAGAGCAGAGGAGGCATTCTAATTTCACTATAGAAATTTTATCCCCGAATGTGGTTTTATGGGTGATATAAACAACTGAAGTTACTAAATAAACATTTTGATCAGTTACTTTCTATTTTGTCTCTTACTGATCAATCCACACTATATCAAACTTGAACTTAATACTTGGCCTGTAAAACATTCTAAAGAGATATTGATGAGACTGGCTGTAGTGTTAGTCATCAAGTAATCATTAACTAACCTTGTGTAAGCAAATTATACTTATAAAAGTGACTTTTATATATGTTATAGATACACATATTTATAAAGTGTATTTGCAGGCTATATTTCATTTCTGCATTTGATGGATATATAGAAAAAAAAAGTAGAGTTAATATATTAGAAAGCTTAAGAAATCTACACTTCCATTCTGCTGATGCCTAAGAATTTTAACATGTATTTTATAGATTTTCATTGAGTTATATAAGCTGAAAAAGCTTTCCTAAATCTGTCACATTTTAAGCAGCATTTAGAAGTTACTGAACATTTTCTCACATGTTCCTGAAATTCTGGTAGACACACATTACCAAGGACACACTGTTTTGAAGAGCACCTGCAAGAACTCCAACTGAGACAATAAGACAGCTTGTAGTCAAAACAGGAAAGTCAGCTCAGAGCCCTTGAAGGGGCCCCAGGAGGCAGTTCTGAGGAGCTCTGAAGGTGGGCACCAGGGGAAAAATGGTATCATGGGTTGGGTGTAGTCATCAAATATATTAATTACTGAAAGATATAAAAACTGTAATTGGCATGTACTTTAGTTGTGCACCTAGAAGCTTCTAATAAAGGGGCTAATTTATCTTTCTCCACTAATATTGTTTTGAAAGCCTTTTCCAGGATAAGGCATCACTGCAATCCCCCTAAAATTCTATTTATACTGAAAAGTTATTAAACTTTGGAGACTCCTTCTTTATGAGATTTTTCCATTACTTTTCACCATTTTATTCTAGCTGAGACACTAAACCTCTCTCAGTGGAAGTCACCACATTTATATTCCTTGTAGTTTTGCAGTGCATTAGGAATTTTCATCTTCTCTGAATATATTTCACCACAAAATCATGACCCTTCAAATGTGCTACAGTTCCTAAGGAGCTGATGGAAGTTGCAGACCAGTGTAGATACACAATACTGGCTGAGAGGCGATGCCATTGCTCACAGCATGATTACTGACGAACCTATGGCTCCTTCTTTAATTCAGCAGTAGTCTCTCCACATCTTGTAGAAGGACCGTGTGACAGCCTCCTGCTCTGCTGTGGTATTGTACTCTCTGAAGAGAAGACCATTATTTCTCTATTGGAGCAGCAGTATCTACCGCAAATTACAAGCTGTGAGCACTATTATACTGTCATGACCATGTAGAGTTTAATTCCTTTCAGCTCTGTAGGTCATGTATCATCATGTTGCTCTGTTCGTACTTGTATTTAAGAACAGTTTTGTTCAGAAAAGCTCTGTGGGATTTGGGGAATCTTTATGCCATATAACTGTAAGATAGTACTAATACAGTTTTTAAAGCCACATGCAGGTCCTGCTCTTGATCCCAATGAAGTCAATGGGATTTGGCTATGCTTTGATGGGATTAGAATGGGGTTCTTAGTGAGCAAGGATTTTTTTTTAAATGTTTAAGGGTTATTTTAAATACAAAGACTGATATTTCATGGCAAAAAACCATTTTAACTACAAGAAAGTCTGTGTACATCACATCCTGAAACACAAGTCTGACAGATGTGCCTTTAGGAATCCTTTCTTGCAGTGGACAAGGTAAATAAGGAAGGTCATTCATCTGGACAACATGGGGGTCAAGAAGCTGAGGTTTCTGAGTCAGCCTCAGAACATGAAGGCTTTGAATCTAGGCTAGGTCTTTGAATAATCATGTTGGTTGAAATCAAGAAAGATATCAAGACATGTACTCTTTAGATATGTGATTTGTGTTCACTGACATGACCATCTCAAAACATTGTGGTCTAGATCTCCCATCCAAGTGCTAAAGAATGAAATACTTAGGACACTGTTGAAATACATCAGTAACTTAAACACTGCCCTGGTACCACTGGCTGTCCTGAATAAGGAAGAACATGGCTTGCTGAATCAGAAAAAACCCTTTTCCCACCACATGTATTTTCTCATACAGTAATCATACTCAGTAAAATTGACAAGTATTAAGGGAGTGGGCTCTTTCCTACCTTTTCTGCAACAAATGTGTGATTCAGTGCACATTTTCTTTTCACAGAGAGAGTTAGGAACTATGATTAGACCCAGTCTTCCTATCCAGTAAAGAAGGGAAGAAGACCTGAGGAACAGGTACATAATTATAATTAAAGAGGGTGAGGAAGACAAATATTCATACTGAGTTCTACATTTCATAGCTTTCCAATGTTTGTCTTTGCAGTGTTGATGTGTTTTTTAAATGAAGAGTATCATCAATCATATATGTTACAAAAATACTACACTGAAAGTTCAGATTCTTGTACCATATTGACACCTTATATGTTTCATTACTATAATTGCAACTTTTAAAACCACTGCACAGATCGTTCCTACTTGATCAGATAAAACAACTTATAACAGTAGTAAATTTTAGTGTTTTTATAATAGTGGACAGTTTAGTGTAAACCAGTCATAAAAATGAGATAGGAAACTATTTCCAGATACAGTAAAAGTACTCATTTGGAGCAGAGGAATGATGACTGGAAATTCACGTTTGCATACATATTTTGAATGTGAATACTGAATACAGTAATAGACTTTTCTGCTCCCTCTAACCCAATCTCTGGCCTTTCTGAACAGTTCTTCCTTTGCTGATTTTTTAGTCTCTCAGCGTCTCTCTCACGTCCATCTCTGAATCAGCACCTCTAGTCTCTCATATTCTTGCTTTTGAACCTAAGCATCTCATGCAGCAGAACAGCTCTTACCTTCCTAGCACTGGCTACTTACTGTTTTGCACTAAACCTTTAATATATTATGGGGGTTTTGTCAATATAAACCTTCCTTTCTCACCTGTTTTGGTCTTTTCTTCCTTTTGGCAACATGATAAGAGGACCTTTTCTCTAGTAAATCTTAAGGACATGAGTAAAAGCAGGTAATAGGCCTCCTTGGTTTTGAGTGCCCAATAACATGGTTTGCTACAGTTATCAGAAGAAACAACTGGGATAGAAATCTTGCTGAGCACCTGCATTCTTGAGCAAGAGCTTGTTCACTATGGGCAATCATTCATGTAACATTAAACACATATTTAAAGAATATGTTTAAAAAAGGTTATTTTTAGACTCAAAGACTATTCCTGACAAACTTAACATTAGAAGGAAGAAAGTACATTGCAGAAGTCTCTTAAATGTCAGGCTTAGGAAATACAGCTGAACAGTAGTTTTACAGACTCATGGTCTTTCACCAAAAACATACACAGACAGATGGAAATTAGGGGGACTAAAATGCAAGTAAGTTCTCAAATACATTCTCTACTTAAATATTTGAAAGAAAGGAGCCATAATCAAGTATAAATTGAGATACTTTCTAAATGGTTTATATATGGCTTCCAGTTCACTCTTACCTCTATTTTTCAGATACATAGTTGACTATTTACTAATAAGAGTATTCTCTTTTACCTGCAGAGAGACTCTGTTGGCACTCAAAATTAACAGAAACATTCCACAACATCTCAGATATTAGAACTTACATACTTAAGGAATATTGTGCCTATTTTCAGCACAAAAAGTGTCTGTTTGTCATTATTTCTAGAGCATGCACATATTTGTCGGCACCATAGTTCAAGTTTATAAAATAACTTTAACAGTCCATATCTACAGATCAGGGTAAAACCTGGGTAATGGGAAAAAAACCCAAATCATATGACACTGTGTTATTAAGCAGTGAGAGTTTGTTTGTTCTTACCTGAAGAGCTTCTACAGAAAGCAAAATGGTCTTCTCACACTTCAGGTGTGACATTTTGTCTTTGACTACTTAAGACATGGTATAGGTAAATTCAGATGGGCTTTTGTAGTTTTTTAATACCTTCAGCCAATTCCATTACAGATATATTTAATGAGACCAAATTTCATAGTCCAACAAATTTTATTGTCTCTAGAAAGATGAACATGGTTGCAGATTCACCACAATTCCCCTTCAAAATAAACAGAGATTCAGGCTGAAAACATCTTTCCCAGTCACATTTTCTGGAATTCTGTGGTAACATCAATAATTCATCCAGATTAAGCCTCATTATATCAAGCTTTGAATAAAAATGGCTGTGCTCTCACAACTTTCATATTGCTGGATCAGAGGACAGGATCACCTCTGACTGTGACAATCCATATATCAGAGAAACTGGTTGGCAGCACTGATTAAAAAAAAAGAAATACACCCCCAAAAAAGGAGCAAAAAGGAGTTAAAATGTGAGTTCTACTTGCTCCTGAAGTAATGTAACCAGCTGCCCTCATTGGTAACAGCTGTAAAATTATAGCTTGTCTTCACCTGGGGGAATGTAGGGAATTAACTCTGCTGTGTAAGTGAAGGTGTTGAATGTTTTCTATGGACAAATGATCAACATCAGCCCTTTTTCCTTGTGTCACAAGGTCCAAAGGAACTCATGCTTGCAGAGACAAAGTCTTTCAAAATGCTCAGAAATGGATTTTGCAGATCATGCTCTGAACCTGGAAAATTGTTGGAACCTAAAAAAAAAAAATAAAAAAAATTATAGAATCTCAGAATGGTTTGGATTGAAAGACACCATAAAGATCATCTAGTTCCAACACCCCTGCCACAGGCAGGGACACCTTCCAACAGGCCAGATTGGTCCGAGGCACACTCAGCCTGGCCTTGGACACCTCCAGGGATGGGGAGCCCACAACCTCTCTGGACAGCCTCTCTAGCAAAATAGGACATGCAAATTCCAGAAGTTGAATTCTTATGTAGTGAGCAACTAAGTTGTACTGATAATGAACCCTTCAAAATTAACTCTTTTTTTTTTTTTTTTTAATCTGTAGTTGGATTCAGCAGAGAGTAGGAAGAAAAGCAGGAAGCCACAGTGACAGTCTGAAAATTTACAATGTCAGGTGCTGAGCATTTGTAGTAAAAGCCATAAATCAATTGGGAGAGTCAATGTGGCAGGTGTTTCAAAGATTTTCCCCTTACATGCAAAAAAAAAAAGTAATTCCCTGGTTTAGTGAAATAAGTACAGATGGATAACAATTTTTGTAAATAGCTTTATGACCTTCCCGCTCCCTAAAAAAAATTTCTACCACCTTCTGCATCAGACTTTTGGTGATTTGTATTGTTTTGTTTTCTATTTTTCTCTTCTGGATCCACACATGACATCATATTCATACGCATTTATAAGGCATTATTTCCTCACTCTTCCAAACAAATCTGAGTAAAACAAAGAGCCTGTCAAATGCAGATATAACATGGAATTTGTCTTCTGACTACATCTTCCTTTCCTATAAACAGGCAGAAATAGTCAATTGTCACAGAAAAATAGGAGAATTTATCTTCATAGCACAAGAATGGAACAAATCTGAATTCTTTTGAGAAATCAGAAATTTGCCTAACTTTCATGGCCTTAATTCCTTCATAATGTTAGCTTGGCTAAACATTGAAATATTATAGAACGATCCCATTCATTTTTGGAGTCACATTCTTTCACTTTTTCTTCTGTACTGCCACCGCCTTTAGTATCAATTTGAACTGACCTATCAAAATAGAGCTGGTTCCTTAGATTGACCTTCTATATGCTTTTGCAATATAAATAATAGAGTGAATAAAATATAATGTTTCACTTTACAAATAGCTTCCTTTCAAGGCATTTTTTTTCTTCATCTGATATCTAAAAAGATACTAATTTATATTCAATTAACCAGTTTGATCTGTTTCCCCCTCATACACCACTGTTTCCAGCATCACCACATGCAAGCACAGTAAGACAAATGTCAGCCAAACAAGTTTGTTGGGCAACACAGCATGATTTATTTTAAGCCTTTTATTAGCCTATGAAGTATCTTACACAATATTTTAGAATCAGCACAAGGTTCTGACAACATAAAAATGTTCTAGTTTCTCCATTTTTCTGATAATGTTGAAAACTGCCATTTTTTTCCACCAACCAGAACAGTGAAAACTTTGAGTAATTGAAATACCCTGGAAACTGAATTTTCAGTGCATAGTGTGTTGAGGCCATTTGCTGTCATTGGGAGGAGAAATCTGGTAGTCTTGACTTGCTACCTCCTCCCATCATCACCATGGCTAGGCTTCACGAACGAAGATTTGCACTTGCTACCTACTATACAAATATTAATGTATCTTATACATCTAATGAAAACAGGGTGGCACAACCGCATTTTGGTTGCATGGTAGATAGTCAGCTATTCTCCAAAGACAGACAGAACAGAGTACATAACTAAATGTTTAATGTCATATTTTTGGCGGCTTTCTTATTTTAGAAGGTAATTTAAATGACTAATACTGAATCAGAGGAACCTGGGGAACTGAGGAACACAGTGAAAGCAGGTAGCATAACATGAGTTTTGACATTTTGCTTTCCAAATCCAAATAAAATACAAAATTTTCCAAAACAAGGTTCTGAAGAAAAAAATTATTTTGATGGCTTTTAATACCAAAAATATTAAAATTACTTAAAAGGAATCAAAGAATTCTATTGAAATGAAAATACGTGACCAAAAAAAATTTCAGATTTTAAAAACTAGAAAATTACTGTAATTTCTTTAGTTCTTCTCCCTTCAAAATTTTAGCTAATTAATGTTTTCTTGGAATATTTTTACTTAGTTAAAGCATCGTTTTTGATTAGAAATTTTCTACTATTAAATATTTATCTTCTAGGATTAGAATCATCTTTAACTGAGAAAGAAGAGCATCAAGGAGAAAATCCTTCCCATAGAACACTAAAATGACTAGTTTTTCATTAAATATATTTTGTGAATACTACAACAGAGGCCTGCTGCCTTCAGTTAGTGCCTATTAATAGAGAATTATTGTTTCAAATACTATAGCTTAGAGCCTGACTTCCACTAGTTTTACTATACAATTCTTTTCTGCAAGAAATAATTAATTCAAAATAATTTTGGGTTAAAATCTTGCTGTAGTATAACGAGGAAAGTCTGGTAGAACTGTAGTTCTATCCTCTGTTTACAATAACCTCCATTGTCTGGTGAAGAAAATGCAATTTTATTTAGTAAAATAATATCACATTTTCAAATAGCACACTACTATACTCTGCATTCAAGTCTCTATGTTCTGTCACTTTAAGAAAATAAAGAAAAAATTTTGCTGTAGATGTTGCTAAATAATACTTTAACGCAGTTCACCATTTCTCCTTCACACTTCTGTTAAACTCATTCTTTATTGCTTGGCAATTCTGGTAAATTCTGCTCAAGTATTTAAAAGAAATCCCACAGGATGACACCACACTGTATATGAGATGACTTATTCTTTGAGCTGGTATCTGATAACTGAGATTAATCTTGTTCATCCTTTACTATTTTTTTAAATGATGCTATAGTAAGAACTTGCTCACCTGCTATTTAAACGGAAAACACAATTCTACCAAAATGTGCCTGAGCTCTCCAGAAGCAGACCTTGAGCCAAATCGTAAGAAAACAGGCAAGTTGATGAGACTCATCCCTCAAGGTGTACAAAACACAGCATGTCTGTGTGCTGCCACAGGATGTCACTGATGTTCCACTTACACATCATACACAATTAAAAGTGATCTCGGAACAGAATACACTCTCCCACCTGTGTGTTGAGGCATCATTAAAAAAATCCAACTTAATGAGAAACATAACAGTTAAAGAGGTATCAGCTGGCTAGATACAAAACCAAGAGAGTTGTATGGGGTTTGCATGGCAAGAGTTTGGGAGCAGGAGGCTACAGGCGTAGCTTCTGTCAGAAGCTGCTAGAAGCCTCCTCTATGCACAATAGAGCCAAAGCCAAGCCAAGGTCCAGCCTATCAGTGATGGTGATGGCACCTCTGGGATAACAGATTTAAGAAGGGCAGAAGCAAGCTGCATAAACTGCACTTATAGCCAGTGAAGAGAGGAGTGAGAATATGTGAGAGACTTCAAGGTCAGTGAAGAAAGAGAGGGAGGAGGTGCTCCAGGTGCCGGTGCCGAGATTCCCCTGCAGCCCATGGTGAAGATCATGGTGAGGCAGGCTGTCCTGCCCCAGCCCACGGAGATCCACGAGGAAGCAGTGATCCAACTGCACCTCATGGAGGACTGGAGCAGGTGGAACCCCAAAGGAGGGTGAGGTGGGAAGCCCACAGTGGAGCAGACTCTTGCAGGACCTGCTGCCCCTTGGAGAGAGAAGCACATGCTGAAGCAGGCTTGCTGGCAGGACTTGTGACCACATGGGGGTCGCATGCTGGAGCACTGAACCCCATGGAAGGGACCAATGCTGGAGCAGTTCATGAACCATAGCTCGTGGGAAGGATTTGTGTCTTGAGAACTTTGTGGGGGACTGTCTCCTTTGAGAGGGACCACACACTGGAGCATGGGAAGAGTGTGAGGAGCTTCCCCACTGAGAAGGAAGGAACAACAGAGACAATGTGTGATGAACTGACTGCAGCCCTTACCATTCCCTGTCCCCATGCACCACTGGAGGGATGGAGGTAGAGGAAATTATGAGTGAAGTCAGGCCTTGGAAGAAGGGAGGGGTGGGGGAAAGGTGTTTCTAAGATTTGGGTTTCTCTCTCATTACCCTACTCTGATGTGATTGATAAAAAATTACCTTATTTCCCCAAGTTGAATCTGTTTAGAACATGATAATAATTGGTAAGTGGCCAACTCATGAGCCTTTTGTTGTATTTTCTCTCCCCTGCCCAGCTGAGAAGTGGAGTGATAGCACAGCTTTGGTGGCCACCTGGCAACCAGCCAAGGTCAATCCAGCACAGGAGTCAACTCAGTAGTAGAATAATTTACAGGTTCAGTCTGTAGCTGGGGCAGAATCTCATTTTTCTCTGTGCCATTAGTGTATAGCAGCATGTTGTTATATGCCCATTTCCATTTTCAAATGCTGCCTGTTGATAAAAGTAGCTGCTTTTCTGACCCTTGCTATCTGATACTATGGAAGAAATCATCGAAAAAAGATACAGTATCACATGTGGAGTAAAAATTGGGCTTTTAGAGCCAAAATAAATATTTTAAATAAATAATTTTCTCCATAAATGTGTCAGAAGAGTTTATAGCAGTCCTATTTTATGGGCTCTGAGCAGTTTCTGATTTTTCTTGACATTTTTATAACTTCTATGGTAAAGAAAGAACATGATGTCTTTAAGGAAAAGTTTTGGCATCTTCATTATCTTATGAACAAGAAATGAGAAGCTGAGACAGCAAAGGAGTATGAAGTTCTGTCTTTATTTCAAATTCAAACTGCTTTTCTTCTACTTGGTTCAATTTCCTCTTTCCATTATTACTTACCTCAGAGATTTTTTTAGACTTTTTTTACTGATATATTTTGAATTAACCACTCAAGACAGAAAAGTATGACTAAAACCTAAGTTACAGCACACCACGATGACCTCCTAGCACTACCCTTACTCAGGACCTAATGTAGAAATCCAAATGTTCCTGCCTTGGATTCCTGCTGTGCTGCAAGCCTATGTAAGTTTGTGTTTGAATTGAATCCCCACTGAACCAAATCAAAACAACACAAAGCCCTGAAAACCATCACTAGTCCTAATAAAATATTTTCACCTCTCAAGACTGGGTGCTATATTTATCATAGTGTCTACATGGCTTGGGTCATGTATATATACACAATATATAACTACTTTGTTATGATATATGTATTTACTTTTCTTTAGATATCTCAAACTCAGCATCAGATACATCAGATACACCCAAAAAGCATAATGGTGCTATCTATATGGAACACCAGAAACATATTCACTGCTCTTTTAATGTGACTTCATATATATAGTCCAAGCTACCACCAGAAATTTAGGAGTTGCTCTGGAAAACAGAAGCCTATGTCCTCATAAGCAAAGGACCACTACTTACAGTGAGTGACTTTGCAAAAGATAATTTTCATTTTGGAACAACAGCCAAGACAAAGGGGGCAAATCAGATGCTGTTTACTGCAGAATCTTCTAGCATTGCTGTTTGTTTTTATTGTCTGTTGTTGGGCTGTTAGATGCACAGGTAACTGCTGATATTCTCAGTCAATGTGCTTCCATGGCCACAATGAGCATCCATGTCCATTAGAGTTAGAAATGTTTCCAAAGTTACATGCTAGGATCATTATCTCAATCCTTTAGAGGCAGATGGGAAAAGTAAATCAAGGAAAACAAACAACACAAGACAAGACTTACAGCATTTTTCCTTCTGAAAGATTTTTCATGTTTTTTCTGTTTCTTTGTGATTTTTGACATAAACAGCAAAGAAATCTCTGTTAGAAGGATGGTCATGGTATCTCCTCTCCCTTATATTCAGTAGGAAAAGAATATGTTAGGTAGATAGCAAATATAATAGTTAAATTTTCTCTCTTAGAGATACTCTCTTTTTTCCTTTTTTAAATGGTTGGAAGGAATNCTTGGAGAGAGAAGCACATGCTGAAGCAGGCTTGCTGGCAGGACTTGTGACCACATGGGGGTCGCATGCTGGAGCACTGAACCCCATGGAAGGGACCAATGCTGGAGCAGTTCATGAACCATAGCTCGTGGGAAGGATTTGTGTCTTGAGAACTTTGTGGGGGACTGTCTCCTTTGAGAGGGACGACACACTGGAGCATGGGAAGAGTGTGAGGAGCTTCCCCACTGAGAAGGAAGGAACAACAGAGACAATGTGTGATGAACTGACTGCAGCCCTTACCATTCCCTGTCCCCATGCACCACTGGAGGGATGGAGGTAGAGGAAATTATGAGTGAAGTCAGGCCTTGGAAGAAGGGAGGGGTGGGGGAAAGGTGTTTCTAAGATTTGGGTTTCTCTCTCATTACCCTACTCTGATGTGATTGATAAAAAATTACCTTATTTCCCCAAGTTGAATCTGTTTAGAACATGATAATAATTGGTAAGTGGCCAACTCATGAGCCTTTTGTTGTATTTTCTCTCCCCTGCCCAGCTGAGAAGTGGAGTGATAGCACAGCTTTGGTGGCCACCTGGCAACCAGCCAAGGTCAATCCAGCACAGGAGTCAACTCAGTAGTAGAATAATTTACAGGTTCAGTCTGTAGCTGGGGCAGAATCTCATTTTTCTCTGTGCCATTAGTGTATAGCAGCATGTTGTTATA
This sequence comes from Sclerurus mexicanus, assembly GCA_013396755.1. NCBI lineage: Eukaryota > Metazoa > Chordata > Aves > Passeriformes > Furnariidae > Sclerurus > Sclerurus mexicanus. Next base: position 403,650 of record VWZF01001128.1, read on the forward strand.
TGCCCATTTCCATTTTCAAATGCTGCCTGTTGATAAAAGTAGCTGCTTTTCTGACCCTTGCTATCTGATACTATGGAAGAAATCATCGAAAAAAGATACAGTATCACATGTGGAGTAAAAATTGGGCTTTTAGAGCCAAAATAAATATTTTAAATAAATAATTTTCTCCATAAATGTGTCAGAAGAGTTTATAGCAGTCCTATTTTATGGGCTCTGAGCAGTTTCTGATTTTTCTTGACATTTTTATAACTTCTATGGTAAAGAAAGAACATGATGTCTTTAAGGAAAAGTTTTGGCATCTTCATTATCTTATGAACAAGAAATGAGAAGCTGAGACAGCAAAGGAGTATGAAGTTCTGTCTTTATTTCAAATTCAAACTGCTTTTCTTCTACTTGGTTCAATTTCCTCTTTCCATTATTACTTACCTCAGAGATTTTTTTAGACTTTTTTTACTGATATATTTTGAATTAACCACTCAAGACAGAAAAGTATGACTAAAACCTAAGTTACAGCACACCACGATGACCTCCTAGCACTACCCTTACTCAGGACCTAATGTAGAAATCCAAATGTTCCTGCCTTGGATTCCTGCTGTGCTGCAAGCCTATGTAAGTTTGTGTTTGAATTGAATCCCCACTGAACCAAATCAAAACAACACAAAGCCCTGAAAACCATCACTAGTCCTAATAAAATATTTTCACCTCTCAAGACTGGGTGCTATATTTATCATAGTGTCTACATGGCTTGGGTCATGTATATATACACAATATATAACTACTTTGTTATGATATATGTATTTACTTTTCTTTAGATATCTCAAACTCAGCATCAGATACATCAGATACACCCAAAAAGCATAATGGTGCTATCTATATGGAACACCAGAAACATATTCACTGCTCTTTTAATGTGACTTCATATATATAGTCCAAGCTACCACCAGAAATTTAGGAGTTGCTCTGGAAAACAGAAGCCTATGTCCTCATAAGCAAAGGACCACTACTTACAGTGAGTGACTTTGCAAAAGATAATTTTCATTTTGGAACAACAGCCAAGACAAAGGGGGCAAATCAGATGCTGTTTACTGCAGAATCTTCTAGCATTGCTGTTTGTTTTTATTGTCTGTTGTTGGGCTGTTAGATGCACAGGTAACTGCTGATATTCTCAGTCAATGTGCTTCCATGGCCACAATGAGCATCCATGTCCATTAGAGTTAGAAATGTTTCCAAAGTTACATGCTAGGATCATTATCTCAATCCTTTAGAGGCAGATGGGAAAAGTAAATCAAGGAAAACAAACAACACAAGACAAGACTTACAGCATTTTTCCTTCTGAAAGATTTTTCATGTTTTTTCTGTTTCTTTGTGATTTTTGACATAAACAGCAAAGAAATCTCTGTTAGAAGGATGGTCATGGTATCTCCTCTCCCTTATATTCAGTAGGAAAAGAATATGTTAGGTAGATAGCAAATATAATAGTTAAATTTTCTCTCTTAGAGATACTCTCTTTTTTCCTTTTTTAAATGGTTGGAAGGAATTTGGACTATTTGTCTCTCAGAAGCTGTTTGTCATCTTAGTGAAAAGCATTATTTGCTTCTATGCTTTGGCTATTAAGGAAGAGTTCAACTCCCTTTCCTAAAGCACTGTATTTGTCAGTCCTTCCTTCACACTTAAGACAGTGGCTAAGAGATTATCTTAGTTAAGGGATTTAATAGTCTTGTCATACATTTGGCCATAACCTACCTAATCTGCTTACCTTCCTTTCTAGGTAAGCACAGCATATGGAATAATTGAAGTTATAGTTTTCTAAATATCTTTTCCAAATCTCACATCAGTATCTCCAGGATTCATCTCAATGTTCAATGGATTTCTGTGTTGTACCTAATGTATTAACAGGGTTACTCCACAAGACAAGCAAATAAAAATTACAAACAGCTTGAAGAAAGGAAATAGGCTTAACTGTGACATGGAGAAGACTCACAAAACAGAATGAGCTTTTTGTAGGACCTATAAAGAGTTGTGTGAGGGTTGTGCAGCTCATGAAGCCACTGAAAGGCTGTTGGACTGTAGAACAAGGCTGAGGAGAGGTACCAACTTGCAAGACTCGGTAGGTGGGGAGATTTATCCTGAACTATTTTTTGTTTCATGTCTTAACAGATCTTTATTCCTTTTTTCTTCTATTATTTATTTTTAAAACAATGCTTTAGGAACTGGAAGTATTTGAGCATGCTTACTAGAAGGAAAAGTGAGTGTCCTGAATTGCTACCAGTCATGATATTGGGAGAATCAAATGAAAGAAATTATATTCTCTTATTTAATGTGCATTTCTTTTAATAACTAAGCCTAATTATACAATGTATAATTCACTAGTAGATTGTGAATATAGTCAGAAGTTCACATCATTTTGGGGAAGTTTTTAGAGAGCAAGAGAATATATAATTTAGAGACTCATATTTTAATGCCAGGGGAGAGTATTAAGATCATCTCAAACTTCTATCTACCCTGGAGTATAAGAATCACCTTGCCACCACCACTCTGATATTTAAGACCTGATACTGTAGCATACATTTATCACTGGAAATTAGTGTAGCATCTTAGATACCACTTCTTAAGACTCATTTTTGTGAGCATTCCTAAATACAATATTAAAAAAAAGTAAAAAATACACAGTAAACCCTATTTTTTACTTTTCATTTTTTCAAAAGACAACTTAAAATTACTTTTCTGTGGGCTTACCACATACTGACCTGAAATGGCAGACCTGAAAAGTCTGAAATGGTAGACATTATCATGATGAAAATCTGTCTGCTTCACTACATTTGGAATCTTCAGTGCAAATACAACTCAACATAGTGGTATGAAGAATTTTAAATTTAATTTTCTATTCACAAAGTTCAGAGATTTCATTCACAACCACTAAAATCTCTCTTCTGTCTGTTGTAATTACTCAGATCAGTGATGCTACAGTAATATGGGATGTGAATGGTATTGTAGTGGTAGAGATCATAAAACTAAATAAATTGTTTGAATGCCCAGTTCTAAGAGATTAAAAGCTTCTATGTGGCACGCCTAATGCAGTTACACTCCTTCAATGATATTCACTGTTAGAGAAGTTTTATGTCCTTGTGTAACAGGAAAAGGTAGATAACTTGAAATACCTATATTAGTAAAACAAAGAACAAATTTAAGAAAAGTAAAACATTAATTAAATCAGACTTACTTTATTAGCTATGATAGAACTTGGAGGCATAACCTTCTGATCGACATAGGAATACTGAGACACTGTTCAGGCTCTTTTATTGGAGTTGATGTATTCATAAAACTGGAAACAATTTTCCAAAATTAAACTGAAAATTGTGCCTTACATGATCCAACCACATGTATATATTTTTATGAGTTTCAATCTGCAGTTTTGGGGATAAATCCAATATACTCACTCATTTAGAGCAAATACTCATCTTAGAATTCCAAAATGAAATCAAATGAAAGATCTGGCCCACAATCTAGCAAATTTCTGCCTTTGTTTGACAAGTACTTTATAAGCCTGATCAAGCCAACTCATTTAAATTTTTAACTAAGTCTTTATCCAAAGAAAAACTAATTTTTCCAAGCGGATGTTTTTCACAGCATGCCTTTCAACTAGCTTACAAAAACATAACTGAATTGATCCTAACTTGCAAAAAGCAACTCCCACTTGATCTTCCCTGAAGATATTCTTTTGAAAAATAATTTTGTGCAGAGCACAAACAATAAGCAAGTTTGCAAGAGATACACTGGCTGGATCTGAAGTTGATAAAAAGAATATTTTATCCAGTGTGACAGTGGCTAGGGAATGAGTTACCATTCCTGTCTTCAGAAAACAGAAACCTGAAAGAAAAATGTTTTATGTTTAACTATAACAACAATAGTTAGACCTTTTCATCCTTCCACTACCATTAATCTTTGTATTTTATTTCTGTGATATTCCTTTTGTTTGGTCATGGCCCTTCAGCTGAACATCTATATTATATTTCTGTCATCTCCCACACATGCAAAATTCCTCCACAGAGGCACAGATATAAAGAAGAAATATAAAATATTTTCGTTAGGAACTCCACCACTTCTCCGTCTCTTTTTTTGTGCACTTGTGATAGCACAGTATGATTTCATTATTCCAGGAATTGCAGCAAATGAAAAATTGGTACCCTTCATGAAAAATATTGATAACATTTAAGAACACAGTTCAGACGACAGTTCCTTTAACTACTATTATGCTACATGGGACTAAAGAGCTAACAACTCACATGATAAGCAGATGGCTTAGGCAGCTTAGAATTTATCAACTCAACCTCTTTACTACCATTGCTCAAGTGTCCATTTCTCCAGTGGAGTTGAGTCAATGGCATAGATTGTGTGAGTTCTCCTGCTGTTCTCTTCGGTTCAGACCAAGATCCAGTGTGCCAAGGCAAAAAGCTCTCCTCTTTCACAATACAAACTGAGACATAGCCCAGCCTCTGAGATCCTGAGCTCCTCCTGAGGATACAGAACCAGTTTACCTAATGTTTGTTCTTTAATCATAAGCTCCCAGAGCAGAGAACCCTATACCATTCTTGTTTCTAAGCAGAACTTTGAGCCAAACTTAGGATGGCTGAGACACACTTCTTGAATGAGCCCTGCAGTCACTATTCTGCATGGTGGCAGAACTGCTCCTAGTGACCTGGTGCTGAGGAAAGGAGGACTTCTCTCTGTGCCATGCAGCCTGTGCTATGAACAAAGCATGTCTGATGGGTATGGCAGTCAAGTGGAGTTAGGTCATTCTCTGGCCTTCTTGGTAAGAAGACATGAAATACAGCTAAAAGCCTATGCTCTAGTGAGCCTGGTGGTGTAGTTTAATCCAGGAGGCAGCCAATCACCACACAGCTGCTTACTCACTGCCCCACAATGCGAGGGCAGAGAGAATTGGCAAAAACAGTAAAACTTGTGGGTTCAGAGAAAGACAGTTTAATAGGACAGAAAAGGATATGAAAATAATAATAATGGTAGAAGAATACACAAAGCAAGTGATGCACAACACAAATGCTTGCCACCTGCTGATCAATGCCCAGCCAGTCCCAGGCTCCTCACAATTCTGTTGTTCAGAACAATGACATGGTATAGAACAGCCCTTTAGTCCCTGGTTTTGGTCCAGATCAGTGGGAGTGGGTTGGTCAAGACGCCAGTGTGATTTGATACCACCTCAAGTCATTGCCAGGAGTAGGGGAAAGGGGCCCTCTCTCTCTCACTTACAGGAAGAAGAGCATTACTACCAGTGGAGAAAAGTGTGGTTGGGAAGAGGCAATCACTATTTGTCTCAGGCTTTCTGCGTGAATCATTTCTTTGTCTTATACATTTTGTTACTAATATTATTGCTGATACTGTTAATTTTCTCATCTTATTGCTGTTTTCAGTCAACTGTTCTTAACTTGTGATTCTCATCTTTTATGCCTCCAATTCTCAACTCCATCCCTGTAGTGGGAAGGGGGGAACGAGCAAGTGGTGTTTCATTTGAGAGCATCTCAGTGGGGGCACTGAATTGGGGAACACTATTGCTAAACCACGACAGAGGGTCAGCTGTTTTTGTTGCATCTCCTCCCACCTTCTTGTGTTCCCCAGCCTCTTTGCTGGCAGGGCAGTATGAGAAGATGAAAACTTCTTGACTTAGAGTAAGCACTGCTCGGTACCAGCTGAAACATCAGTATGTTATCAACATTATTCTCATATATCTAAAACATAGCACTGGACCAGCTACTAGGAAGAAAATTACCTCTATCCCATCTGAAACCAGGATACCTAGACACATAGGGAATATTTGGGTTCCAAAGCAAACCTTTAGTGTAAAAGTCATACACATTATAAAGTCCCATGCCTGGGAAAGGTAGAGGGAAGAAGTAAATGATTTACCACTAGCATGACTACCTATTCCATACCTTCCTCTGCTCTAGATCTTTGTAAAAGATTTGCCACTGGGGAAAATTCACAAAAATTAGGTGAAAGAACTTTAATGTTGCAATACAACCTCAAATCACCTAAAAGGATCAGATTCTACATCTGAACAGCCTTATACGAACTGGTAGGGAAATGTATATATTTCCTGGAAAAGAATAAGAAAATGCAAAACTGCTCATAAGAAGCTTAGCTAAAATGGTCTATTATTTAATATTTACTTGGTTTCAGCATTTCCTTGAGAATGTAAAAACAATTCTTTCTCCAAAATGGTTTTTATCTCTAACTGAAGTCATAATGTAATACTCTTTCTTTACAATTCAACAAACTGTAGTTTGTAACCCTTCTAGACTAAAAGTTATACTGTCAGAAATACAAAAGTAAATTAATTGTGGCACCTGAACAGGAATTAATCATGTAGGCTATCATAAATAGTAAAATAAATTGTATCACTAAGTCTCCTTGCCTCACAATGAATATTTAATACTAAAGTCAATGCTCTACATTTGCTCATATTGAAAGTATGAGAAGAAAAATGAAGTTGCTGTGTTACAAATGTTTTAAAACTGAATTTTCTACTCTGTTACACAGAGTAACAGTTTATGATTTATTGAAATTTATATTGTAGTTATAACCATATTAAGATCACAACATTTTCCTCATAAAGAGGAGGAATCACCATAATGTCTCCTCAGGAGCTGCTGCAATGCATCAGTTTCAGACCGTGCCAGTGTGCTCAGCTATTGATTTTTGCACCAATATTTTTGGTCCATTCAGAAGCAACAGGGTGATTTTGAAGCTTGTCTAGGTGAGCAAATAATTTCCTCAGATATCGGAAATTAGACATAAAAAAAAAAATCCAAAAAAACCCAAAAACCAACCAATTAAAACCAAATACCCCAACCAAACATGAACAAAAAAAAAAAAAAAA